>JAPTGZ010000007.1:18597031-18615340 GCA_029814645.1 Fowleria isostigma | reverse complement strand
ATAGAATTAAAAACAATTTGAAAATAAAAAATAATAACAAAATAAATAAAGAAAAAAGAAATGAAGAAAATAATAAAAATAAAATCAAAAATAAAGAACAAAATTTTAAATAAAGAAACAATAAATAAAATGTAGTCTTTAATTCTATTGTTTGTCCTAGTATGGATTATGGTTACCTCCATTTATCACAGCATCTGTTACATTAAAAAAAAACTGAACATGTTCTAATGGTTGTCAAATCTCGTCTTAATGATATAACAGAGGTGTCAAAACTCTTCATTAAGGGTATGGGCGGTTGTCAAATGTCGTCTTTATGGGGGAAAGAGTCAACCCTTAAACTAAAACTATTTTTTGGCAACTTTCAAATGCATTTTTCTCTACATTTTACTTTTCTGAATTGATTTATTACCATTTCTTATAAAATTCTGGATTTTCATTTAAAATGAAGTGTTTTCTTATATTTAATTTAAGGATAATTAAGATGGTCATAAAAGCTCAGTAAATTCAAAGGTTATTATATCATAACAGACAACAGCTGAAAAAAAACTGACTTTTTCAACAAAATATATCATTAACTGAACATAAAACAAGTGTCTACAACTGCTGTCATTTGTCAAACTACATGGGTTTTACTGATGAGTTAACCCTTAAAGACCTAAACAGCCACCATCACTGATACAACTGTTAAATACCTGTTGATCCTATGACGACAAATACCGGTACATAATTGGTGTAAAATGCACTTTGTCATCTTTCCATGGTCATCAGATATGACCCATTTGGATGTTCAGAGTCTCCGAAGTGAATGTGGAAACACCGTCATCGTCTACAACACTGATTGATCAGTAAAACCCACGGAGTTGGATCAATGATAGGAGATGGACACACTTGGTTTTGCATTCAATTGTTGATATTTTTGCTGGAAAAGTCACTTTTCCTTTGGTTTTCTGTCTGGTTATGCTATAATAACCTTTGAATTTACTTTGAGTTTTCATGAACATCTACATGATCAGTAAATTAAATATAGAAAAATCCATGATTTTCACTGAAAAATGCAAAATACAGAGAATATTATAATAAATCACTCAACAAAAGTTGAATACAACAAAAATTCATTTGGAACTGACATAAAAATAGACACTGGGCCTTTATGGGTTAATGTTGTAGAAGATGATGGTGTTCCCATGTTTAATACGGAGCCTCTGAATGCTCAAATGTGTCAAATGTGATAATGTGATAAAAACTGGGAAAATTCTTTTTTTTTTCCACAGTAATTTTTATTCAAATTTTCATTAAAACAAAACAAAAAAATCCTCACACGAACAAGAGGATAAAAACAAGTACAAATACTGGCACTTCTCTGTTTGAACTGGGTAATCTACACATGACGGTACATATTATAAACATTACATACAATGAATGTGACATCACAACTTATGTAGCAACAAAAATATGTAAAATCAGAAATCAAAACTATATTGTGACAAATCATAGTAATAATAAAGTCCACGGGCATGGAAACTACAGGTCCACCTCCATCATTCACGTTCTTCTGGTGATATGTTTGCATTTTTAACATATTGGATAAAGGGTCCCCATATATTCTCAAACAAATGTTTTTTACAGTTCAAAATATATGCTATTCTTTCAAGTGGAAGGCTTATTAACATCCGTCTCATCCATAGAGGCATATCTGGTTTATGAATTTTTTTCCACATTAATGTGATACATTTTTTGGCGGGAAAATGCATTTTACTATCATCATTTACATGTAATAATGTGATTAGTGGCTCAGAAATAATTAAATGTTAGATCAATAGATGCTTTTGGTCATTGGCAGCTTTAGGTCTTTGAGGGTTTAAGGCAATGATTTTTTAATGTTTTTTTTTAAACTTTTATTCAAATTCGTAAATAAAAGTGCAAAAGGAGAAAGTCTGTGTTAAAACTGAATTCACTCGTTTTAAAGGAAGACGTAGCTTGCAGCTGGCTTTCAACTTGTCACCATCTGCTGTATTACAGTTCATTTTAATTGAAACTAGAAGGCCCACAGCACAAACCATAAAACGCAGGAGCGAGCACACAGACGCGTTGGATATCTGTTTCCTTTAAAATTTTCGCCGAGTGGCACCTTTGGGCTCCTCAACTGCCTCCTGCCTTTTGGCTTCCGAGTCCCTTTGAAGCCTGAGAGATACAACTTCACACACTTTATTTACTGCTCAACGCTGTCTGCACCATTAGGACTTTAAAAGACAGAAAGAGGATAATTTTTTTAGACTCTCAGTAAAAGTTCCCATTCTAGTTCCGCTTAGTTCGTCCACTTCACAACAGGCCCCAGATGAATTCACTCACAGTGAAATCCACTAAATAAACTTTAAACTTCACGTAAAGGTCAGTGAAACCCAGACCCAGAATTGATTTATTCAGTGTGTCCAGGCCGTATGTTCGCTACATCTGATTTCTGTTTCCAACCAGTGTGGCTTCATTTGGACCAAACCCAAATCAAAGCCACAATGGAGATTTTATCCTTGTTCAATCTGAAGCCGCTGTTTAATTCTCATCTATCCTGGTGTCGCCTGGATTTTAAACGAGAACAGTTAGTTTTCTGAATAATTCATGAGCATGTTTTGAGACATTATTTTACAATCACGTTCAAAATAGAATCCAATATATTTTCATTATGGACGCCCCTGTTCTCTTTGCTCCTCTCTCCACTCACTTGCCTAGCCTTTTCACCCCCTCACTCCTGACGATGATGATGGTGATGATGGTGATGAAATAAGATGCAATACTTTCTCTAGATGTGTTTTTCTTGGGGAGGAGGCTAGCTCCTGGCTTGTTCGTGACTAATAAAACGAAACTCACATTTCAAAAACATTTATCTCATTACTAAGCAGATTTGACTTATGGAAAAGGGAAACCAAGAGAAAGTGTCGGACGCATTTCAGAAGACTACTTTTAATTGTTGCTGGGTGTTTGCTTCTTAGGCGGGCGCTGCAGTATGCATGGAAGACGCAAAAACAACAGGGCAGTGTTTATTGAAAACATGAAGGGAGTCAGTAGCACTTATAACAGATTTTATTGTTTAAAAAAAAAAAAACATCTTAGAGCTGCAAACTAGAGAGTTCCCCAAGTTGAGCATCTGTGTCCAATGACCGTCATCCATAAGATAACGACCAAACTGACCAGAAGAAGGAACCTCAAGAACCGGATAGAAGATCTGACCCGCTTGAACGGGGATATAGACGTTCTCGGAACACAGGATGAAATTCAGATTCAGATTCGAGGCATTTCTTTTTTAAGATTTACAAAAGAACTCAACAAGAGAACATCGCTGGTGGGAAAAAGGCTAAAAAACACAGAGGCAACAAAGAAAGAAAGGCTGAGGAAAACAAGTCAGATTAATAAGATGGTAAAGACTTCAGGCATAGCTTGAAATAGACTCGCGCTTGTAATTAATGTGTTTTTTTTTCCGATACAGTGCTCCTCATACCTATTCATGGGTGATTATGTGATGATGAGAAAAAAAAGAGTTAACAACTTCCTCCTTTCTCCTGTTCTGAATGTACATCTAAGCAACTCTTCAACTTTTTTAATCAGTCTGAATTACTTTCATGGGAACTTTTAGACTTTTTTTCTCAAGTTTTAACAAAGAGAAACGACTGATGGATTTTATCTACAAACACACGGTTTAATATGAAATTAATAATGACATTGACAAATAAAGTAAAATACAGGCCAGTTTCCAGTCAGACTTCCTCTTCTTTTATTTTGCACATGCACAAGTGTTTTTATAGATAGGTTTTTTCTTCTTTTTATTATTATGCAGAGGTCTTTTTTATGTAGATAGTGTTTATATATTATATAGATTTTATTTGACTAAATCTGGGACCTCAGGTATCACATTTCAGGCCACCTCATGTGTAAATGTGCACTGATTTGACGATAAAGTTTCTTGAATCCTTGAAATGTGCTTGTGAGAAGAGTGTCACTGATGGGGATGTTTTCATTAATTTTATTTTAACTTCTAAAAGCTTTGTGAAAGTACAATAAAAGTACTTTAAGGTATCTCTTAGCCACAAAGTTGAAAAGTCACTGTAGGAGGATACACATAAACGCTGTTGCCCAGAAAGTTGTTCTAATTTTGTTTTCGGACACATTCATTTTTATTCCTATTTATACACATCAGTAATTACCTTTGACCTGGTTTATTGATTACATAGTGAGTCCCAGTTACACTTTATCTATCAAGAATAAATCACATTAATTTCATCAGAAGAGGAAAAAATACTTTATTCTAACTTTAAGGTCAGCAGTGTACATATACTTTTTTCCTCAGATCTGCTTGATTTTTAAATTTTTTTTTATTTAATGCATATACAAGACAGACTTTGTCAAGAAAGAAAATTGTTAAAGGACTTTTTTTGAGGTCTGATAACTGAACACAATATCTTATTAACAATTTGCTTTCTATAAAAAATCTTTGCCTTTGTACTGTCTGCTGTTTTGTTTTGTTTTGTTTTTTTATGCTGCGTCCAAAAAATGTAGACATTTCACAGAACATTCAAGAACATTTTCACTGTTGATATTTTTTGGCTTAAAAAACACATGATGTGTGTATTACAACACTGACTGACTTCACTGTCTTCTTGGGCTGGCGGAGGTCTTGCATCAGTACAAGACGTAATATATTGTATCTTAATATTTTTTTTCCTTTTTCTCCTCAGACAAGCATGAGACCAAGCTGAAAGGACTGATTTACTTTCAGGCTATTGAAGAGGTTTACTATGATCACCTACGCAGTGCCACCAAGGTAACCAGAGCTCTTTTTTCAATACTTTGAATTCCAAATTCATCAACTATTGAATGTTGTTCTGTATGTGTCGTTGTTCTGAATTAGGTAAACTGCAATCTAAAGAAATTAGTAATAAAAGTGCTGCATTTAGGAAGAAGGGATTTTTGAGCGTTTAGAACCCACAAAAATTTAAATCCTTAGTATTTACATGTTAGAATTTAGATTTGATTAAAAATACCTACTTGATATTTCATTATAAAAAGAGGCACATTTTTTTTTATATGCCTTACTATTAAAAAGTTATTGTTTAATCAATAATGTATTAATTTCAGGAGTAACTTGGTTAATTTTACTAGTGGAGAGTACTGTCAGGTGAATTTTTGAGCAGCAAATACATCCTCTTCCAAAAGTGGATCTCATCTTTACATTGAACTATAATGCTTTAATTTTCTCATTTTTAGATTAATGGAAACAACTGCATTATTTTGATTATTAATCTTTTATTTTAATTTCCAAAAATGCATCTACACATAACAGGAAACAAATAATCTGGTAAATAACTGTTACTCTGTTATACATCATTGCCCATGAAATTGCAATAATTTAATTTTCAGTATTTCTCCTTTATTCCTATTTATACACATCAGTAATCACCTTTGACCAGGTGCAATGACTACATACTGAGTCGCAGTTACACATTATCTATCAAGGATAAATCACATTGTCACAACCATTTCAGGAGAAGAGGTAAAAATATTTTATTCCAACTTTATGCGCAATAGTGTATATGTTTTCGCTCCGATAAATTTGTCTGAATAAAAATACAACAGGTGCTGCTTCCAGCCTTCGATCTGATAAATCACTCCCCTCTCCTTCTTCTGTCTCCAGAGCCCAAACCCGTCTTTGACCTTCTGTGTAAAAACTCACGACCGGCTTTACTACATGGTGGCCCCCTCCCCAGAGGCCATGAGGATCTGGATGGATGTCATAGTAACAGGTGCCGAGGGCTACACACAGTTTATGAGCTGAGGGACCACTGGGTGACAGAATCGGAGGATGACGGAAACTGAGCGAGCACCCAAACACCTGCAAACCGAGCGGAGCTGCTCCCTGCTGCCGCTGAAGTGGAGCTGAAGGTGAAACACGGCTTGATGGCGTGTGAAAGGGATGGACATCTGAGGAGATGAATAATCTGGTGCTTGCTCAAAGAGCCCGATGCCTTAAAGCAAACGAGGGCTTAGTAATGACAAAGGTGCATATGAATTAATTAGAGGTTGTATTTATCTTTCAGCCATTATAACAAGAACATGTATCAAGTAAACAGCTGGTAGATCTAAATATACTGTCAATAATAATGTAATATGAGTTTCAGGAAGAACACAAGATTTCTTACTTTACATAAGCTCAAACTGTTTACAGCTTCAAATCTATGCATGCAGTGCTCTCAATTTTACTAATGCCTTTTTTTGTTGTTTTTGATACAATTTGTACCTTTTGCCTTTACATCTTCAACTTTTGGCTGATGATAAATTGATTTCTCATATTAACTAAGTTCAGAAGTAAATATTCTGCAATGTAGTAGATTTGCTTTTATTTATTGAATTGAGAGATGGTGCCAAATAGTTTACATTGTAAACAATTTATTCAGACCATGCAAACGTTAATATCAGTTCATGTTAGTCATATTATCGAAGGGCTCCTCACAGAGACGAATAAAGCAGCGCATACATGTCTGTATTGGACAGATTCATTAAAGAGACACTTTCATTGGCATTTTAACAAAATTCATAAACAAAATTATGTTAAAGTCATGTAACAGTATTGTAAACTACACATGTACATGTAATAAATAAAATATATGATGCATCTGTTGGTTTGTTTTGTGCCTGATAAACTGGCAGCTTGTTGCGAATAAATTGGATAAATTAAATACAGTCTGTTACCAACAACAATTCTTGCTTTCCTAATTAGTGTTTCAAACAAGCTTAAATAACAACACACAAACAAGCTCTTAATTATTTTATTATTATTTTTTTTTAACAACCTAATATGCCTCTTCATTCACACATATAGGTGTTCCCTTTAGGATGCTGCAACTGCTCTGTTTGCATAAGAACAAACAGGTGGTTTAATCTGCTAATGGGCTCGTTATCTCTGATTATCTACAGAAGTACAGTATTGTAATGATACATGCATATATTTACAGCACAGTGTGTTGATTATATGGCTCACACTACACTCAGTGGGTCACATGACAAAAATAAAACCAGCCTACAAACATGTTGTACAATTACATGCAACTTATCATGCATGATTCAATGAGGAGAAATCTGAAAACATGTAAATATTTCCTGGAGAACATGATGCATAAAAGTTTCCAACTTCTCCCTCTCAGGCCGGGCTCCGCCGTGTGTCTCCTCTTGTTCTCAAGGTTTAATTTGTTGCAGTGGAAACGTGGTGTGTGTGCAGGGAGATAATAGTCTGTCTGAGAAGTTTTGTTCAATTTATCTCAGAGATCAATGGAATATTTAATATAATTAACCTTCCCACATGCCGGACATAGTTTGAATGTCTCAGTTTGTTTTTCATCCATATAGTTTTATTTTATATAAAGGCAAAGGCAGTATTTTTTCTACTTGCAGCTCAAATGCCAGTGGATATACATACCCGTCTACCACTTCACTGACAGCAGCCGTACCACTTACATGTGTCTGACCTTGGGAGAGACTTTTACACATCATGCCATTCATTATCTTTGAGTCTCTGATGCACTAAGCTGAATAATAAACAGATCTTTAAGAGGGCAGTGTGAGCTCATTACTGTGGTGATGAGTATGAGTGACACCCAGCCTTATTGTCGATGAAATATTTATGAGCCATGGGTGATCTCTCCCTTCACTTTCACACGCGCAGACCGGCCCTTTTCCCCAGGCCTTTAGCGCACAAATAAGGCAGTCAGACTGTGAATTAGTGCAGCTCTCACATAAATTTGTCAGTATTAATAGGAGATATTAACCTTGTCTGAAAACAACCTCAAAAAATCTGATGAAATAAAGATATTGCTTGGCTCAGAGGGCGAGTTTATAGCATCACCTGTCAAAGGCTTCCACTTCCACATCCTTCACAACATTTCCAGTTAAGCTGCGCTCAGTGCAGACATTTGAAATTAATAACTCCATATCCACATTTGAGTTCAGAGTAATTTAGGAGATTAAAGAGGAAAAATCTCTGCCCAACCCCAAACATGATCCCATACACACACGCTCAGACGCGGCAGATGAAAGCGTCTTTCACTTAAATGTGTCTGATACACCAATGAAACTTCCCCACTCAATGTTTAACGCTTCAAACAAATCATTTCCACTCTCTTTGAAGAAACTGCAGACTGACTGTCATTACATCAAGATAGACTACACAATACAGAAATTATTACATTACAACAAAAGAAAGATGTTTTCCGATTTCACGGAGAGCTCACCACTAACTGAAAAATAACCAGAGGGAAAAATAACTAAAAGCACTATCACTGACCTAATGAGGCAAAACAAAAAAAAAAAAAAAAAAACAAAAAAAAACAACATCCATTTGAATATTATAACTGTGCACAATGTGAGATGTTTTATTTCACTGAGGCCAGAAAGGAAAGTAATCAATGTGTATTCATTACTGTAGTCTATTTTAACTTTTTACAGCTGCCCATCACAATTTTTGAATTAGGAAAAACACTGTAAATATTAAAAAGAAAAAAATGTGTGATAAATACACATTATATAATCATCTTAAAACCCTATTTCTCTGTTTTCATTTCTTTTTTATTGTCTGTTATTTGATCTTAAAATTAAGAAAAACATTTCCTTGAGTTTTGGCCTCTCTAAACTTGTTTTCAGACTTTAGATTCACAGTTTAAGTCACTGAAGTCATTTTGTTTAATCTAAACAGTGTGACATTGTGAATTACACACGGTGAAATGGTCTTAAATGTATCGAGTGTGTATTCCAAAGGTTCAAAACAGTAATCTTAACCCATAAAACCCAAACATCCACTGGCAACTAGAACCACCTACTCATATAAACTGTTTAATGCCTGTTGATTCACAAATCCTATCCATACATATAAATAATGGTGTAAAATGCAGTTTGTCAATTTTTCATGGTCATCAGATATGACCCATTTGGACGTTCAAAGGCTTCATAGTTACCGTGGTAACACTGTCAACTTCTACAACATTGATTGACCAGTAAAACCTATGGATCAATGACAGTGGACACTTGGTTTATGTTCAGTTATGTTCAGATGCATTTTGCTGAAAAAAAGCCACTTTTCCTTCAGTTTTTTTCTGTTTCTGATGTAATAACCCTCAACTTTAATCTGAGTTTTAACAAACATTCATATGTTCATTGAGTTAAATATAGAAAAATCATTGAAGAAATTTTAAATAGAAAGAAAAATTCATTTGGGAACTGACACAAAAGTATCACTGTGTCTTTATGGATGAATGCTCAATTACCCCAAAAACGGTTAATCAGGTGTTGCTGAAATGGTGTAGTAAAAAGAAAACAGTAGTTAACCTAAAAAAAAAAACTAGACAATTTACCATGAGGTTTAGCTGACACCCATTTAATTACATGTCCACTGTTTCAAACAAAAACACTATAACAGTGGTTCTGGTAACGGCGGTGTATAGGTTGTGTTCCAGACTTTAGGCATATGGTCTGAATGAATATCGACTGTGTAAAGCTCAGAGGTGACAGACACTGAGCCTCTGGGGTTTTGGTAGTTCTTCAGAGGTGCAGACAGTCTGAGTGCTGTGAATGACACCGAGGAACCAACTGGGACATGAATACTTTTGAATGGAACACTTAAAAGAGAGGAAAACTGTTAAGATTACAAGTGAGGCACGAACAAAAAAAGTTTAAGCACAAACAGGTTGTTTAAGTACAGCAGTTCATCTCAGTCATTTAGTTGCTCTTTTGTTTGTGCAATTTACTTGTTTTGGAGATGGATTTTATATCTAATATCAATCCTGATCCATCTACCAGTGTTTTGAAATAAACCTCTACACTGTGTGGCTTATTTTTCTTTATTTTTTTATTCCAAGTAAGTTGTGAAAACTTGTACTTGACACTCACACCTTCATTTCAGATGCCTGTAGGAGTTAGTTACAAGTGTGACATCCCAGAGGACAAAACAGACGCTGTAGCCCTTTACATCAAACACCTCTAATTTACCATGAAGTCTTTAAGGAATAGTAAATGTAATCATCTGACTGGTTGGTTCAGATCTGTGACAGCGGAATGCAAATGAAGCTTAAACATTAATAAATGAAAATTACATTACGCTCGTTGATTAATTTGAGACTTGATTTTAGGCCAAACACAGAAATAAAAGCAGTGATTTGTAGGCAAAACACACACAAAAACATCCATAAATCCCCTCAGAGATGCTCCCATTCACAAGTTGTAACTGAATTCCATGTTTTCATCGTATGTTCAAAGAGGGGCAAAAGTTGAGGACAATAAAGTCTGAGAGAGATGATGATGAAATGATGGTGAAACCCTTACTAACGTGCCATACATGCACTTGGCATGCAGCATTGACTTTTCACACTTCTCTGCTCACACACAATATTCAAACAATAATATTTGGATACCAATTGATGGGCGGCTTTGTATCACTAAAATGAAATGTGTTGTCAATACCTCCAGTATATCAGAGGTATGGGTGGAATAAAAGTTGTTGATAATAGTCTTATGAGTCTCTGCCCTGAATTCACCAGTTGTTTAGTCCCATAGGTTTTATTTCTTGTAAAATTTCCATTTTCTACACAGACCTGATGCTCACTGTATTATTTTTACCAAAGAAAAAAGGTTATTTTGTAGTGTTATTAATATATATCATAACTTTCTAGTTAATGTCAAAAGAAACTGTAGATCGTAGCGGGCTCAACATGGGAAAGCAGTAGCATTGTCATGAACAGCACCTTGGATTTCTTTCATGATTCGCAAACAGGTAGTCCTCTACGGACCAATTAATGCAGAGAGCAGTCAGCGATTTCCTGTGAGACTATCCTTCTTCACCAACCAGTACCATATCAGACTGGTCTCCATTACGACGGCATTTATCCAGATTGCATCAGGTTGCTTTTCTTCAAATGGAGCTCACTCCTATGGCGGAGCATCTGCGGACATTTTGCTGAATAGCTGTGAAAGAAGAGTGTTGAAATGACTCATATTAACACAGATGTGAGTTCCTTGAAAAGAATGAGCCTTGAGAGATCCCATTTACTCCAATCATTGGCACATCAAGAAACATAACCGTACTCAAAGGACATGTTTTAGTCTTTATGGAAACATTTCTATTAGAGTCGTCCTGGGTAACACAATTACGTCAAATCAATTCCAGTTTCCTGACTTTCCACTCAATAAATGAACATGTTGCACAGTGGACAAATCTATCAGGGGCTAGATGTTAGTGTCCCATCAATATGCAAATTCAGCAAAACAGGCAAGAACCCTATTGGTTTTGGCAAATTATCCTGTCACAGACATGCAACTCAGCAAATGACATAGAGAAAAGTCTGGCCAGGGAGGGGCACAGAAAGTGAGGTAAGGTGGAGAGAAAACAGTAGGTATAGAGAGAGAGAGAGAGAGAGAGAGAGAGAGAGAGAGAGAGAGAGAGAGAGAGAGAGAGTAGAAAGAGGGAGAGAGAGATATAAATCCCATGGCAACAAGCAACCAGAAAACAAGTCTAAAATAGGGGGCAGTGTCCGCTATTACTATAGCAACAGGAGAACAGCACATTCACTCAGCTCCAGGATTTGCTGAAAGAGGAAAAACAAAGCTTAATTCTTTATGTAATTGTTACTGACAATATTACTTTTTGACATGATTGTTATTGACGGTGGCCACCGGTAAATTAATTTAACTTGCCAAACTTTTGTAACACTAAATTACCTCTGAAATATTCAGACCGGTGGAAAAAAATTAAGGGAGTAATACATCTTCCACTCTCCGCTGAACACATACGCCGCAAAGCTTTCTGACTCTGTCACTTCATTTGATGAAACAAAGCTTTGATGCAGTTGATGCCCACAGGAGCTGACAGTTATTGATTAACATGTCAACTAAATAAAAAATAAAATCATGATTTCACATAAATCATGTTGATTACTCATATAAATATTGTACAAGTTTTTTTTTTTTACATTAACATTAAATATTATATTTTCCATCAAACTAACAAAGGAAGGTTGGAGAACCACAAATTAACTTCTATGTCATCTCATTAAACTCTACAGACTTTTTCCACTCCAGACTGTACTGTTGCTCGCTCCCTGCTGTTCTATTTTGACAGTCTTTGAATGATCTGGGTTAAACTGTAACACATCATATTAATGCATTTCACAGCTCTAAAAACTGCAGCACTGATCTCCACACCCGGTTTGTTTACTTGAAACATGTGCACAGTCTGCACCGCCAAAAAAAAAAAAAAAGTAGAAAACAACACGGTGCTGCTTTCCCTTGCCTACCACCGACCAATCAGATTCCACATTCAACCCTTTTCAGCCAATGACAATCCAGTAGTCAGCGCACAGGCAGCCAATCACAGGGAGTCTGGACTACTGATGCAACGGAGATGCAACAGCAAACACACTCCTGAACAACAAAGTGTGTTGTGAATCAAGTAGTCCGCTCCAAAACAATACCATGCCACATACAGGGGAAAGGTCCAGTCTGGGACATGTCTGGGTTCGTTCTGAGGGTTGTGCTGAAGTTATCTTCAGTTTATGAAGCTCATTTTCGGGAGTGGTCCACGTCCCGTGGAACCCCGCGTGGTACTGTCCCATCCTCTCTACAGCAACTCGTATCCATGAGAAACAATGGGGTAACGCGTTACAGTAGCGTGATTACTTATGAATTTAAGTACTATTTTGCATTTCTAAAAATCTCACAGCAAGTGTAAAGTGTTAGAACTCCACAATAGTGTGACTAAAAATCTAAAATCCCGTTGCTCACGATGCTGATAGAAGTTAAATATTACACTGACTTATAAAATTTGATGGTTTTTATCCGTATTAGTGGTGTTGAAATAGGTTCTAACAATAACAACATGTTCCATTGGTCTTCATATGTGTGTAAACTACTCGAAGGAGCGTTACTTTGTGTGAGTGACGTGCGCGCGCAGGGGGCAGAGCGTGTGGGCGGTGCTTCGGTCCAGACGCGGACGCGGGGGGCGGAGGGATCCGCGCTCTGCATGCTCCATCCTGGTGACGCAGTCGGTTGCTAGGTGTGAATGAACTGATGCTTTCTCACAATTATACTGCTCCTCAGTTTTCAGGTCGATCACAACAAAGCAGCAACTCGCCCTTTTGCGCTGTCCCGGATATTCCGAGCTAAAACAACCCAAAAAAATGGCTTTTTAAATTTTCAAGGAGTTGGACCCGAAAAGAAGTCGTGCTTTGCTTTAGCAACGCACCCCCAAGTGCTCTACATTTTTTCCGCAAGAATGGAGTAAGTCAAACACTCTTTATTGTCTTTACGGTGTGAAGTTTGTAATTGTGTGGTTATTGTCACAGTAAAACAAATATATCACTTTTCATATTCATAAGTCAGATTTACAGCTGTAGTCAAGTTTATTCTTTAGTTTGGCATCTTTTGTTTTCAAGACTCATTTTATTTTTAAAAATATTTACCATATTTCATGTTTTGTTATGTTTTGAAGGGATAAAAGTGGAGGCTTAATATCACATATGTAATTTCTGTGTGATGCTATAAATAACTTGAATAAAATCTTGATGTAGGCTACTGTAAACAGCACATAAAGTAAAAAACGTGTCATTTTGTGTTCAGTATCTGCATTTGTTATGGCTGACATGTGACTTGACTGTGGTGTAAACCCTTAACTGTTTAAACAGTTACACAAAGCTGATTAATTCATAAAGAACATGTGATTTAAACTCACTGATCTCCATTAATCCGACTTAATGTCTCGGTTTGTCTCAGAGACAGTGAGTTAATCTAGAGCTTTTTTGTCAACAGTTGGGCCCTTGACAACGTCACTGGTCCCACGTGTTTTGAGGGCGTCAAGTGCATTTTCCTCTGTGGCAGTTGAAAGCCTAGTAGACATAACTACCACCTCCCTGTCACTCACTGTGCAGCATCACTTCTGTTGGCATGGTTTTTCTCCAATAGTCTCATATCTGGTATTCAGCCTTTTTCAAAGATACATTTTTTTTTGCTGTGAAGGTGAGTGTGTAGCAGAGGGGGACTGTGGTGCCCTGTGAGTAAATCTACAAATCTGCCAGACTCATGGGAGGGAATTACAAAGAGAACTGGGACTTGGAAGTTAAAACACATGAAGGTGACTTCTTTATTGCAGCCTCCATGTCACAACACAGTGACTCACATTGCGAAACTTGCTGAGAGCAGCTGGTTCCTTCAGTTGCCGGAATAGGTTGAATGTGTTTTGGATGCACACATTTCTGATCCCTGTGTCTCCTCACCCTCCAGGTTTCATTATGCTCACCCAGCCCTGCTCTCTGTGGCCCATCTGTCAGACCCTGCTTGCTCTCAGCATATGCTTGGACTTGGACTGAATCAGAGCACCAACAGACAAAATGATGGCAACATCAGCTCCTGTTTGGAAGACTCTTCGTGTCTGCCCGGCAGACCCCCTCGCTCTCTCTCACCCACAGGCTAACCACAGCCAATCACAGGGGTGCAGGGGGGAGGTGTCAGAGGAGAGTCAGCACTTAATTGGTGAGTTGCAACGAGTACGCTTTTTTATATTTTTCCCCATTTCAGGTGGGCTCGGCACTGCAGCACATTCGTCCCTCTTGAACAGTAAGTAATAAACTAGCTACCACTACCGTCGTATTGATTTGATGAAACTTGAAACTTTATTTGTTTAAATTTTGCTACGCATTTATAACTATTATTCTGATTATAACTGTTTTTTGTCGTTTTGGATGATTAATGTTTTCGGACTGTTTGCATGATTTAGCTGCAACATTGGATTTCAACAAACAGCTTATGGGGATTTTATTTCTCCCGTGCATAGGTGATGGTCTTACTGACTGGATGACAGAAGAAGTGGATTTCTCCTCGTACCTCCCACACCCTCCTTCCCCTCCCTCCTCCACCAATGCCTCCCTTCCCCCTTCACCCCTTCAGAATGATATCCAGGTGCCCTCTGATTTGGAGGTCATGACCTCTCTGCTGCAAGAGGAACTCGCCCAACTAGAAGACTACTTCCTGTCCGAACCACTGCCAGAGAAAGGGCCGAGGCTGGCAAAATGCGACAGGGGTCCACTGCCTGCGGGTCCTCAGCCGTTCAGTCAGCTGCCATACGCATCATACGCTGCATCCAACCAATCGGAATCAAGCCCACTTCTTGTTACCCTGGCAACCGGTGAACTGGACCTCCTGAGCATCTGTGGCGGGCCCATTGGGCGATCCAAAATTCCAAGACACGCCCCATACAGCTGCAGTCGCCCCAGTGGGTGTGGTAGGAAAAGGGTTCCTGATGGGTTGAGGTTCAGTGAAAGCTACGATAACAGTTTGTTGAGTTCCAAAGGAAGTAACTCAGGTAACTCAGCAGTGACCCTGACAGGTAATTATAACTGCGTAGAGGACGAGCAACTGGTAGGAAAAAGCTACTGTCTGGGAAGTGCAGTTGAGGTCAGACGATGTCCAGTTCTACCAAAAGAAGAGAAGAATTGTTGTTTCAGTCAAGATGTCTTAGGTGGTGCAAAGATTGTTGGCGGCGGATTTGGTTTTGGTGGATCACTTGATGTTGCACATAAAAAAGAGGATCTGTTGATGTACAGCATGAGGGAGGTCAGTGCAGGTAACAACGAGGTGTTGAACAGCATCAAGACTAGTGTGGAGGTGACAAAAGCCACCGTTTCTTGGAAAAGTGAAAGCAGCGAAGGTTGTTATCTTCCAGCGACGCCACAGTCTGAGGCCTATCACAGTTTCTTAGGCAACGTCAACGAACAGGTCAAAGCAGAAAATCTACAGATAGGGCAGCATGATTTACACTGTAATTTCCTTGAAGATCAGGGCCCAGAGTGTCTGTTGTTGGCGAGGGAGAGTTTGAACTTGGAATCTTCAGGGCACAGACAAGCATGCAGGTTGAAGGACGACTGTCCTGTAAAATACGAAGTGGACATCATTCCAGGAGAAGGCGGGGAGCGCAAACAGAAGAAAAGAGATCAAAACAAAACTGCTGCTCACAGGTAATTTTTACTGTCAGTGTAAAAAATATATTTATTTGTAGAATTACGATGACTGAAAAATTTATATTTGTTTCCCCAAACAGGTATCGCCAGCGAAAAAGGGCGGAGCTAGATTCTTTGGAGGAACAACTGCATTGCCTTGAAGGAAGGAACCGGGAACTGCGGGACAAGGCAGAGTCCGTCGAACGTGAAATCCAGTATGTTAAAGACCTGCTGATTGAAGTTTACAAGGCCCGCAGCCAAAGGCTCAAGCAGGACACCACTGCGTAACATCAAGTTTTTGCAAGTACATTTGAAGAAGGAATAACAAGGAGAATGTGGAGCGTTTCTGTTTTTATGATTGTCCAGATATGAATGTTAATTTTTTTCCTGATGGGTTGGGGTTGCATGCTTTGCAAATAATCATTAATTTCTACATTTGAAATCAACACTATCCAATGCTTCCATTGCTTTCGCACTCTTCAGATCTAATCCCTTCAGCCTGCACTGTGGCATATAATGCTTTAAATGACAATCATTTCTAATAGATATCACAAAGCGTGAATCTATTAAGTGAAATAGGGTTATTTCTGAAGAATTAATGTAATTCATATTGCAGGTTTAGAATTTTAAGGTTTAGAATTTTAAACAGCCTTACATTAGAATTGATGTCAGCAATACAACTAAATGTTTTTGTATTTTATACTTTTTGTTAAAATGATCACATTTTACACTAGTTATAATAATCAAACGCATACCACATAACTTCATTTTGCGAACATCTCGCAAACCAAATACTTATGTAGAATTGCATCTATCTTCCCTTGAGCAGCAAATTAAATTTTAATTTCAGGAATATTTTACAATGTTACTGTTGTACAATATGTATTGGCTTTGAAAACCATTGGAAGAACGGCTCATGGGCTTCAAATTTATTCAACTGAAGTAAGAAAACCTTTTTTTCTCATTGACCTCAACAGAATGTGAATCTTGAAGATTTTTCTATTCATGCATTGGGCAGCTCGTTTCTTATTTCCACACTGATCTACTACAGTCTTCCCCTAAATGTCTATGACTTAACAGACTTTGTCCACTGTGGATAGATTTAGTTTTCTTTTTTGTTTTGTGTTTCATTAAATTCACATCCATCATATCTGCATTATTTCATCTACCCTGATATTTGCACTATTTCCTTTTCATTTAACAAGTCATAATATTATTTCACTGTGTGATCTAGAATTACTCTGTTCAAATTATGGTTTCCCTGTGACCAAAAATGAAAAATGCATAATCTTGGAAGATTGAAAGTAGAAATTAATTTATTGTGTTGTGTGTAGCAGTTTGTGAAATGTTTTTCATGTGCATTTGGAAAATTATACAATTGCAGCTCAGGGTATGCAATTTGTCCTCCAGTCCTACAGATGTGATTAATGAGGAATAATACCATGAGATTACAAATTTAAACATCTTTTAAACACCCCTTAAGAGAAAGATATTGCAAACAGTTTTTTCCTTACATATAAAAATATTGGGTTTCCTTGTGTACAAATCCTGTAACTAGTGGGGTTTTAGGCAGCTCCATCTGCATGTCTTTGCATAAATGTACGGTTTTCCTCTCTCTGAAATAGAAAATTTAGCATTTCAGATACCAGTTGGGAATTCTTTAGGCAATACCTTTTACAGGGCCTCTGGCTGATCTGCACTAATTTGTAACTACTTTTGTATGTTCAGGGAGTGTGTTAGCCTTTTCTTTTGGGAAAATGATATGAAAATATCTTAACTTTTTCATACGATTTTGTGCAGGCTTTTGCTATGGTAGCTTCTGTGTTGTCTCAATTCTTTTCCAACTCTTCTGTTCTCTTCTATATGCAACTATGTTAAACATGCCTGTAGCGAGGATAGATTTGATTTATGCACATTAAGTTTTAGACAATCTTGAATGAACAACGCTGACTCATGGACGTTTTTTTTTTGTGTATATTATTAATGAATTAATTTTTTTCTTTTTCTTTTTTAATTTGCAAAGGCACATCTGGTGTCGTTTTTACTCCCTGCGGTGTACTATCAGCTTCGACTGTCAGAAACCAAAAAAATGTTTAATGTCATAATTACAAATACTGCAAATTATGGCGTTTTACAATGTTCAGTTCATTGAATCATGAACATTTTTCTCTGTGTGTCGTCGGCTTTTGTTTCATTTTCAAAATAAAGTGTGTCTTCAACTGAACGTGATGTGTTTTTTCGGAGCTTTTTTTTTTTTTTTTTTTTTTTTTTTTAAAATAAGGGAAAAATTTAAAAA
>JAPTGZ010000007.1:18569618-18579795 GCA_029814645.1 Fowleria isostigma | reverse complement strand
CGCGGAATAATAAGTGAAGACGCGACGCGACTTTTGCGTCTTCTGTTAAGACCGTCTTCGTGTAAACGTAGCCTAAATTAGCGCTCAACATCTGATTGATTAGCATCCCTCAAACCAAGTTTATTATGTTAACCCTTTGCTTGACCATAAGGTTTATCACATTTTGAGTCACTATATTTCAATAGGTGGAGTACCTAACTTATTTTAACTGAATTGAGCCAAAAAAGATGAATATTTCTAAAGACATTTTGACAGTTTTTAGTGGAAATATAAAAGATATGAATACTTTTTCACCATAGCATGGTTTAAGAAGCCTTCCTGAACATAATTATATGCCACAAAAAATTAAAACATGTTCAACCAAAAAGTTGATTTGTGTCTTTATGTCTTTTTTAAAGTAGAAAAAAATAAGCCAATATGAAATAGCTGATTATTTGTTATAAAATCAAAACTTCTGTTTATCTATTACTGCAAAAATTAAACTTTTAATGTAAATACATCATAAATTTTTTGAAAGGATTACCCTAGTAAGTAATTTTTGACACTTTTTGAGTTGATATTAGTAAGTATGATAAAAATCTAGAACTTACTAAGGAGAATAAGAAATGCAAACAAAAAAATGTCATCAGGTTTTTCTTGGTGGGGTAGGTAAAGGGTTGATAAAAGAAAATTTTGCTTATTTTTAAGACAAACATTTGAAGTCAAAAATCCTTTATCTTAATATTAATATAAAAGTGTTATTGAGGGTTTCTACATTTTCCTCAGAGTCCTCAGATTCATTATGGGTTCCTGTATATTACTGTGGGTGTACTGTAATGTAACAAACTGACATGATGAAGAAATTTCTCAGTAACTATAAGTACATACATTTCTCACTTTGCTTCTGATGTTATTCAAGGCATCTGCACAGTATCAGGAGACTCAGCAAAAGACCAAGAATCCGGACACCGGCCTATGCTCCACTGGTTCATGTGATAGTGAATGAAATTTCATTAGTCAGTGGTGTTGTTTTGGTGTACTGGGATTTCTGAGGGCTTTTAAGACACATCCTCTTGTGTTGTGTTTACCAGCCTGCAGTGTGATTTTGTAGGTTTTATGAAGACCACCTCAGCGTTGTCCAGAGGGAACTGTGGTTGCATGATTGCTGTGTAAAGAATGTTGAGGGTTACTCATTTCATTAAGTTTCTCTAGAAGTTTATTGTATGTGAACAGCCAGTCTCTAAACTGTAAATCACACAAATGTATAATTTGTATTGAAGAGAGTGGGCTGGAAATATTTAAAATTACTGTTTGTTTGGCTTCTCCTTATGTGATCAAACACATGCTGAGAAAAAATAGGAGGACTAAAATTTCCATATGTATAAATCTCTTATATCAGAGATATAAGATATATATATATTTTTTTTTTTTGCTGATGCTCAGTTTTAAAACCACAACTGTAATCAGCAGCAAATCTTTACTCCAGAGAATGGAAAATTTTCTTTACTAAGATAACTTACATATTGTTTTTAAATTGCAGTAAAAGACTAATTTTGCAAAGATAGATGACAGATGTGAGAAGTAGGTCAGAGCAAAGAACAAACTCATTGACACTGCTGTTTTTTCTTCCTTGTTCTTCTTGCAGTTTTTATTTTCTGCTTATAAATTGCCCAAACATTTGAATGATGTCTGCACACACGAGCACATCTGGACTGGATTGGCAAAGGCCAACAATTGTGGTTTTGCGGTTTATTCAAGGAATGATTTGTCAGAGCACTTGAGATCGTCACTTGGCACAACATTTGATGTGTACGTTCAGAGCAGCAGAGAGTCATTGGGCTTGTCTGACATTAAACCAGCTCTATGCTTTATCTGGAACTGCTCACCAGTACTGTTTTTCTGTTTTTCTGGGTATGTATACTGCTGTGGTGTTTAGGGATCAGGCAGATGGGCGGATCTGTGTGGTGGTTAGTGCAGAAGTTGTCCTGTGATTAGGAGGTTCAGTCGACTGCTCCAAATGGATACTCACTAAGATTGGGATGAAAACTTTGTGGTGGAGAAATAGGTCATCTGGAAAGTCTGCTCTGGCGTGGAAATGTTATGATTGGGGGCATTTACATTACCTCATAGTAGAAGGTGTGCTCTAAACACTGTTGCCCACTAAAAACTCTTTAAGAACAGTTAGTGGAAAGCCTGACTTACTGCGGAATCCCTTCTCAATCTGTCTAATGACAACATGATGATTTAAAGCACAGTTCTGGTTTACTGCAATTTGGATCTCATTGTTAGTTTGACCAACATTCTTTGGTTTTTAGAATTTTGCATTCATCAACTTAATTACTGAGATCAGGGAACACTGACATTTCTACAAATTAAAAAAAGAAAAAACATCAGGCCCTGTAATGAGGATTCAAAACTAACATCCATATTTGGTGGATGGATTGATTTTTAGGTGGTCTCACTTTTGGTTTTATCTTCAAATAAATTCACTGAGATAATCAGGCTTAACTACAGATTTTTTTCCATTTGATCATCAGCATTATCAAGATTATTTATCTTATATTGCCTTTATAATCACTCGGCTGGACTACTGTAATGCATTGTATTTGGGGATTAGTGGGTCTTCCATGGCTTGTCTCCAAATGATACAAAATGCTGCTGTATGTCTTTTAACTGCCATTTTTCTTTGGTTTTAGAATCGCTCCATCGGCTGCCAGTCCATTTTAGAATCCAGTTTACAATAATTTTATTTGTTTTTAAATCCGTCCATGGCCTTGCATCGTCCTACCTCTCTGAGCTCCTTCACATACACACTGACTTGTTCTCTAAGATCAGTTGACCAGCTGCTCTCGGTGGTGCCGAGAACAACCTGTAAGCTCCGGGGAGATCGGGCCTTTGCTGTTGCTGGTCCCAGATCGTGGACCAACCTGCCTCTGTATATCAGACAGGCCTCCTCATTGCCTGTTTTTACATCTTCATAAAACCCACCTGTTCTCATTGTCTTTTTACCACACTCGCAATGTTGACATTTTGTTTCTGATTTTAGATTTTAACTTGTTTTATTTATTTGATTTTATTGTTTCTTAATTATTTTATTAATTGTATTTTTTTGTACTTTTAGTCCTCTGTACAGCACTGTGGTCCACTGTGGTTATTTTAAAGTGCTTTATAAATAAAGCCGGATCGGATTGGATAATGCTGTACTGTGGTAGTGTCAAAAATCCCAATAATAAACTAAGTGAATACAGTTTTTGGAGATAAAATTGTGACCATATTTATGGTAATCTGAAATTACACTTCCAGTTTTCAACAGAAGAAAATCCCTTTGTTCATGCAGGACCTGTGTGGAGCCTCCACCTGTGACACTCTTGGAATGGCTGATGTTGGCACCATGTGTGACCCAAAAAGGAGCTGCTCTGTAATTGAAGACGATGGCCTACCTTCAGCTTTCACCACAGCTCATGAGCTTGGTGAGCCAAAACAATCTATTACTCAAGGTTGCAGACAGACATTCACAGTATCGTCAGTGACAGATACCTGACATCTTGTTTGTTCTCAACAGGACATGTGTTCAACATGCCACACGACAACGTTAAAGCCTGTGATGATGTGTTTGGAAAACTGCAGGACAACCATATGATGTCTCCCACCCTCATTCAGATCAATCGCACCAGCCCCTGGTCCCCCTGCAGCGCTGCTATCATCACTGAGTTTCTGGACAGCGGGCATGGTGAGTTTGGATGACTCAGATGACCCCTGTGTTTGACTGGAAACAACCTCATAGTGTGCTTGAAGAAGTGCAAAGCTGAAGCAAAGCCAGACAGAGGCTTGTATTCAGGGTGGCTGAGGTCAAACATCTGGTTAGGTGTTGATTGTATTAGGAGAACATGTGATCACCGGATCATGCACACTGCCACCATATCTGTTCACAGCTTTGTTTGTCAGGGGATCAAAATATGACTTCTATGCAGCTAGTGAATAGAGCAGATTCTTTCTGGTTTTACCACATTTTTCTTGGTTAACAAACTCCTTATTTCCAACATGACAAATAGTTTGAGTTAAACAGAAGTGAGAGCATGATTGAATTTTAGTGTTCATCAATGCATCAAATGGAACATCAGCCGAGCTGTCTATGGCATCACGCTGGCAGGAACAAAATTCATTTGGTTGGACATAGATTGTTTGCCAAGCAGACCTGACCACAGAACTTGGCCCAGCAGTAATGTTAAACTTTTATTTTAAAACTGCCCAACATCTGTCCCAAATTAGAGGGTTTGTTCTTGGGGAAGTCACCACAGTGGTTTGGACAGCGAGGTGTATCTGCCCAATTTTTCTCATGCAGGTTTACTCCAAATAGACAAAGTTCTTGCTTCTTTCTGTGTCCATTTTAGAGATGGCCTGTGAACAAAAAGCAAACATATACGCGGAGAGAGGAATATATATGACTTGACAGGAAGTCATTTCTATTTAACAGTGTTGTAACTTGGCGTGTATTTGCTGTCTATCATAAATCTAAACTTCAAAAAGCTGTGGGTTGAAAAAACATAATGCCATATGTTTTTATGCAGCTGTGCGCCCAAAATCATTTGTAACCTGTTCATTTGTCCACATAAACACAATACCAGCTGTTGTTTCAGATCACAGATCTCTGGTGAGAGATTAGGAAGGAAGAGGTGAGGTTCTGTGTATTCAGTGCGGTGTGCCTTGTGTATACAGCGTATCTGTTAATCAGTGCATTTCCTCTGCCAGATTTGCGGTGAAATGGCAGGAAACTAATTTGCCACTCACTGTAGCTCATTCATTCACCACCTTATTATCGGAATTGTGAATTCACCACATCATGAACGACATAATAAATAGTTCAGAATGAGTGAACACAGTTTTTCCCCTGTTAAGACGACTTCTAGGACGTGTGAATTCCCCATGAGGGTGGAAAGATGTGTGTGTGCTTCTGAGACATAAAACCTCTTCCTAGAAGCCTTCTCATTCTTTAAAGTTGATCTCTCATGATTCCAAGCACCTGCTCGGCAAACTCTGCCTGTTCCTGGAAAGATTTCCTTGTGCAATTTATTTTAAATTGAGCACACTGCTTTCATCTTTTAACATCTGTCATTTTGGTGAAAAGAAAAAACAAGCAGATCTTCTGTTTTAGGTTAAATCTTATGGTCATATCAGATAATTTAAGATTATTCTAATATAATGTTATCCTTGCAAGTCAAACCCATGGAGTAAGGGTGGGGTTAAACATTGGAGCCTCTGGATTTTAGGGAGACTTTGGGGATATGCTGGTGGGAGTGACTGTGCGGGGGCTCATGCATGTTTGTGTATATGTATCTGTGTGCGGTTTGGTGTACAAAGCATTCATTGCATCAAGGCAAAATTTCTGACTGAAGTCCACCCTTCAAACAGCCCATAAACACAAGGGCAATGTCTGACCCCTTCCCACAAACCCACACACATTCCCATTTGATTAAAGGCCAGTGGAAATATTGATGAACTATAATGGATCTATAAGTGATCACACCTGGGAAACAGGAAAGCACTGCAACTTGAAATGACATTCACTGTGTTCTCAGTCTGTTGCTAATAAAGTTTTGCTCTTTTAGGTGACTGTTTGCTCGACCAGCCTCAGAAACCGCTGGTTCTTCCTGATGTCCTGCCAGGAGCGTCCTACAGCCTGGACCGTCAGTGTGAGCTTGCATTCGGTGAAGGCTCTAAGCCTTGTCCTTTTATGCAGCCACCATGTGGTCGCTTGTGGTGCACAGGAAAGTCCAATGGCCATTTGGTGTGTATGACTCGACACTTCCCTTGGGCGGATGGCACCCACTGTGGGGATGGACAGATCTGTGACAGAGGGATCTGCTCTAAAAAAGAGGAGGTTCAAAGTCTGAAGGTAAGACTCATACTCTCACAATTTGTTATCATTGAGGTAAAACCAACCATTTTCACAATGGCCAAATGAAAAAGTAGGTCAGCAGGTCTTTTTATTGGATAAATGTTATTAACCCTAGAACACTATTGCTAAAATTAGTCCCATTGGTGAACCATGTTAACCGGGTGAAAATCACCCGGCGATAGTGTTCTAGGGTTAAAAAAGGTTTTGTTGGACAAGCAACAGTAGAACCAACTTCAACCACTGACTTTGCCTCTTAATACAATGACTCAGTATTTTTTGTTTACTCTATACAATCAGGATATGATTTAATAAAGTGTCATTTATACACATTCTAACATATGCAGCTTGGTTGTGTATTTTTCAGGTGGACGGTCGTTGGGGTAAATGGGGTCTGTTTGGCTCCTGTTCACGTACATGTGGAGGTGGCGTCCAGTTGTCTAAAAGAGAGTGTAACAACCCAGTTCCATCCAATGGTGGTAAATACTGCCAAGGGGTTCGGGTCAAATACCGCTCCTGCAACCTGAACCGCTGCTCTGACACAGGTACAAGTTGTTCAAAACAATAATGTCCAATGACATTTTTCACCCTAGAGCATTCCCACCTCTCACCCCTGGTAATTCTCTCTTCCTTCCTCCTCCACTCTGTGCAGGTAAGACTTATCGTGAGGAGCAGTGTGAGATAAGCGGCCATAATTTCAACAATAATCGCATTGCCTCCTCTGCGGTGTGGATACCAAAGTACTCTGGAGTGTCTCCCAACGACAGGTGTAAACTCATCTGCAGGGCTAATGGCACCGGCTACTTCTATGTACTAGCACCCAAGGTATGCAAATGTTATGAATTAACGTTAATATGACGGAGTGGAGGTTTGAGGAGGGTGTGATCTCAGTAAAAAATGAGATCACAATATTTTTAATCACATTTGCAGATCCATGATTTGAATTGATCTTTTAAAGTACTGATGGGTTTATCTGTTTTGTGCATTATACCACAATACTGACTATAGTCCATTGTATTTTCATACTTTTGAGCAGATGGTGCCACTAATTAGTGGATTTATCTAGATTTTTCATATTCCCTGTTATAATTGTCAAGTTAATGTGGTGCACTTAATTGTTAAAGAAAGTGAAAAACAAGCCCAGGCTCTGTTTGTTTTTATGGATCTGCTTCTCAAACCATACTCTACCCTTCCACTGAGTTATCAAAAATTAATACAGTACTTTTTGTAGTTTTGACCAACAGACAAAACTGGAATATTTTACATAGCTTGGCCAAAAGCAAAATAAAAAAAAAAAATAAAAACAGTCCCCACCTGGACTTAACTAAGTGAATAGGAGCAGTCCAGTGGATAATTACTGCAGGGATTAATATGAGTCAGCTGGAAACAAATGATTCAACTCTAACTGATGCAGTGAGATGCTTCTCATTTCTTAGATAACCACCAGTTTGTAAAGAGCTTAAAGACTGGACCATGTTTCAGGGGAAAAAGAGTGATTGATGCATCGGGTGAGAAAAGAAGTGGATCAAGTGATTACCCATTATGCTTAGTGCCTAAAGTACAAGCCGGTAGGGGCAGTGTTATGATCTGGGGTTGGTTCAGTTGGTCAGGTCTAGGTTCATCAACTTGAGTTCAAAACATGATGTGACATTGCATAAAGTCATCAGTACAGTCGTGGAAAAAAATATTAGACCACCCTATGTTTTCTTCAATTTCTTGTTCATTTTAATGCCTGGTACAACCAGCCAGGTTTTTGAACTCGTAAGTCACGACTTCAAGCCAGAACTCACGACTTTGGCGAGTCACGACAAACTGCCTGAGGGCAAGAAATTGTCATAGCTAGATGTAAACAAAGCAGCAGAGTAGACCTGATGGGGCTTATGCTCATTTATAGTCACTTCTATGGCCAGAGATGCTTGGTCCTTCCTTCTTTAAAGGAAACAGGAGAAAAAATAGCATATAAGGCAAGGAAACCGTTCTAACATGTTACATTGTTTGTATATTTGGACACTGCGTCCATGGGGGCCACCATTGTTGATTCTCAGGCTGTGTAAATAACCTACTGAGTCAAAAAGAAATTCAATACATTACAGATATCTATTTTTGGGAGAATTTAGGAATGCAGGACACAATAACAGTGTTCCAAAGAAGAAAAATATATATGAGCGAGCTGCCTCTAGTCAGAGTAAAAAGAATGAGGGAAGGAATGAAGGAGAGGAGAGTTTATCTGTTTCAGATAGCAGGGTGTGGAGTGAGTTTGAGCAGCAGTGAAAGAGTTCACACGTCACTCCATCGTACTGACGGAGGAGGAGTAGATAAAACCACTCAGGGGACACATTTCTCTGAATCACAGAACAGCTGGATCTGATAAATAAAGGAGTCATGACTTTGAGAGAAATGAATTTACAGTACATTCTGTGAAGTGAATCTGAAGTGGAAATTTAGCAGCAGGTTTTCAATATTATATATGTTAGGATGGAAACATTTTGTGGTGTCCATGGTCACATTTTGCAAAATCATCTGTCACTTATTTAGAGTGAGCCTGTTTGCAGTGAGTAACTGTGTGTTTATTAAATTCAGGTCGTGGACGGAACTCCATGTTCTCCTGATTCAACAGGGGTGTGTGTCCAAGGCAAGTGCATCAAGGCTGGATGTGACGGCAAAATTGGCTCCACCAAAAAGTTTGATAAATGTGGAACATGTGGAGGTGATAACAAGGGTTGCAAGAAGGTGTCAGGACTCTTTACAAAGCCTGTGTAAGTAAAACCTATTAAGACTGGTGTTAATCTTAAGAAAGGAATACTTTTGACATCCTTTTTACATCAGCATGGGTTGTGCACATTTTACTTGATCTTCTTTTAGAAAGAATTAAAATACAATAAAAGAAAATGGAAATAGAAATAGAAAAACTGTTAAATAAATTATCCCATTTGGTCATGGTTGTATTTTGTTGTAATTTTACTCTTTGTTTCCCAAAATTAAAAATGAAAATCAAATAATTTTTAAAATATCACTCACTGCCTTTTCACCATGAAATTATCTTATATTTCAACTTTTATTTTGTATTTTAAACAAAAACCCTCTTAAATTCCCCTTAATTGGACACACTGGACCTTTAGTAGATGTTTCTGAAATGAAAATCCAATGATGAAAACATACAGGCCCAGCATGATTAAATTACTGAATCCACTTTATGAGCGTTCATTGACTATAACATTTTTTTTTCCATGCAGGCATGGCTACAACTTCGTGGTCATGTTACCAGTGGGTGCAGCCAACATAGACATCCGACAGCGAGGTTACAAGGGAATGACGAGTGATGACAACTATTTGGCAGTAAAGAATAGTGATGGTCATTACCTGCTCAATGGGAACTATGTAGTGTCAGCTGGGGAGAGGGATATCATCGTAAAGAACAGCCTTTTGCGTTACAGCGGCACGGCTGGATCCTCTGAAATCCTGCAGGCAGTGAAACCCTTGGGTGAAGCTTTGACTGTGGAGGTGCTCTGCGCTGGCAGGATGACGCCTCCTCGCATCCGCTACTCCTTCTACCTGGCCCGTCAGACTAAAGAGGACAAAACCCAGAAGAAGGAAGGGAATGCAAACTCTCAAAACAGCGTCTTGACTGAGGATGGTGTCAAGGTGAAAGGGAAAGACACCCTGAAGAAGGCTTACAGCAAAGAGGATCCTTCTCTTGGTAAATGGATATCTACAGGGTGGGACCAGTGCTCAGTGACCTGTGGCAGTGGGACCCAGAGGAGGATGGTGCAGTGTCTGAGGCCAGACGGGCGGCCAGGGATGGACTGTGATCCTGCACAAAAACCCTTAGCCACCAGGATTTGTGGAGACCCATGTCCTGAGTGGAAGATTGGAAACTGGTCCCCTTGCTCCAGAACCTGTGGAAAGGGCTTCAAGAGACGGGCTTTGGACTGCAAAACTCAGACTGGACATTTGCTGCCAAGGGACCACTGCATTGGCATACGCAAGCCACAGGAGCTGGACTTCTGTAACCTCAGGCCTTGCTAATGACTCAAAACTACAGACTATAAACCTATTGTTTTGACTGGACTGAAGTGGAACTGAACTAAACATCGCACATGTTGTGTTTGTCAGGTGTAGATTTTTCCACCTGCATCATGGGGCTGTAAGAAGACGATGATGGACACTTACTTGGAAGAACAAGAATATTGGAAAGCAAGTGAAAGCTGCAGGATAAATGCTGGAAGATATTTTTCACTGCCATCACTTTGACCTCAAAAGACATTCTCCAGGTCTAACTTGATGGCAAATCAATATAATATAAGT
>JAPTGZ010000007.1:18485109-18496343 GCA_029814645.1 Fowleria isostigma | reverse complement strand
TTTTGGACATTTTCTGACAATTTCATCAAAATCTGTCCATAACTTTTTGAGTTATCTTGCTGACAGACAGACAGACAAATCCTGGTGAATACAGAACCTCGTTGGTGGAGGTAATGAATCACTCCGCTGACATTTTAAAGTAAAACATTATAGAAATCAGTTTCAATGTTAAGAAAAAAAAGCCTAGCTTAAAAATGCACGTGTATAGTGGTATTCAGTGTTAAAATATATATATATATATATATATATATATTGTATGGCTCTCACGGAAATAAATTTTAAAATAAGTGGCATTCATGGCTCTGTCAGCCAAAAAGGTTCCCGACCCCTGCTTTAGATGGTTGAATTAATTGTGATGGTTAAATAGCTTGTTTTGGGGTTAATGGACGCACACTGCCGTCCCACGAGCACCTTTCCGTTGAAAACTGCCACTTGCAGTTTCTCAAAGCTGTCCCAGTACACCTAAGATCTAGTCAAGGTGGCGCAAGATCTCGTCTCTCGCAAGAACAAGAGATATTCGTTTATGGCACTCCCACACAACCATAGCTCCAGCTACATACCAATGGCTAATAAACACAAGCTAGCCATGCCTTCACAGGTGTTTACCATGACAGAGCCAACACAGATACATTCTCTACACTCTAGATTTCAGTGGATTTGTGTTCTTGATTATACTTTTGGTTGAAACAGTGTTTACTCATTTATGAACTTATTTTATCATCAATGCCTGGATACTTGTTGGCTAGCAGAGATGTTGGCATACTCATTACATATTGTAATATCATATACATCATTTCATTACAGTATTTATTAGGGCTGTTTGTCCCGTAGATGTTTGTTCAGTTTATTAGATCCTTTATCTGCTTCAGGACTGTGTTTTTATTATCGACAAAAACTTTAATCAGTTGAATCTAGCTGTAGCTGGGGTTGGATGACATTTGTATAATTAATGTACAGTAAATGTTAGCTCTGGGATGATAGCGTGCTAATGCTAAGGATCTGGGGCAGTGACAGGTGGGGGCTGTTGTTTGTTAGCCGGTTAGCTCTTAAACTGTCCAGCTTAGATGGGTAGATAGATGTCTTTATTCATCCCCTAAGTGATAAATTAAAATGCCATGGACTCATAACAGATACAAAAAACACAGCGTCATTCTGGACCCTGATACAGATCCTTGGAACAACAACAGCCCAGTAGCAATTTCAAATAAAGTTCTCATAAAAATAAACAATAGGAAAGAGTTCCTCAGATGTTTAGTTGAACACTGGGGCATCACCATCACCATCAGGCATGAAATAAATAAAGTTAGCAGAGTTGCTCTGTGGCTAATTCTTGCCTGTTAGCACAATGCTAATGGCTGCTGACTGAGCCTCAGCTAATCAGTTAGCTGTGCGGTATGTATCCCTGATAGCCAGTGTGTAATCCAGGGAGAAACAGATCTCCCGGGGGAGACCTGGTCATGGTAGAATAATGACAACACATCGGCGATCTAGAATGTTGTTAGCTGTACAGCTAAGAGGGTGTCTGCAGCCGTTAGCACCACGCTGCTTGAGCAGCTCCGGTTCCATGACATCCACCGTGAAGTGAAAACAAATGTCTGAAACTTCAGTGTCTGGCTAATGTTTCCCATTACACTCCAGTAGCGTATTCAATGACTATTTTTTGCCTTGTTGCCGGCTTCATTGAAAACAACTCCCATGGTTGTATGGGAGGGTTTATTGGTTTTAAGAAAGTGAATGTCTTCTGGGGGCTAAGCATTTGCCTAGTTTAGCAAGAAACAACCCTACTACTAGCACTGACTGACTCGACCTCTGTTGAATAACGCCAGTCACGTTCAAGGGAGTGAATAATTATGCAATCACTCAGTTCACATTATATATATTTTAATTAATAAACAGTATTTTGGAGAAACTGGTTTTCCCTTGGTATCAAAGAGAACAAGATCATTGAGTAAGGTGATGAATACTGCAGTTCACTCAAAAATGATAAAAGACAAGAGGTTCCTCAACTTTTGACAGGTATTGTATACAACATGTTCCAAGACCTACAGAAACAAAAGCTATGAAAAGATTAATAGTCATGTGGAAAAGAAAACATGACCTCCTAAAGAAATAAAAGGATTCAGTTTGGATTTCTTATGTATGATGACACTCACTTCATCTTTTAAATCAAAACTAGTTTTGCCAAAGTACAGCTACCGATGGATCCATTAAACATATTTTGCTATGTGTCATGTGGAGAGTTCATTAAGTCATCACAAGCTCTAAATAAATCTGTTACCTCGACTAAACCCAGAATCCTCGCGCCTTTAGTCCCTCGGAAAGTTCCTTGTTCTTTCATAGATCATAAAGACTAAAATATGAAAAATAATTCTGGATGAGATTTAGAGAAATTCAGAAGAGCCTCGTACCTCCCTGGTCTTCTTGTCTTTCATTAAATACACACGCACACATAGTTTTCATTTCCAACACCTGGCGCTGTATCATAAAGTAAATGGAGGCTTGTATCTTTAATGTGTATAAATCTGTGCACTTGATGAAAGTCTGAGTGCAAAAGCTTCCATCTGCTTGAAAATGAAAGCTAACGTGTCTTTCCACTTGTCCACATGTGCATCCTGACCCTGCTCATCAGTGAACATGCCCCTAGCATTGTTTTATGGCTGCAGCTCCACCGGCTCTGAGCCTCCCAACACCTGTACCATAAATCACCAGCCTACTCCTGTAGATGTTACATAACCCAGCAGGGGTTTTTACTGATGCCGAACACAGAACTGCCCGAGGTGGAGGCCTGAGATGGAGGGGGGGGCAGTATTTGACTCATCTTTGATTTGAATGGGTGGCGCTGTGGCAGACGGGTGTCATCACAGGTGCTTCACGGAGACGGGAAAACAGTCATAAAACAATAAGGGGTCTATTAAAACAAATAGAATTTTGCTGTTTTAGTTTTAGAACTGGGGTTGGACTGGAGTAGAAATGCACTTCCCTCAATATGTCCCTGATAATCAAAACTGTAAAATAATGTTCAATATCATGATAAAGACTGCAGACTTTTCAGCCTTCAAACTAGGGCTGCATGATTTCAGAAAAAACTTAAATTGTGATTTTTTTTTAACCCTGCAATTTTCTTCTTAATTTTTGGTGATTTTACTTAGTTTTCTGTGATTTTTTTCCTCGTTTTCAATATTTTTTTTCTTTGTTTTTGATGATTTTCTTCTTCGCTTTTGGTGATTTTCTTCTTCATTTTTGGTGATTTTCTTCTTCATTTTTGGTGATTTTCTTCATTTTTAGTGACTTTCCTCTTTGTTTTTGGCGATTTTTTTCTTTGTTTTTGGTCAGTTTCTTCTTCATTTGCAATGATTTTCCTCTGTTTTCAGTGATTTTCCTCTTCATTTGCGGTGATTTTCCTCTTTGTTTCATTTTTTTTCCCCTTGTTTTCGGTAATTTTTGTCTGTTTTCAGTGATTTTCTTCTTTGTTTTTGGTGATTTTCATCTACATTTTTGGGGATTTTCTTCTTTGTTTTCAGTGATTTTCTTCCTCATTTTCAGTGATTTTCTCTTGTTTGTTGCTCATTTTTCAATTTTGTTACCAGCGACTCACTCCATGTGCAGGGGTGTGGTCTATTTCAGCAAACTGAATGATTGTGATAGGTGGATTGCTGTGCGTGTCAGATACCCTTGAAATTAGATGAAAATAGTTGAGTTCATTTACCTCCCATAATGCAGGACCTGCAATGTGATTATTGCACACATGTACATTGTGATGACGATACTCAAACGATATATTGTGCAGCTCTACTTCAAACTATATTTTCTAAGTCATTTTGGTGGTACAACAACTCACAATAGGTTCAGTTACACTTTCGTCATCACTCCAGAGCATCTGTATCACCTGCACTGGCGCTATACAATTTCTGGGTTCAGATCCGTATCCCACACAAAACAAACTACAAAATTTAACTGCTTTAGAGCATACATCACTGAAACGTCGCGTAATTGATGGGCGCACGCGCACGCAGTGACTAGAAGTGACCAGAGTTTGGCGTACTGGCTTTTGAGCATTTTATGTTTGCTTTTATGGAATAAAGGAGACGAGCTTCAGGAGAATGTTCGCTTACAAAAGGATTTTAAGAACTGTTGTGTCATAGCTTTTAACGAACAGAACCACAACTCCGATCTCACCATTGATGGCATCAGGACCCCGACTGGATCGCAATACTGAAGGAATGGGTGAAACATACTCATGGGGTTTGTTTGTATATTAATGAATGATGCTGCAGCTCTGTTACTATCAGAAGACAAATCTGAACATCAGACATTGAACTTTTGTCAGTGTGGTTGAGCCCATTTTGCCTGCCCCGGGAGATCCCTCCTTGGCTAGTTCTAGAAGTGATTTCACCAACTGTCATTGGTCCAACTCCATGGGTTTTACTGGTGAATCAGTGTTATAGAAATTAACTACAGAGCCTCTGAAAGTCCAAATGGGTCATATCTGATGACCATGAAAAGATGACAAACTGCATTTTACACCAATTATAACCATGTATTGATAAAAATTATTGATCAACAGGTATTAAATATTTTAGATCATAGATGATTTTGGTCGATAGTAGGTGTTTGTGTCTTGACAGGTTAAATTCAACTTCACAGTGTTAGGCATGCTTAGTGTTGTGTATAACTTTTTTGCCAGATGGTGTGAAGTAAACTCATAAAACATCAAATTCTAGGTCATAAAAGAAGAAGATTGATGATGGAAAAAACCTGGAGATCACTAATAATTCTGAGTCGTTTCAATGGTGTAATCCTTTCAAAGCTACTATATCTTCTTGAGAGAAAAGGACAAAATTAACATGCCAACAATTTGTCAGATGCACTTGATTTTGCTGATTTCTGCTGGGACATGATATCAGACTTATGCTAGAAGAATGATGTCTCTTTATGTATCGTATTATGGCTTTTCTGTTCTGCTGTGATTGAATTCCCTTTGCAACCACTTGATTTTTGTTAGAGGCAGGGATTCTGATCTGACAAATACAAAGATCCATTGTTTAGGCTCTAAAAGTTGCAACTTAAAGACTGTTTTAGATGTTAACATTGTGAAGTCATGTTACAAAACTTATGGTTAGGACCACAGGAGTATTATAAGTGCACCACAGTTGAGTACCATTTTTTACTGTGATGGCTGTGTAATTTCTTATAATGAAATATTATATGTCAATTAACAGGTTGAACTACTTTTTTTGAGTAGTTTAACTGTTGTGGACCCCTTTAATTTACTACTTTCCAGGAACCCTGAAGCCAAAAAATGTACATGCTTGAAAAAAATTGCTAAAAAATAAATCTAAAATTTGTTTTCTCAAGTTTCTTAAACCACTCAGTTCTACACAAAACTACCACATGTTCAATCATTTTCATCATGTATTCAAACTGGCGTTTAAAATTCTGGGCAAATAAATATATGTGTTCTTAAGTGGCTTTCTTTTTGTCAGACAAGTGAATTTTTTAGAGATGTTTTTTACCTGCTGACGGTTTCGGCTGAACCTCCAGCCTTCATCAGAGCTGTCAAATATTTGTTGCTGACGTGTCCTTAAAATAGCTGATCAGGCCGGGAACCCTTCACAATAAAAGTTCCTGACCTGGCCGTGCCTGCTGTCTGCTCCCCCGCCGCTGCTGCAGAACCGTGTCCCAGGTGTGAGGGAGTGTGTACAAAGGCAAATAGCAAAACTTAAACTCAAAAAAATGAAAAACCAGAAAAAACACACGCACAATATAAACAATAAATGGGTGTGCAACCTGTCAAAACGCACCCTCACGGACACAGAAACTCCTCACGGACACTCCTCTCAAAAATTCACTTGTCTGACAAAAAGAAAGCCATTAAGAATTAAATATGGAAGACACAACGAATACAATCAACTTAAATATATGTGTTGTTTTCACATTTTGGCTGCTCCCTTTCGAGGTCACCACAACGCATCAGCAGTCATTTGCATGATGATTTGGCACATTTTTTATGTCAAGATGCCCTTCCTTGTATATATATATATATATATACATATATATATAAAATACTATTTTTATGTGTATTATTGGCTCATGAATTATTCACTAAAATGTCTCTGGCGTATTTTAAAATATATCTCAGAAAAAACCTTCTTGCTGAAATTCATGTCATAAGCTGTAACAGCCATAATGATCACCAAATCAAAAAGGGTCCCTAAGTTTCCTCATCAGTGGAAACGGTATTTCTTAAAGGTGCCCTGCCACATAAAATTGTTTTTGCCTGTATTTTTTAAAGTATGTTAGGTCCACAGTTGTTTGTGTTATGTAGTGAATGTAAAAATGAACCGCTACCTCCTCTGTGTGCTCTTGACACTGAAAAGAAATAGAAATCAGGTCAATTAGAAAAGCTTGTTGGTGTGACGTGTTATTGCCTGAGCTCATTACTATTCATGAGGTCATCCAGGTGAGACCACGCCTACAGAATTCATACAGCAAGCTAGGGCTTAAGAGGGAGTAAACATGACATATTTATGGGATTCATAGAGCAGTGGAGGGGGGCTAAGTGGATATACAGTCACAGAAACATATATCAGAACGCCCCATGTTTTCTTCAATTTCTTGTTCATTTTTGTTTGTTTATTTTAATGCCTGGTACAACAAAAGATACATTTGTTTGGACAAATGTAATGAGAAAAACAAAAATAGCTCACAAAAGTTTAATTCTAGAGCTGATATCTATCATTTTTTTCATGGTTTTCTGATAATAACCAAAATCACATAAGTTCTTGCATCAGTAGCTATGGTATTTTATTGACAAAAACAATGCTTTTATTCATTCCATGTTTTCTTTCTGTTTTAGTCACATGATACACACAGGAGTTAGTATTTGATTGTATAACCATTGTTTTTGATTATGTATATTGGTATAATAATTTTCCCCTCAACTGTAGCTTAGAAGCTGTGAAAATTCCATGTAAGATCCACTGTACAAGAGACAGAGAAGCTGGGAGTTGGACATTCAAAACATGTTAAGTTTCACTTTTGGTTTATGCCAGTTCCTCTATTTGTTGCACAGGGAAAAAGGATGCTGAAAAGCTTGGGTCTCATTTGCTAGCTGTTAGCCAATCATAGTCAAACAGATTAGCATGTTGAATATTCATGAGAACTGGTGGAAATTCAGCTGAGTCTTCCAGCAGGTTTTCTATACCACATTAGAATGGCTTGAAACTTGGTAAGTTAGGCAGTTTTTCCCCACAAAAAATGTTATAGAGTCCATGGTAGAAGTTCAGACATTACCTCAAAAGTAATGAAATACATATGGCAGGGCACCTTCAAGTAACATCTACAAAATATGCACATTTCCTTGTGCCTTTGCCATGCTCATTTCAAAGTTGTTAGTGTAAACACCACCACAACACAACAAACTATTTTGGGTTCTACATGAACTTCATATGTTGCATCTTCAACACCAGATATGGAAATTCTCTGGTTGGAGCTGTGATTACACATCTGTGGCTGCCGTTTCCATATGAACAAAATAAAAACGTGACATGAAGAGGGGGGAAAAAGTGATGTGGACACAAACTAAAGTCACAAACTAAAGTCACAAAGTGAGGGTGTAAGGTGGTCATATGATCTCATAAACTCCATTCTGTGCAATCACAATCCAATCATAGCGAGATGCCAAGGTGTCCCAGACCTTTAACCAAGAGCAAGCAGCAGCTGATGTTTGATACTGTGTAGGAAATACAGCACTGTGTTGCTTGGTATTGGTGTCTTGTTTGTTCAGATCCCATCAGCCTTTGCTCAGATTTTTGAGTCAAGGCAGAGAGAAACCTTCCAAAAACAAGAAAGTCCCTCTCATTGGAGCCAAGTGTTAATGCAAACCCTTTGACTCCATGGAAGGGAGAAGAACAAAGGGGGTGAAAGCAAAGCTGCCTTAAGAGCAGCAGTGACGATAGCACTGACATCTCAGCATGAGATGTATGTGATTACGACATTCAACAACACACTGATGAATTGTTATCTCCTCAGAGAGGATTCTGCTCAATGCATAACTCATTAAATGTCCTGTAAACAAACCCAGCATGGACTTCACATCAGCTCTTAGATCAGTGTGATGAGCGGTGGTTGGTGAAACGCTCCACACTGCAGCGTTTACGACTCAGCTCCGTGGTCCACTTAGCCTGGTCTGCCAACACAATACAGCTGACGAGGCACAACTCCTCATACTGTATCCACAAACAGATTATTTCAGGAAATGGTACGCCTGCAGAATAAACAGAAGCAAAAAAAAGCAAAAAGAAAAATAGCAACAGATGATGTCAGATTGTTGGAAAGCAGTAAAAGCAAAGAAAAGCTCTTGCAAAATTTGCTAATTCTGCAACATTTCAGTTCAGTTTCAGTTTGTGAAGATGAAGCTTTGACACGACTACAGTCCTACATCACCATTTGCTTCAGCGTGGTTACTCAGTGTTATGTCAGCTGTTGCAAGTTTATTTAATGCAGTGCATGCTTCAGAAACACCCTTTTTTACTTCACTTTCTCCACAAATATTTTAAAAAAGGCAGACAATTTGGCGGAACTGCAGAGTATCATTCATTCCTGTGTCTATTGTCAGTAAAATTCTGCCTTTTATAGTATCTTATCTGTATATTGGAAGCTGAACCTCTTGTTAATACAGTGGTGATGATAGTGTGTGAATGAACACAAACGTCAAACAGAAATAAAAAAAACATATGGTCTGTAGAAATCTAAAAAAAAATAGCAATGAAACTAAATAACACACTTCTCCTGCCTCTTACTCCCTGTCCAGATTGGATAACCAGTGTCATTCTTCAATCTTACTCTCATCTTATGTTTCAATTTTTAATGTAAGTCTGTTTACACAGTCTTAAATCACCAAACTTATCTTTGTGATTTATGTTGTTTTATACAAAAAGCCATCCACTGTAATGAAGGGATAGCCAAATAATGTCAACAGTTCCTAAGTTGTCTCGCCATGGGACCTGGACTTTCTCACATTTATCAAGTTGTGACCCATGTTTATAGAATTCAAATCTAGCCAATCTATTTTTTGTCAAGAAGAGATTAGTAAGTTGAATTGAATTTAATATATACACACATCATTTAATCAACCAGTGGAGGGAACTTCATAACTGCAGCTGCATTTGCACATAAAATCAGTAAGGTCATTAAGTGAACATCTAAATGACATTTCACTTTTCATATTCCAGTTATGATGCATCCCACACTTGGGTTGTTATGTTAAACCATATCTAACATACTCAGCGTCATCTTACCTAACAATAATGTGAATAAAGTGAGTCATCTTTTAACCCCTTTTCAACGCTGTGTAAATATAAATAAAAATCAAATACAATTCTTTTCCAGTCTTATAAACCCATATTTTATTCACAACCTTGTATACTTTCAATTCACTCTATAAGATGCTGTTTTTATAACCAATCATGTTACTGACCTGATTGTTTGCAGATGAAGGCACATCCCAGTGAGAACTGCAGGCGGAGGGCAGGAGGTGATCTTCTACGCAGAAAACACTTGCTAAAAAACCCAACTATCTGTCTGTTTTTTGTTTGTTTGTTAACCAAAAACCTTTAAACATGAAAAAAAAGAAAAATTTACATTCATTTAATAACAAACTATTTAATTTTATGAAGGGTTGCAGGACTGTTGGAGCCTATCCCAGCTAACAATGGGTGAAGCTAATGTGACGGTAGGCGGTCCTCTCACTGTTTCTGGTTGATCATGGTCCCTGTCTACTTGGGTCTCAAAATAAAAACTATTACATAAATGTTTAGAACTCAATTCAACCACCACTGCACATCCTGCCAACAACGCCAGAACTGTTTTGTTTTTTTGTTTTTTTTGAGATGTGACTGTGGGCGGTCCTGTCACTGTGCCTCTGGTTGACCATGTGCCCTGGCTACATGGTCAAGAGGATATACATTTGGTGAACTGATAGGTTCGCATTATTATCACCCAGGAGTCTGGGGTTCAGTCCCTCTTTCACCTTGCTAGACTAAGATTCAACCTGGACATGTCACCAGTTCAACTCAGACCAATCTTACATTTAGTGGTCCTTCAGTTTTTAATACAAAACAGAGACTTCAATACAACCAACAGAAAAACCAACAGCAGTTTGACAAGAAACAAACTCTTGTGTACATATATTTGAGGCTGTTACGGTGGATAGTCATTTAAACGGGAACAAGATACCAAACACTGGGAAAAAATATATGCCATGAATTACCATAAATCTCCATTTCTACTGATTCTTCCTCCATCAATACGACAGGCAGCTCAAATCTTCACAACACTGAAACAAGTCCTGCTGTGAAGTCATTCAACACTGAAAAAAATGAAGAGAACAGGTGCAACAAAACATAGCATTCCTGTTTGATGGTATTTCATGGGTTTTGTCTGACACCTCAGGAGAACAGTTAAAGTCTAAATCCAATTACAGTGATTTCCCAGAAGTCCCAAAGCCCCCATAAAGCCATCAGTCCTCATTCCACCCAGGTCAGTTCACAAACAGAAGGGGCTGAACGGCTACTGTCTGGTTCAGAGGTTCATAGAGAAACTCTTTAAGTCATTTCATCAAATTCTGCAGATGGGTGAGAGGGTGAAATGTCTGATGGGGCACATACAGGCTCCATCAGTCGTACAGACGATGTCCAACACACACCATCATTTACAGACATCAGAGCTGAGCCTAGGTTTGTTTACATAGGTCAAGTGCAACAATACAGAGCATCACAATGTAGGATTTATTATGATCTGAAAGTCTACTTGATTTTTTTTTTTTTTTGGTGTGTGTGCTGTCATATGCACATTCTTCATATATAGTTCTGGATGTATAATTCTATATGTAGATTTTTCATGTATGGTCCTTGTGTATACTTGTGCATATGGCATTTTCATCTAGTTTTTTTTCTTTTCCTTTTTTTTGCCAATCCTTCCATGTATGTCTGTGTACATGTATGAAATGTATGTATATTGTATGTAAATGTTCTTAATTTTACTGCACAAACAGATGATTATTAATCAGGGAATAATAATTCATTGATTCCTTGATTATTAGTCATTGATCTTTCATTCCTAAAAATCTGGGAAGCAATTTTTCCCAACTTGTTATACACTACAGTGATCCCTCGTTTATCGCGGGGGTTACGTTCCAAAAATAACCCGCAATAAGTGAAATCCGCGAAGTAGAG
>JAPTGZ010000007.1:18460698-18476703 GCA_029814645.1 Fowleria isostigma | reverse complement strand
GCCCATGTTTTCCAGTTGTTGCTATGTTTCTTCTTCGTTTTTTTCTTCGTTTCATGTTTCATCATGCAAGATTTGTGTCTTGGAGGATTAGATTCTAGATCGGTGGTGGGACAGAATGTTATGTGAGTGGTGTTCTGTGTTGAGATTATCAGAGCACACACAGTACCATCAAAAATGTCTGATTTTTTATCTTTATGTCTGGAACAGATAAAAAAAATCTCTTCAGATTTAGAAAACCCTTATGTGTATACCCCGCTTTACAGGCAAGGAACTACACATGGTAATTTCATTGACCTTGATTTTCCACAGAACAATAATAGTAATAAAGTAATAAAATCTTGTTATGTCCTCCAATAACACACTAAGGTTGACATTTTGAATTTCCGAGTTTTTGTATAGAGTTAAAGCCTGAAGATGCTTTGAGTCCCAATAACATCTGTTCTGATCAGAGGTAAAGCTGCACTGACCTCAGAGGCCACATAATTTACAATACACAAAACAATATCATCTACAGCACATTGGTGATCAGTTTGTTTGTCATATATTTCACATTTTTATCAGTTACTGGTAAAACTAATCACTTCTTACAAAGTGTTGTCATCGGATGATTAATAGGTGTTACTGTACATGTGTCAGTCAAAGATTAGTTGTGAAATTTCACAGATGTTTGTCCCATTGAGAGATTCGTGATGAAAACACAAGGCCACCGTCAATGCAGCTTGAGTGTTCCGTCTCCTGTCTTTGCCAATGAAATCCCAAAGCATGAGAACGGAGGTGGGAGTCTGCCAGTATCAGCCCATGATATCATGAGAAAGGAAGTGAGTTGTGCTAAAAGTTTCTAAGATCCGGTGTACGCAAGTGGAAACAAAGGGATCGGATTAAAACTGATATCTGACGCAAGCTTCTAAACCTGAACATCACTGGCAGGAAATTTGTCAGAACATTGGAAGACACAGAAAAGGCTAATTTAATAAACTCGATTGAATGGAACAGCGCAATTGTGATGAAATATATTAAGCATTTCTGAGCGCATAAGGCTCCATATTATGAGTGAAGGGATAAAATACGCATCCAGAGTCAAGAGTTATGTTACCAGATGGAAACCCTTACAGTGATTTTCCTCCTAATTCTTCTTAATTTGCCACTTTTGTCGAATAAAAGACAAATATTTTTCACAGTCACTTCATAAGCTGTGCAGTAAAGTGATAATCTTTCATACTATTATCGCCGCATCAAAGAAGAGTGTCTGTGAAGCAGAAAGTAGTTTTCAAAGTAGGGTTGAGATCAAAAGATCATGGGAGGACTAAAATGCCGCCGCATACGCTATTAAAAGTTTTTTTCAATGATTAAATTTTAGTCTGGGATTTTAAGGGAATCATTCAGTCCACACGTGTCAAATCTTAAGGTTTTATTCACATATGGAATCATTTCCAGGGATATTTAGGTCTTGACTTCCTCATTCAGAGCTTTCACATACTGTCAGTTTATGCACATACACTTACTTTCACGCTTTGATATGAAGTGAAACCCTATTTGGATGCTTATATGTAACTCATCTGACTTTATAATCTCTTTAGTCAACTATATGTGAATGCACAGTTTATGAATGGTTTTACATGATTGTGACTGAAAACTCAAATTTATTGATTTACTTGACAGGGACAATGCAGTCAAACATAAATACAGATTTACAGCTGATGTGATGCATATAGAGTTTATAGTTAGTGCTAATTTTCAACTCCTGTCCCTGATTGGGCTTTTGTACACTACAGAACATTACAATACATTATATTACAATATAGTGTAAAAAAAAAAAAAAAAAAGACAGAAAATAAAAATGCTGTTCTCTATAAAAACACAATTAAATAGTCAATAATTACTGTAGTGCCTTTATATAGTATAAAACATTCATTCACTCACTCATCTACACATAATACACATAAAAACATTCATTCACTCACTCATCTACACATACCATATTTTTCGGACTATAAGTCACACATTTTTTCATAGTTTGGCCGGTCCTGCAACTTATACTCTGATGAGACTTATATATGTTTTTTTCTTCTTCATGATTCATTTTTTGATGGATGTGACTAATACTCTGATGTGACTTATAGTCCGAAAAATACAGTACATATAAAAACATTCATTCACTCACTCATCTACACATAATATGCATAAAAATATTCATTCACACTCACCTACACATAATAAACACTATTTACAAATGAGTACAGTTTTGTTTTTTCTTTAGTTTGTGGTGGTGAGCATTTTAAATTCGGTTATAAGTTTTATTTCCAGTGTCAGTGAGTTCCAGGGTTTCAACTGTTACAGGAGAAAGTTGACTGTCCAAATGTTCTGCAGAATGGGATTTTGCAGTTTTGGTTTGAGGAACTTCTGGTCGCTCTATTGTTGTTTTGTCTCAATAAATCAGTAGAGTTAATTAATTAATTTGAGTAAACATCAGTAACTAAAGTGCTTCAATGCTTAGGAGATTATATTTTTTTTCAGGATGTGCCAATGGTGATGCCGGATTGTTTTTTTATCCATAATTTTTAGGGCTTGACTGTACAGTGAGTGAACCAATATGTTTAGTGGCAGTGGAAGCTGCTGAAGCCCATACTGTCATGCAGTACCAGATGCATGAGAAGAATTTTTATATGAATATCAGATAAAAACAAATGCAGCCAGTCAGTTTTGCCTGTAGGTAGTGCACTAAATAGATCACGAGATACTGACAGATGAGTCGCCTTTATTTAGCTGTGTGACTTGTTCCCAAATCAACAAATCCAGTTCAGCTCACGTGCAGATGTTTACACTAGAACTACTGAGATCCTCTTCCCGTGATGTGTCCCCTTTGGCAGCTGCAGTTAAAGAATGAAGCCACTATAAAAGAAGTGTTTGATAAATATAAATCCAGTGATGGCCTTTAGTAAGGGGAGTATGTTTTATTACTGGCAGATGGAGCCGCATGACTCTGCTGTTACTGCTCACAGCGCGTCTCTTAGCTGTCGAGGAAATAATTTGTCAACAAGAACATATTCAGGGAATTGCACTCACTCGTTTTCAAGTAGTGTTGTTGTGTACAGTACTGTCCTGTGGTGATGAACAACTGGTGAGCCTCTTCCCTCATGACCCATCAAACATACAGTACATATTCAGACAGCATGGATTTGTCCTTTTTCTTGCAGGTCATATGTGATGGTTGTCCTTCTCTGTGTCTTTAGACAGATTCTGCAGCAGAGACGTCTGGAAGGCCTCGTCACAGGACTCTGGGATCAGGAGCTCCAGCAGCAGGTCACAGATGCAGTAAAGCAGATGCCTTCAAAGAATCACACTGAGTTAACAATGACTGACATCACCTGGTTATCACATAAAGGTGACGCCTGAACGGAATGACATGAACATGAAAGCAATGAAATTCATCAGGTGTGTGACTTCTCATTTTTATAACCTATACACAAAATGTGGAGATCTATGTTCAAAAGCTCATTACGGATTACAGGATTTTTACTTTGGGTGTAATTACCTTTTACTTTATTACTTCAACATTGTCGTCAATACAATGCATGTAAGACAACAAACAATGCAGTCTGAAGTACACTGAACCTACAAGCTATTCTACTTGTTCTGGAGATGTTATGTAAAAGTAATAGTGTGATGTGTTTTTCTAGGAAAAAAGGGTAAAAATGCAACTTTTCCATGGCTTCATATTTTTCAAAGCATTGTGTTATAAATAGACTAGAAAAGCACTCGGAGAGCACAGACCTCCGCCAAGCATGATAGTTCCCCCATATTGTGACTCACACCAAAGTAATTTGTACCAGTGCCCTGACTGTTTTTTTTTTTGTTGTTGTTGTTTGTTTTTGTGGAGTTTTATGCACAAATGCCGAAAATGGTCCAATCTCCCAACGTTAAAGAATCCTTTAAAAAATCCTGGAATTTTCTCAAAATCTGTCCAGTAGTTTTTGCATAAAGTTGCTAATAGACAGACAGACAGACTGCCCCGGTACCTGGTCCCTCCCCCTTCCTCACACACACAGCTCAATGAAGTGCATGGAGCCCCGCCCACACCCTCATGGAGGAGAGTAGAGACCGTACCTAGCGCCATTCGAACTGAATTACCGCATTTGGATGGGAGTAAAATGTCGGATCACTCCCAAAATCTAATCAATTGTTCCTGGTGTCATTTCCATCATGTCCTGAAAGATTCAGCCAAATCCTTTCTGTAGTTTTTGCATAAAGTTGCTAACAGACGGATGGACAGATAAACACCAGCAAAAAAATAACCTCCTTGGCGGAGGTAATAAATAGTTCAGCAGTTGCAATATTCTGGAGTGATGTCAACACTGAAGTAATTTACGGTTTATTTACAACACTGTCATCCATGTGTGAAATTACTTTTCAAGTGTGAAATGACAGCAAATACTAATAATGACCGATATCAAATGAGACTGGTGTTTGATATTTTGGTGCATCCCAACCAATGAATGACAATGACAATAAATCTACACGAATAAACAGTTTCATGGTGCAACATGTTGCTTTCATTAATTTCAGAAGTACCATTTGTTGTATTGCAACTAAGTCTGTTCAAATAAAGACAGGCAGTTTTTAACTAATCTGTTTTCCTATGAAAAATGGGTAAAAACAAAGACTATAAATAACTAAAAGGGAAATTTACTGTGCCATTAAATAAACAAGCTGATTGTCCTCAGTCCACTGGTGCAGATATGCCTTTGTGCTTTATTTTACATCAGGGAATTACAGGAAATTAGTGATGCTTTTGAAACTGAATAATCAAGATTTCTACATATAATCCCCTTAAGTAATCCTCTGATTTCTCCTCAGATGATCTAATGGTTGATTATCCAGTTCGTCCGATGGTTTCCCAGTTCCTCTGTGTCCTCAGGTTACTGTTTACTGTACAGTTTGGTTGTTGACTCACTTGTTTATCTGAGGGTCCTGTAAAGACTCCAGTACTGTCTCCAAGCTCAACCTGTACTTCTCGGTGCCCAGCATGTCAGTGATGAGCTCTGCCCAGACACACATAAACAAAAACTTCAAACCCATGCAGATCACAGTCATATTAAAGTGCTCCAGTCTGTCCCTGATGGCGTCTATGTACCTGGGAGCAGCTGCATCAGGCATTCCAGGCATTGCTCTTTGGTTTCTTCTTGTTGTGCAGCGCTGCGTTCTGGATGCGGCTGAGCAGGCAACGTCCCACCTGGCCACACCGCTTCTTGCATCACTTGCAGGTAAATAACCCAGCAGGGGGCGCTGGTAAGGTGGGCGACTCCTACGTCTAACCACCTGAGACAGAAACCAGAGAGGAGTTTATTACAACTATGTTTTTAAAAAATAAAGTCTTGTTAGTTTTTGCATGTAAAATCAAGATAGAAGAGGAAAGGATAGTCATGCAGGCATTAAGCAGCAGAATCAAGGGCACCTAAATCAAAATAAAACCCAGTCAGAGCATGACCATTATTTACTGACATGGTAAATGAACCCTAAAACTCCCAGAGGCGCATGCAGAGGCCAGCAATAATGATAGTAGACCACAAGAGATTAGGAAAGCTCCGTTCCCACAGACTCAGCCTGAAAGAAAACCCGGTGGTAATTCTACAGAACTCTTTGTTTAAAACTGTGTATACAATGAGGTAAAAACAACGCATTTAAGAAACAAAATTATCTTTTGAAAGGTTTGGGAAAATGCAACATGCAACAATAGCAATAGTACCTCCACAAACTGTCCATTGTGCACACTGAGGACTCACTGTTTGTATGGGCAGCTGTATAAAAGTAAGTATATATATTTTACACATTTTAATGAACAAATAATATTGACAGTGGAAAATGTGCAACAGTGTCTTTATGAATTTTTTTAATAACTTTCATGGAGGAGACTTATTGTTGACTGATATATTTCACAAAATGATCAACTTTGCCTTTTTTATGACTGATTTACTTTTATGTTACTCACTTATGTACATTAAAGCAATATTTGTGAAAGCTAAATAAAAAGCCCCTGTACCGCTCAATGAAGGTGCCAAAAAGCAGCCTGATGGTCTTCTGGATGTTCTCAGTGCACAGCCAACTCCACTGGTCCTTCATCAGTAAACACAGGATGTTCAAAGCAACATCTGCTACAGCTGTGTCTGCAGAGTACACACAAATAGATAAACTGTCAATGCTTCATGTTACAATTATGGCACCAGAAAAAGCACATATGAGATACAGATAAAACACATCTGAGGTGGAGGAGGATTATTCAAGAGTAGAGTTTTTCTGCCTTCAAGTGGCCATCAAGGGTTACTGCATGTTGACTGTTTCTTGTTTTGTTCAATGTACTAAAAAACACTGGATTTGCTGCTTTAATATATACATTGTTGCTCGGATCAAATAGAATATTTTTACCTCCTATCATGAAATAATTGTGACACTGTGTGTTCTTGATCCATAAAGTGTAACTGGAACTCAGTATGTAATCAATCACACCAAAGGTGATTACTAATGTGTATTACTTTTGGAATAAAAAAAGAGCAATGTGTCTGAAAACAAGATTATTTCCAACTTTATGGACAACTGCAGTTATTGTGATTATGTTCTGATACAAAAAATATTTAGAAAATTATTTTGAGATAATATTTCATTACATTGAAATGTTATAATTACACCCTTATTATTCTGAAATACTCCTCTTTGAACCATCACTAAACACCTCCCAAGGAGGTGTCCAGGAGGTCAGGTATCTGAGAACCCTAATGGCCCTAGGAGCTATGTTGTCGCCCTGTGGGTCCACCACCTGGAAGGAGGAAGCGAAAGGGTCCGGTGCTTTGTCGACCAGACAGCAGACCAAGGCGAGGGCCTTGGTGATCTGATTCCCAGTTACAGAAGCTGGCTTTTGGAACAGGGAACATCACCTCTCTGGTGGGGAAGGAGCAGGCGCTTGTAGATGATGTTGAGAGTTACCGTCTGGATAGCTGGCCTCACCTCAGTGTTGGCTCTACAACCCAAGTCCTTGAGAGGGGTTGGACTCTCTCCTTCCCTGGAGTTGCCCTAGATGAGAGGCAGAGGGCAGGGGTGGGCTTTCTGATAGCCCGCAGTCTCTCTGCCTGCATGTTGGTGTTTACCCCAGTGAACAGAAAGGTTGCTTCCCTGCACCTTCAGGTTGGGGAAACAGGTTCTGATGATTGTTAGTGCATATGCACCAAACAGCAGCACAGAATACCCGCACTTCTTGGAGTCCTTAGGGTGGGTGCTGGAAAGTGCCCCGAAAGGGGATTCCATTGACCTACTGGGGGACTTCAACTTACACTGTGTACAGTGGGGATGGGGAGCTGCTGATGTCAGCTGAGGATATGAGTGGGCAGTGGAAGGAATACTTTGAAGAGCTTCTCAATCCCACCAACATGCATTCCATGGAGGAATCAGAGCTGAGAGACCAGGAAATAGATGGACCAACCTCTGGGGCAGAAGTTGCCGAGGTAGTGAAACTACTTCATGGCAGCGGAGCCCCAGAGGTTGATAAGATCTGTCCTTGGTATCTCAAGGCTCTGAATGTTGTAGGGCTGTCTTGGATGACACGCCTCTGCAACATTGCGTGGACATCAGGGGCTGTGCCTTTGGAGTGGCAAATCGAGGTGATGGTCCCCATCTTTCAGAAGGGGGACCAGAGGGTGTATTCTAACTATAGGGGGATCACACCCCTCAGCCTCCCCAGTAAGGTCTATGCCAAGGTATAGGAGAAGAAGGTGCAGTCTGTAGTTGAACCTCAGATTGAGGAGGAAGAGCAGTCTGATTTTTGTCCCAAATGTGGAACTGTGGACCAGCTCTACACCCTTGCTTGGATGCTGGAGGGGTCATGGAAGTTTGCCCTCTCAGTCTATATGTTTTGTGAATTTGGAGAAGGCTTATGACCATGTCTTCAGGGGCATCCTGTGGGGGGTTGATCCAGGAGTGGGTGGATGGCCCCTTGCTAGTGAACATTCAGTCCCTGTACTGAAGAAGTGCAAGTGCATAGCTGGTAATAAGTCAAACCTGTTGCCAGTGAGGGGTGGACTCCACCCTTTGTCACCAGTTCTAAGCATAACTTTCATGGACAGAATTTCTAGGCACAGCCGAGTGGTAGAGGGGATCAAGTTCAATGGCCAGAGGATCTCATCTCTGCTGTCTGCAGATGATGTGGTCCTCTTAGCTTCATTGAACAGTGACCTCCAGCTCTTGCTGGGGCAGTTTGCAGCTGAGTGTGAAACAGCTGGGATGAAGATCTGCACCTCCGTCTGAGGCCATGGTCCTCAGCCAGAAAAGTACCGGTAGAGTGCCCACTCCAGGTCATGAAGGAAGTCCTGCCTCAGGTGGAGGAGTTTAAATATCTTAGGATCTTGTTCACAAGTGAGGGTAGCATGGAGCGGGAGATCAACAAGTGTATTGGGGCAGCGTCTGCAGTGATGTGGATGCTAAACCGGTCCATCATGGTGAAGAGGGAGCTAAACCAAAAGGCAAAGCCCTTGATTTACCGGTCAAGCTCATTTCCAATCCTCACCTATGGTCATGTGGGCCAAAAGAATGTGAGTACAAGCACCCAACATGACTTTCCTCTGCAGGATGACCGGGCTCAGCCTGAGGGACAGAGTGAGGAACTCAGACATCAAGGAGTCCTGCTCCTGCAGTCCATCCTGCTCCTCCGCATTGAGAGGAGCCAGTTGAGGTGTTTCAGGCAACTAGCGAGGATGCCTCCTGGACATGTCCCTGGGGAGGCGTTTTGGGCATGTTTGTCCAGGAGGAGACCTCAGGAGAGACACGCTGGAGGGATTATATCTCTCAGCTGGCCTGGGAACGCCTCAGGATTCTGCTGGAGGAGCTTTCTGGGCTTCTTTGTTGAGGCTGCTGCCCCTGTGACCCAGACCTGGAAAAGCAGGTGAGGACGGTGCGGTATGGTATTCCGAAATATTAGTTCACTATTTTGACAAAGTTTTAATCTATGTTGACATACTACCACACATGTTAAATTGCAGGATCTTTACATGACTGTGGTAGAACCTGTGTGAAATTTCATTTTTCTCTTGGATGTAAAAATACTTTTAGAAATTATTCCATCGCTTTTAGATAATAAATCATTTTCAGAAAGTTTGTCATTATGTTAAGATATCAGCTCATTATTAAAAAAAAAAAAAACTGTCATTCTTCAAGCTTCTCTACCTGTGCTGTGGGTTTTCATTGATGTCTTTGTGCCTTTACCAGCGTCCTCACAGTTCAGTTGGGTCCCTTCACTATCCTTCACTGTCGGCTCACATAAAAGTCTTTCCTGCTCCTTAACAAAGTTCTCCAGGCCGGACAGTGACATACCACCGAGCACCTAAAGCAGACGACAGTAAAGCAAAACTATTATTTGTTAGGAAAACAAAAATTTAGTGTAGCTGCAAATAAAATGCATTGATAAAAATGACAACTTACACTGCTGCCCTCACTATAGCAGTATGTGACTTTAGGATGCAGTTCTGCAATGTTCAGAGTTGCTGACATTTTTCTTGTAAACTTAAGCCGCCTGAGACATAAAATACAAAACCAGAAACCATATGTTACGGTGACGTTATTTACTATTACTCACTTTAGACTGTTTGAGAACTCACCTGTACAGAGGAGCATCCACTTCCGACTCCTCTGTTGGACTGAGGGGTTCGGGATAAGGGAACGCAGTCTTTAAAGTGTCTAAAGCATTCTCCATCATCTGGCAATTGAGTGGGAGACAAGACAAGACAAAAGATAACAATTATAAGGATGAATCTGCACTTGTATGTTGCTGCAGATGTTAGCTCTGTTCAGTATGTTTCTTCACACCTTATCAATTCTTGATTTGATGACAGGTTTCTTTCCAAAATATGTACAGGGATCGGAGTTGAGAGCCAAGAACTCCTGCATGTCTTCACTATTTGCTGTCTCAGGAATGCTGCTTAATTGCTAGAAAAATGAATCAGTTAAATGACAACACTATGTATATAATTACTAGCACACACATTAATATTGTGAATTCAGTGCCTACTTTGAGGAAGTTGTCCAGCTGGTTTTTGCGAGTTTCAACCTTTTCAGTGTCTGGATTTCCAAATGACAGGTCAGGGAAGATTTTCTTTGGCCCTTTGACATCTGAAATACATAACATTGACTCACAATGATGTGTCTATCTTGCATCAACAGCTCAGTTTTATTAATGATGGTGGTAGAATCTTACTCTTAATGAATTTCTTGACATCTGACTTCTCCTCTAAACGTGTTTGCAAGTTGAGGAATTCACTGTATCGCCGGTTGACAGTGTGACTGGTTGGAGGTTGCAAAGTGGCTCTATTTTCAGAGTCAGTTGTTGTATCAAACTAGGAGACAAAAGGCAGCAATTTAATTGTTATTGTAGTTGATACAGTGCAATGGAAAAGAACACAAAAACACTGACCCACAAGCTAAGCAATAGACCTTTTTCAAAAATTCTGTATTTTTGACCGGAAATACACATTCGTTGTATAATTGTACTTCCTTGTTCATCAATGCAACTATAGTGTAAGCAAAGAACAAGAGTTTTTGTAGCATTCCAGGTTGCATTTGTTATTACATATGTCTTTTCATTCTTTTCCTGTGGGCAGTGAGGTTTGGTAGAAATGGATTCAGGCAATCTGGCAGGATGAGGGACCAAATTTTGTGATTAAAAAGGGTAGTATGTACGTCCGAAAATTACGTGCTGGGAATCACTGTTTGCTGCCTGAAACCCAGGGTTGCTACCTGCCTTTTCTCATGGAACAGCTTCATTTCTGTCCAGATAAGGGAAATACACATACATAAACACAAAAGTTACCCAAAAAAAACAAATGACATCACTGATGATAGCATTTCGCTAATATTTCTGTCGCTACATAGAAGATGTCCACATGCTAATGACTTGTTATTCTAGCCAGCAGTTCAGTAACAGCCTGATGGCTCTCTACTTACCTTGATATTTATGGACAAATTCCTTGTGGGAAAAATGTGTACCCTTTATTGATAATTTTCTTTTTGGTTATGGAGTTTTCTTCAATGAACAACATTGGCAAATGTAATATTTGGCAAATCAGTCAGGAAGGTTTGTACACTCTCTTATCCATCTTGTCTCACAGTGTGAACGCTTGACAGGAAGTCCTTTTCCGCAACAATTATGTATTTCCAGCAAGTGTAACAAAGGTCAATTGACATGTGGAAAAATCTATGTAAGTCAAGTGTTTGCTATATTTTCACTGACAGCTGTCTCTGGTGGGGAACTGAAGCTATCAGTTACTTCAGTCCTCAGATCTTGACAAAAACAGTGATTTTACTTTATAGCAAAAAGGAGTTTTGGGTCTACCATTGTAAATTGGTTGGATCCACCCTAGCAAACATACTCTTATCTGAAAGCCCCTTGTGATGGGTACTGATTTGGTTATAATGTTCTGTTTGTCACATAAATACAGTAAAAATAAATTAACAATTGACCAGAAAATCCCATGTTCCAAGAAGTAAACTCATGCCATAGAAAATTGGTGAACCTACTCTTAAATACAACACTACTTGGAACAATAGTGATATTTTTTCATGGCTCTGCCCAAAATAATACCTTGCATTACATACATTACAAACCTTGCTTTATATGATGCACACTAACCCTTTAAATGCACAATGAAGGAGGTGTTACCTTTACAGTGTAGAGGGTGTAGGGATGTGTGCCCGTGCCTCGCTGCTCCTTGGAGTTGATAGTACCAGTTATTTGCACATTCTGGATTTTTATGGGTGCAGCCATTTTGTTAGGATTATCAAAGTTGTATGAGGTTAGACAAAGCTTTCTTGAGGAACATGGCACTTTGTCTTGAGCTATGCCCGCTGGCCACTGGGAGTTCTCAGTTACAACAACCTTTGGCCCAAGAGTTCTTAGAGTACCAAAGCACCCAAAGGGCTCGTCATCTTTTAAACCAGCCCCTTTGCAGAAGTTTGTAGGAGGACCGCAATCACAAATGCCTCGTGTCAGATTGTCTTCAGAGTCTGATGGAATTAGTGAGTCCATTAATAACATTTTGGATTCTAGTGAGTTGGAGAAACAGCTGGGTGTGAGTGGACAGCACTTTACTTTGCATGGTGTGAGCAGATCTGCAGAACAGCCCTCCACTTTTCCTGCAGATGTCAGGCTAACCATGCTGCTCTGTGGTGAATCGTACTCATTAATGGTGGTTTGACTCTGCTGGTCATCAAGGCTTGAAGAGCTTTTGCTAGTGATGCCTGCTGGATCAGAAGAGGACAGTGAACAACAGGTGGTCCAGGACTCCTGTTGGATCTCACATCTGTACAGGTTAGCTTCAGGGAGCGTACTGATGTCCATTTCCTGAGATTCTCTGGACCTGGTGAAGATTTCGACAATGGTCTGATTGAGCCAGTCTGGGTCTGATACTCTGCTTACGAGCGGCAGGAGTACATTGCAGGTAATGAGTTCTGTAACCATGTAACCTCCAGTCCTAGTTTCCATCTGAGGGTACGGAACAAGCACATGTAAGACGAGGTTAACCAAAGCTTTGGAGTAGCTCAGCTCAGCAGGTGCACTGGTCACAGCTGGATGAGGAGCATCTACTTCACTGTAGATCTGCCACAGACTGACACTCTGATCCTGTGTCGACTGGATCTGCTTTGCTGCCATGTAGCTCTGCAGGTGACAGCCATACAGCTCCAGCAACCTTTGAATCAACTCTTTTCTGTCCACTCGACGTGCACGCTCTTTTAACTCCATCACAGACTCCAGCATCGAGTTAAGCACAGCACGCTCAAACTCCCCACCTTCCTCTGGCAACAGAGTTCGGTACCACGAGGATACAAAGTCACGCACCGCTTTGTGGGCGGCACTGTGGATCTCACGGTTCAACCTCCACTCATGTTCAGGGGAAAACGGAGGAGGGTTGATTTTACCCTGTGGCAAAAAGTGCTCCAAGTGGAGAGGGCTGTTAGCGTCCAGTAAAGCACGAGACCCGAGCCAGCCCCCGAGGACCACCAAGAGGCTGGTGAAGATGCAGAGGAGCCAAACGTTCACAAGGAGATGGAAGAGGACCAGCCACGCTACCAGTACTCCCAGACCTAACACCCGCCGCTGCCCAAGACACTCTGAGAGTCCAGTGGTCAGAGCCATTTGTTGAACGCATTAGTCAGACAAGGCAGGCTCTGTTCTGATAAAAACAAGAATAACACACAGATGAGTGGTGTTTTATTTGTCTTTTCACTGATTACACTCTTTTTACTTTGTGTGGTAATATGCCTTGAATTTATTGGTAATTTGGATTTAATTTATGCTGTCATTTTTAAATAAAAGTTGCTGGGCATGCACATTACTAAATCTTCAGTTCACATAAATCATTCTAGCGTTTAAATGAATAACTTTATTTAACTTGAATGATGTGAAAGTTTTTTTAACCAACCATAAAATCTCTGAGAAGCATTTACACTTCTTGTTGTACAATGGTGTTTTGAGGAGAAAAACAAGCCTTTTTTTGTTGTCTAATTCAACTGAATTACTAATTTTAATTTGGTGGGTGTTAGGAGGAAATATGTTTTTATCCATGGGTAAATTTTTATAATGATGTTTATGATACTATTTCTGCCCAAGCACTGTATATGTTAAATAGTCTGAAAATGTGCTTTATATGTAAATAGTATATTTGTGGTTTACCCACTCCTTGGCTATTTACTTATATTTTTACTGTATTATTTATTATTTTGTTACTATTTTAATTTAACTTAAACTGACTTGATTATCTGACTCATAGATCTCTATTATAAATAAATAAGCCTACTGGCGTGTTGACCTGTGGGGGACCACAGGATCTAAATGTGGTAGTTTTTATGCTAAGGAGAGCTGACTTTTGGGAAAAGATGTTAATCTATAGAGTCCACTTCCCTTTTTATCTATATTATATAAGGGAAGTTGACTGTGTGTCTTCAGGCATCACACAAAATCCGGAAATAGCTGACTGCTGATGTTTGGTGTATTTATGTATTTTTAGTCAAGGAAGAGACAAGAAAAATGGCGAGTTGATAGAACCAATATTTTGGGAGATTTTTTTTTTTTTTTTTTTTTTTAAATACAAGAGACTCACAATCACGTTGCTATGCCCAGAATCATAGAATCATAAAATTCAAGTGGGTTACCTAGCAACGGATAAACAACAGGACCACGTTGCCATGGTGTCAAATTTCCTGTGCAAAAACAGACTTTCAGCTCAGCATAAAAAACTACCACATTTATGAAAACTACCACATCTATTAAAAACAACAAAATCTATAAAAACTACCACATCTACAGTAGAACCAGTGGCAAAGTCGGGTATGATCATTGCCTTGTTGTCATGGTTATTTGTCAATCTAACTCCCACCTTTAAGGCTGTTAATCTTTTATTATTTTTCCCTTCCTTCTTCTCCATTTATTGTTATACCAAACACACAAACCTACCCTACTAGTAGCCCATATTTGTCTTGTGTTAAACATTAGCTACATCACCTGTAGTTCGCTAACCCTTACCTGGGGTGTTGTCTGTGTCAGTACAGGTCGGAGGATGTCCTGCTGCTCCGGGACACTGCTTTAATCCTCCAACAAAGATTATCTGGCTCAGTGTGGGAGTCAAGATAGACCCACGGCCCATATGCTCAGTTAGGTGTCCACTGCACCTGCCACCACAGCCACACGTTTAGATGACGCATGCGCAGAAGAGGCTGCAACGTAAAAGAACGGTGATTTCATCTTAAGCCTATTATAAATTTTTATTTTATTTATTGATGTTTTTAGTAGTGTTTGGTTTTGTTGAAAAGTAAGAGCACCATCTAGTGGTACTTGAGGATTTTACTCATGGTTTAAACTGAAGACTTTGAAAAAACTGACATTAAATTACAACTATACTATTACTATTTAGGTGAAGAAGTTCATTTCTAATGTAAACTAAAACTTACCACACTGTAACTAAAATAAAATTGAAGTATTAAGAAAATATTAAGTTTAAAAAGAATATTTACTTGTTTAATAAATTAATCAGTGTTTTCTTATATTCACCTTTGGGCTGCAGCGCATTTAGACATATCCAGGTCCGGGATAAATCCATTTATGTTGCTCCTCATTGTTGTACATTGTTGCTTTCCAGAAAAGTAAAATAGCATTTTCAGGTCCCAGTTTTTGTTGTTCATTTTTGTGCTGGTAAGTAGTTTTTGTTTGTAGTTAAGAAATAAGGTATCATAAAAAGGAACTATTTAGCACTGGACACTTCGAACACCAGGTAAATATCATGGTATAAGACAATAATAGTGTACAATAAAATAATCAGCAATATTACCAATTTCAACAGAACAAAATGCTTGTTGCATATTTATGATTTGTCTTTATTTGTCATTAACTAATATTCTCAAAGTATACAGAATGTATACTTTGAATATATCATTAAATTAGGTATGGCTATAAAGCAGCTCATATAGCTCTTTGTGATACATCATTACATTGGGTTTTTTTTTCATCACTATGTAGTTTTGAAAAGAAAGAAGAAAAGAAAGAAATACAGTGTGTATACTAGCACGTTGACCTGTGATGTGGTATAAATATTGTTGTACTAAACTTACCTCTCATACAATTCATTCCTTTACTTTCTCGGTAAATTCCACTGGCATTTTTATTTGAATAACCTCTCGACTGGCACGTCTATTTCTGCAAATGCAATGTGGGCCTATTGTTAATCTGTTGCTAGGTAACCCACTTAAATGATGATTCTATGCTTGTGGGACATGATTGTAAGGCTATTGTATTTCAAAATTACTAATATCTCCCAAAATATTGGTCCTACCAATTTGACATTTTCACGTGTCTGTTCCTTAACCAAAAATATGTAACTATGACAAACTGCAACAGTCAGCTCTGTACGGATTTTGTGTGATGCCCGACACACGCACACACACACACACACACACACATACACACTCACACACACACACACA
>JAPTGZ010000007.1:18371642-18389518 GCA_029814645.1 Fowleria isostigma | reverse complement strand
AAAAGCCAAACTAATGAAAGAATGAGGACAACACATCAAACAGTATCACTATTCAAAGACTAAGTGACTTCAGAGTGGCTGAAAAAGAACGACAAGACATGTAAAGGGTTATGTACAGTAGGATGAGGGGAGGGAGAAGCTGGAAATGAAGTTGTTACTGTGATCACAGATCACTGACCAATTATAGCAACACACACAATTTCCTCCAGACAGATTTCAACACACGAAGCTGCCATTAAAGGAGAACTGTGATCTCTGAGATGACATGACACATTAAGTGTAACCATCTACAGACCTTAAATGCCTTCTACACTTTATGCTCCAGTCACACACATTACAGCAGGTTCTCTTATCTATACTTTAACAGCATGGCACCTAAGGGGGATGGCACCCTGCTGCTCCCGTCTACAAGTATTCCACAACTTCATTAAACCGCGTGTTGAGATTCTCTGTTGACTCGAGTTTTTTCACAGATCATATTCGATAATCAAAGCAAATTAAAGCACCAAGTGGAGGATTTTCATGAGGTCAAACACAAGTGTACTGAGCTTTCAGTATCACGCTCTCATCAGTACTTTGTGCTGCTCTCAAGGTAAGGCATGAAGAGCTGTGGACGTGGTAGATGAGCAATAGGAGACAAGATGATGAACTGTCTTTTGTCTGTAGAGCTGAAAATGATCACATTTTTGGAGTCATTCACACTTTGGAGCCTCAGTAAGTTAACATGTTCTCTTGTATGCGTCTGCTTATGTTACTCTTTTACTTTTATAACATGTGTACACTGATTCACCTCAACAACTCTCTTGTGCCGTTCATTGATACCAAGCCTGACAGTACACTTTTAATGAACCTTAAGTCACACGTTCCTCATTCCTTCATTATACTGGCGCAAAACCATGTGTACTGTAAGTGTGACAGTGTGTCTGCCCATCGCGCAGACCCGTCTGGACGTCCCGGTCACATGTTGTCCATGCTCACATTCGTCCATCCATCTCCCTCACCTTCCGCCCCATGTGCTGTTCCTCCCTCTGGGTCTGAACCCCTACGAATTCCAAAAGAAACCTTATATTCTCGCTTTTTTTTATTCCCCTGCATGTGTATCTTTGCTGAGTGGGTGGATCAAATAGACATTCCCTGTCACCATCCCTAGCTAAAAAAGCGAAGCCGTCCCTTCTTCATTGCGCTTTGTGTGATTCCGCCATGTTAGTCTATTCCTTTTTTTTTTTTTTTTTTTTTTAGGTTACAGAGATGTGTGAGTGCCCCTCGCAGCTCCCAAGAACCCAACCCGTGCACATCACAGCAAAACGTCACAAGTTAGGGTCTCAGGGAATGAGAGAGGTACAGGTTTTTGTCTGGTCTTTCCTATGCGACATACAGTTGATCATCTGCTGCTCGGGTGCTATGGCTGAGACAGAAGCAGACAATGGCAGCTTCCTCTCTCACTGGCTCTGTGCTGTGCTGTACCCTAAGTCTCAGTTTCACCACTAAGTCTAGCATGGCCAGTGTCTGCACAACCCCACCTCACATGCGTTAGTTCATATATAATGATTTGAGTCAATAAATTTGATGGTATTCTGGCCACGAGTCAAATACTGATACATGCCGTACAGTAAATCATCAAGGCTGGCCAATCATGCAACTGAATACACATGTACTGCATACACTTGTACTGTAGTCGCCAATGAATGGCTATACACACCCAGACAGACAGCACTTTATTATCACATGATGTTCATAAGAAGGGCTCTGCCTCAGCATATTTTGGCCTCCCTGTCGCAGCAGAGGCACGGGATGGCGTTCGACATTGAAACGTATCTGATTCATCTTGCTAAATTTGCTAAAATAAAATACTGATACTGCACGCACATGCTCACACGCAGCAGCAGTCAGACGACGAGGATAGCAGCACAGACCCAAAATGGACTGCCATAGTCTCAGTCACATAAAAAAATAAATAAAAAATCCTTCCCCATCCATAGAAAAAAAAAAAAAAAAAAAAAAAAGAAAAAAAAAGGCCAAAGCTCCTTACCCCGTTGAATGGCCCTATGTGATCTCCAGACATGCCAGGCTTGTCAGTCCTCTGAGACCCAGCTGTCAATCACGCAGCTCTGACTTTATGGGTGAAAAGCTCATTCGTCAGGTGGAGGGAATGAGATCTGACTATCCGTGAGATGATGATGAGGAGGAGGAGGAGGAGGAGTAAGAGGAGGTTGGGAGGGTGATGAGATGAGATGCTAGAAAGAAGAGAAGAGAGAAGAAAACTCACCCGACTGACCGTAGTGGCGGAGGCTGCCGCAGTCCTCTGTGTGTGTGTGTCTGCGCTGGTCAGCCTAGCACAAGAGCAGACAGAGGTAGCAGCGAGACAAAATGGCAAGACAGAGACCGTGTGAGGTTGGAATAAAGCTGGAGAGAGAGAGAGAGAGAAGCAGGAGAAGATATTTTAGTGCTGCTAGCTCAGGCTTTGCTGAATGGATCATTCGGACTACCACATGAGGCGGCTGTAGGAGATTGCTGCTGCTGTCTAGCCGTCTGCTGCTCAGACATGCAAGACTTTACCATGTGCAGCCAGAGAGAGAGGGAGACAGAGATACAGACAGAGCAGCAGAGGGAGAGAGAGATGAAAGGGAGGGCAGGTAAGCCACTGAAGGGTTAAAGTAGATGACCAAGAATATAGCAAGGAGATTTAGACGGGGAAAAACCAATGACCCGGTAATTTAGAAACCATGACGTATAAAAGCCATTCAATGAAGAAAGGAGACAAGCACATAAACCACAGATAATATATTTAAATTGTTGTAAAATAAGAAAAGTAAAGATGCATTTCAGAGGGCGGCAGTAGAAAGAATGGCATGCATGAGGAAAATCAGAGTGCATCAAAGGGCCTGTGCCGCTACTGTACATGCATGTGTACAAGAAAGGAGAGCATGAGCAGACAGCAGAGAGAGAGGGAAGAGGGAAAAGGCAGGAAGGAACATTAAAGCAGCTGTAAAATATACTCGGGTTTGTTAAGGAAAAGACAGTCATTCTCTGCTGACGAGAGCGAGGCGACACACATGCATGCCACAATCACACAGCAATAAAGCACACATGCGCCTACAATACCAGCATCTCCCAAAGTTTTCCATAAAAACCCGGCTTCAGGTCATAAAAACAAAAAAATAAACAGCGTGTTATGTTAGGCTCTGTTATCAGCTTCTAAAAAGCTACGAAAATAGGATCAGAAACAAGAGTCCCAAAACAGCCTCAGTTGTGAATAATAGGAAAAAATGTGTAACGCCTGTTGCTGTCGTCCCTCTGCCCACTTCTGCTCCATCTGACACTACTGCCCATCTTTTCCTACCTTGTCTGCCTGTCTGTCTTTTCTGTCTGTCTCCCATTTTCCTCCCTTGCTTTTGCTCACTGCTTTAGGCTGGCTACATCACACCTTTTCTGTCTGTGTCTGTGGATTTGTCGTTCCTCCTCTGCCTCGCATGCTTCATAGACAGCGGGGCTCAAGTCCCCAGGGCAGGGGAACCGCTTACCCCCTCCGCCTGCTACGGATGGGATCGAAACATCGGTGGAAAGAGAAATAAATATCATCTATTCATTTCCTCTCACAGCTGAAATCACTTAGACTCAAAAGGCCTGCTGTATGCGGAGAAGGAGAGATAAGAAAAGGTAGAGGGAGGGAGAAAGTGCAACAGAGAACAAGAGCACAGCACAGAAGAGAGAGAGAAAGAAAGAGGGTAAAGAAAGGCAATTTTATCTTACAATGTCTCTTTTCAAGCTCCTTTTCTTTTAAGAGAAAGAGAAAAAAAAAATCAAAATCCTTCTCCAGTTGGCAAGTCCGGTATTGTGTTCCTGTCTGTCTCTCCCTCTGTGTCTGTGAGAGTGACTGGGTAATACAGCGTGTGTTTCATGGAGAAGAAGGAGGGTGGGAACAAGAGAAGGAGGAAAAGGAGGGAGGTGAGGGAGAGGAAAAGGCAACAAGTTCAGAGAGCGGTAAAGTGAAATGTTACTGGAATCCTGGTGGTGTGGTGGACTTAAATTTTATCAGTATTAGCTGTTGTAAAGCAGCAGAAAAGGCATGAGTATAAAAAAAAAAAAAAAAAAAGACGACAGACAAGATGGTAGGAAAGCGAGACAAATGGGGAGGAGAGGGAATTACAGGGACAGGGTTCTTCTGACGGACAACATGCAGTGGGCTGGGATCAGTGACAGCACAAAAATGGCCTGTGTGGTCCCACACTGTGACCCTCTTTCCTTATACCGCTTTAAATCCATTTCTGCGTGAGCGTATTCTCTTTAATTTCACGGACTTCTATTAAACAGTCAACCGCAGCAGAGAGTTCACGGATATTTTTCTGTTTCTTCATTTCTGACTCAAGTATCAATCCCAGATATTTCCAGAACCTTTTTGGAAAATGTTCAATTTTTTTTTTTTTTTTTTTTTTTTTAAAGGAGATACATCTCTGCGGCTCACGGAAATCACATGCTACGTCGTCTCATCACATCACATGCACTTTAGGCAGTGAAGGCTCTGTTCATATCATCACACATTTACACAGTGCCTTTCTTTACTTCCACTTCCTCTCTTGGACTGTGAGTCGGCCACACAGAACTAACATTAGGACAGCTAAACGGGACTATTTATAGAAATTTTCAATGAAGACAAAATCCTACACTTAGATTCCACGAGGAGGGCGGGGTGTGTGTGTTGGGGGGGGGGTCACCAGGGAGCGCTCCTCTCTGCCTCCTGCTGTATACTGTAACACACTACCCTTTGGCAACAACACACTTTCTAACAAAGACTGAAGCATTTTATGTTTTACCAGAAGTCAGCCTGACTAAGCACAGCAATTATCCAATGAACAAATAAAACATGTAAAATCACAGTGACTCTACTGAAACGAGCTGCTGGCCTGTTCTGAGTGGAGCTGCTGCCCCCCCGTACCCAGGGCCCCCTGCTTTATTCTGGCCTACAGAGCTCCTTACCCCACCTTTATCGAACCCGGTGGCCTTGGGACACAGACGAAAAAGTGTAAGTGGAAACAGTCTTTCATCATCATACCACTCCCTGCTCCACGCAGTAGCACAGCCCACCAGGAGGATACTACACCCCCCTAACGCTTCCAACCACTGTCTTATTTTATTGACCGGATTAGACCAGACAATAAACAGCAAGGGAAGCAAACATGCATGGTAGTAGAGGCGTGAAAAAATATCAGTACAGAAATATATTGTGATACTCTGACCTCAAATATAATGTATAATTTCTATTTCTAATAATGTATAGTTTCTATGTATTTTGACTCCAATAACCTTCCTGTATAATCCACTAGGTATAGTTTATATTCAAGATCTAAAAGTCTACTTGTCTCTTTTTGTATGTATGTTTTTATATGGATATTCTTCATGTTCAGTTCTGGATGTATAACTTTATACACAAATTCTACTTGTATGGATCTTGTGTAGACGTGCATATAACATGCTCTTCGTTTTTTATTTTTCATTTCTTTTTTTTCTCTCACTCCTATGTATAACTGTACACATGTATGAAATGTATATGACAGTAGAAGTGTGAAAAAATATTGATACAGCAATATATCGCGATACTTTGACCTCTAATATAATATCAATATTTCAACCCTTAATATCGACTTTTTGGGAAAAACAAAAATAATTTCTTTACAACATTAGTTTAATTCACAGTAGTGTAAGTGACAAACTTGATGCATTTTATGTTTTAATGCACTTTAAGAGATATACTTTATGTTAAGTGTATGTATTGTATACATGCATTTGACTAATTATTTCAGAAACAATCAAATGGAAAAGTTGTTTTCAATCAAAGAGTTTTGACTTAATTTGTCCTTTCGATTTTGTGAAGTATTGTGTGATTAACATTTACATCTAATCTATTTTTTCTTAGTTAACTTTATAGAATATTGAAATATATCACAATATCGTGATATTATGATATACTGTGATGCTATCGTATTGTGATCCAAGTATCGTGATGCGTATCGTATCGTGATGTTCTTGCCAATACTCACCCCTACATGATAGTGTAAAATAATTCACTTCAGTGACTGTGCCAATGTTGGAAATCCCAAGAAAGTCAACTGTGTACACACCCTTGTCACTTAATGATCTGTGAAAATACTGCAATTATCCAAAACAACACTTCTCTAACATGCCTTTACGTCATATAAAGGCACGTTAAAGCAAGCGTTTAATCATACGATAGTGTTACAGAGTGACAGCATAGGACAGAAGTAGCCTCTAAATCTATGTAGTTAAAATACGTTGGTGTGAGGCAGCTTAATGTCACAAGGTTTAGAACAGAGCACATGAAAGTCACTTGAGCATGTCTGATATTAAAAAAAAACGCATTTTACATAGTTGTCCAAATAATTACAGAGATGTGTGGTTTTTTGTGGTGTAGAACAGTGAAAGTTGTTACTGGCTGTTCTGATCACAGCAGTGTCTCAACCACATAGCTGCACACAGGAAATATATTGTTTTGGTTAAGTGAAACTGAACTTTGTACATAATTGGCAGCTCCCCCTGCGGCTGTATGGTGTTTCCCTTCAGTGGCATCTCTTTCATTAGCGCGGCCCACAAACCTCGCTGCTCCAGCATGTTGGTGCCTTCTCCCCAAACTCTCACACGTTTCACCCCCCTTTGCTTCCCTTTGCTCTGTGACACTTGGGTTCACAATATGACAATCTCAACAAACTGTGCAGAACATGGTTTTAATTGCACGCAAATGAAACACGTATGCACCAACGTGTTCGCCTCGGCCTGAAAAAAATCCGATCTGCTGCTAAAAATTATTTTCGTTTTTGATCTTTCAATTACAAATCAGAAAATAGTATTCGTCGTCGTTGTGTAGAGTCATCAAAAGTCACATTGTATTTGATTTACTGTGATATAAAACCAGTAAAATCCACACAATTCAGCCATGTGGAACCAGCTGAACTTTATTTTATTACGCGCTTGTTTATTTTCTGTAAATACGTAAATTAATTAATAAACTGGATATCCGAAAACCCCAAGCCAGGCTCATTAGTGATGTATCCGCTGTGCTTCCCCCCCCCCCTCTCTTTTGTGTATTTATTTATTTGTTTATGGTAAAACAATCCAACAGTATCCACAGTGTGTGGTGTTTCCTCAGGGAAAGCTAGGAGGCTGTACAGTTATCTCCTTTGGTGTCACTCTGAACTATACAACCTACTACCTCAGCCTGCGGAACACTGGAGGAAACTGCAGGGCGACTGTTTTGAAGCCACTGACGTTAAGAATCCCAACATTCTTCCTGGTTGAATATCTACATTATAAGATCACTTGGGGAAAAAACTGTACTTAGATAAAACGGAAAAGTTAGTTTCTACATCTGATGTGAAAATGATGCAAAAAATCCTGTAAATGTAATTTAACTGGATTTGCAACGTTGCTCTCATTGGTTTAACTATAAAGACCCAGCACTACTTTTGTGTCAAATTTTCCCTATATTTAACCTTTGTTTTTTTACCCATAAAGACCCAAACATCCACCATCTACCAAAATTATCTGATATAAACTGTTTAATCCCTGTTGATCCATTAATCCATGTAAATAATTGGTGTAAAATATAGTTATTCATTCTTTTATGGTCATCAGATATGACCCATTTTGACATTCAGAAGCTTCATAGTTACCGTGATAACACCGTCATCTTCTACAGTATTGATTCGCCAGTAAAATTCATAGAGTTGGATCAATGACAGTGGATGGACACACTGGATTTATGTTCAATTAATGAGAGATTTGCTGAAAAAGTCACTTTTTTCTTCAGTTTTTCCTCTGTTTTTGATTTAATAATTCTCAATTTTACTCTAAGCTTTTATGAACATCTACATAATTAGTAAATTAAATGTTGGAAAATACCTGATTTTCATTTTAAAACACAAAATACAGAAGGTAATATTGCAATTAATGGCAATAAACCACTTAAGGACAGTTAAATATAGAAAACAATTCATTTGGGAAATAACACAATTATCACACTGGGTCTTTATGGGTTAATACAGGAAAAAATAAACACAGATTAAAAAAAATGCAAACTTTTTTTTTTGTCAAATAAGCATGGTGTCATAACTTAGCCCCACCCCGCTGCTCTGGGAGGAGTCATCGTATGAAGATGGGACGGGCGGGATGACTTTGAACATCCTGATACAGCAGGATTGTGGGTGGGTGGAGGATAGATGTTAATAGGAAGGGGAACTCGGTCCAAATGAGCCTGATGATACGTTCCACATAGGAGTGTAATGATTCCCGGTTTTAGAACGATCCAGTCAAGACCTGCTGCTAGGGTAATTACATCGAGGCTTTTCTTTTTTTTTTTTTTTTTCCTCACAGGTGTTGTGTTTGCCAGGAAGACACATACCTATAGATACGAGCTTGTGCAGCCAGTCACCACAAGTTCGGATCTACGGGTTTGCGGCAGCTGGCGTTAGCTCTTCAGGATCACATTAAAGACGAAACTCACAAAAGATGAAAACAAGCAAGTCATTCTGTCTGAATCTGCCCATTCAACACAACATCCCCTTTAAATGGGCTCTTGAACAAATGCGCCAAAAATATCAACAAAGTATTAAGTGTAAAATGCGGTTGATTTTGTACAATTTGCACATTATTGTATTTTTTGTCTGTGTGATGTTTATACAATCAAAACACATACTAACTTACACCCTAAAACTAGAATTTCTCGTCCATCAATTGAGATTTCACATCAGTTATTAAGTATAATTCTACAAAATCATAGATGGAGGCTGCTTTGTTTGTTACAAAAAAAATTAGGTGGCTTTAAAAGACATTTTTTATTCATGTGCCTTACAGTGCAGAGAGTTGAAATTCAGCCATGACACACTGATCAGGCCAGAGCACATGACCGTGACATGCATATGGTGTTGGAATAACCTACTAATCACATTATCTTAAGGTCAGCATTTATTTTTGACAAGTCAGGCAGAAAACCAATGATTGTTTTAAATATTTGGATATAAAACCACATAACTCATTGCTAATAAATGATGTGAATACATGTGATGTTAGGATACTGCATGGTAAAATATTTTTGCTCCACAAATCCTTCCTTAAAAGAATAAAATACGAAATAAGTGAGCCCAAAACGCTTATGAGACTGTGTTCTTATCAAAATGACAAAAAAAGGACAAAAGACAGCTGCAGTCACCAACAGACATGCCAAACGTAATCCTACAACAAATGTGAAATGTCTGAGTAAATATTCAGGTATAATTAAATAAGACTATGAAATAATAATAAACCTCTCTCGGGCAAAACACAAAATGCATCCTTTCTACCTCATGACCTTACTACCTGACATGAACTTCATTCAAAGACAACAGCGAGCACCAAAAAATGTTATTTCTGGTCAAATAACCTGGCACAGATTGTATTTAGTAAGTTAACACACACAGGATAAAAACAGTAGAGATAAAACTATAAGTATAAATCGCAAACATACCATCAGGACATAGACTGGATGTGATGGTCAAACATCCTCTGGCATGAGATGCAGTCAGGCTGGAGGTGGAGTGAAGGCCGATGCTTCAGGTTAAATCAACACACCTAAAACAACAGACAGAAAAACCATCACAACCTGACCAGACCAGAGCGAGTAATATTCATAAATAGGAACCCCCATACGCACAGACAATCCCAAAACCACATGCTTACAAACACGTGGTAGACCGAGCACACCCACAAACATATAAGAGACTAAAAAAACTACAAGCACCTAGAAAAAAATTAAGCGATTTGGTGACAGAAACGGTAGAACAACAACAACAACAAAAAAAAAAAGAAGTAAATAACATTTAAAAGTAAAAAGATAACATCCCCTCGTTCTCTCCCTGTAACGCCCTCCTAACCCGTTGTCCAGTTCCTATTTTCCGGGGTACAAAAACCTCAAATCGCCTTTAAAAAAAGGTACGGCAAGAGAGAAATGGCAAAAGGTTGAATGCGGTAAGATGTGGATGAGGAGGAGTCGCAGCGCAGGGCTGGCTACAGAGAAAGTGGAATTTGTGACCAAGCAAAGGAAAGGGTGTTTTTTTTTTTTTTTTTTTTTTTTTTTTTTTTGGTGCTTCATTCTGCTTGGCTTTTTTGGATCCCAGCAGGATCCTTGGCTGCAGCTCTGTCTCTTCTTAGTGCTGCCAAAATTTGGACATATCCCTTTGTCATAAACTCTGTTGCATAAAATCAAATTGAGAGATAAGAAAAGATATAATTTAAAAACAGACATTGGGAAAGGAGCAGGCAAAGAAACCAGAGCGCAAGTTATAAAGAAAAGGACACAGCATGAGCGAAAGTGCACAGCAAAGAGGAGGGAGGCTTAGCAGCTGAATGCAAGGGAAACAAAACTTCATGTAAAAAAAGTCACGATGGACGAAGGTTGTTTCGCATCAAAATTTTTTCCCTGCAAACACGTTATCTCCCAAGTACGAGCTGCAAAGTGTGTCCTCTCTGCTGCACAGCAGCCGATGCCTTTTCAAAGCTATGCCACGTAGTGAGAGAGGGAGAGAGAAAGCAGCCACTTTTTCCTCTCTCCAAAATGGCTGAGGGCCGGGGAAGCGGAGCAGAGGCAGAGTGGTGCTCCCCGTCCTGCTTAGGGGTGGGCTGGCCGATTCAGCCAGCATCTCTCCCTCTTTTCCCTCGTGCCCTTTGTCCCATTAGCCGTCTTTCAGAGCGGGCGCATGGCGTACAGCTGTGCTGTCAGTGCATAAGGAACTCAACATGGCCCACCATACAGGGGAAGGCTTCGGCTGTAAACCAGTAAGGCTGATATGAATTATAGTCTGTCTCCCACATACCCACACCATGATGCTCCACACTGTCGGTCTGTTTTTAGTCTTGCTGTTTGCTGTTATCTCCTATTGCTCTGTGTTTTATGTTCATCTGTAATGTCTGCTGGACGCTTTAGGGCACTTTACTAGTGTTTCATGATTTATTATCCAATCTATTTAAAATAACATTTCAAAATGTTCTATTCTTTCACTGATTTTTTACATTTTTACTTGTTAGCTATCGTAATTTGACATTTTTCTGAATTGCAAACCATTTTTAGTTCAGTTACTAATATACTTCACAAAAACAATTCCAAATTCACAATTTATAATCTGTGAACTACATGATTTTTACTCTGTTTACTTTCTCGTCTGTTGTGATATCAGTATTTGGGCAGTATGAAGACACACAAAAAAAGCCACTTTGACATGTATTCACTGAGCTCTATGGGATATATATTTTAAATGTTTTTTTCAGAACAGCATTGAATTTAGCTGTGAGCCAAAGCCTTACATTATATGATAAAAATGATATGAAATCTTCTGCAAGTGAAAGTGAACTAACCAAACACTTACGGTGCTGAAAGACTCACTATAATTAACAAATAACCTTACAAAATCGATCTGGAAAGTCTGATTACCATAGCAACATTAAAGATGCCATTGACCCATGATTCACTGCTCTCTGCACAACAGCGTATTTACAGCTGTATTCAGTCCATTTAGAATAAAAGTGTGTTTGTGAAAGCGAGAGAATCATGGAAAAGCACACAAAAAACTCAATGTGACAATATGTACTCGGTATCTGTGATACAATCATTTACTATATCCTATGTTGAACGAGGCACAATACAAGTAGCCTAAATTATACTGACCAGCTCTACTCAATATAATGTAGGAAACATTTAGCAAATTGGATAGAAAATCAGTTGTAAGAATAGATAATATTTTCAAAAAGCAAACCAACTTGAGTGCAGTATTTTAAGGAGTGTCTTTCCTGTTGTACCTCGGCCTCCCTAAGTATGTGTGTGTAATTAATGTGGCAAAATGACAACATGTCTGGTGGAGTATCCCAAAGCTCTACTCCCAGACCAAATATGTTCACAGTAACGTTGCTCCTGTGTCTTCTGAGTCAAAAACAAAGATTAAAAAAATAGTCCTGCAATCAGATCATTCAAATCTGATAAATTACACAATGAAAAAGAAGTAAGCAAAAAGGAAACGAGTGTAAACAACACATGGCAGGCTATGAGGAAACTGAAAACACACTTAAGGGCACGACATTTTACTCAATGAACGTATTATTTACTGCAATCGGCTGTTGCTATGGATGTAACATTTTGTAAAACTAGATTTTCCCAGTTAAAAAGGACAGGGGACATCCGCTCATGTACACCATCTTATCTCATTCTTTCATACAGCAACAAATAATGTAACGCATACAATGAAGGATTTATACAAAATATACAGATTTAAGATCCAGTCTTCTCATGTTAAGATACTTGATTCTAAAGTAAAATCACTGCAGGGATTTTTTTTTTTTTTTTTCAAATTATGACGTCTTACAACAGTTTTATCATCTCTAATAGTTTTGTGTTTTACATCTTCAACAGTTGAATAAATTATTAAAGTCACATGCTAGCAAACAGCTGCACTGCCCAAAATGACCTTAACTAATAATGCTATGGATACTGCTCTGTGTATGTGCCTCAGGTATATGTCACAGTATAGTTTCTATGTATTTCGACTCCAACAACCTTCCTGTATAATCCACTAGGTATAGTTTATATTCAAGATCTAAAAGTCTACTTGTCTCTTTTTGTATGTATGTTTTCATATGTATATTCTTCATGTACAGTTCTGGATGTATAACTCTATTCGCAGATTCTTCTTGTATGGATCTTATGCAGACTTGTGCATATAACATGCTCTTCTGTTTTTATTTTACTTTCCTTTTTTTCCCCTCAATCCTTCTATGTATAACTGTGTATAAATGTATAAAATGTATATGATAGTAGAGGTGTGAAAAAATATCGATACAGCAACATATTGCAATACTTTCACCTCCAATATAATATTGATATTTTAACCCTTAATATCAATTTTTTGGAAAAGCAAAAATTATAATTTTTTTGCAACATTAGTTTAATTCACTGTAGTGTAAGTGACAAACTTGATGCATTTTATGTTTAATGCACTTTCTGTTTTAATGTACTTTAAGAGGTGTATTTTATGTTAAGTGTATGTATTGTATGTAACACTGCATTTGACTTATTATTTCAAAAACAATAAAATGGAAAAATTGTTTTCAATCAAATAGCTTTGACTTAATTTGTCCTTTGAATTTTGTGAAGTATTGTGTGATTTACATTCACATGATCTCTGTTTTTTCTTAGTTAACTATAGAATATTGCACTATATCACAATATCGTGATATCATAATATGTCGTGATACTATTGTAACGGGATCCAAGTATTGTGATGCGTATCATATCGTGATGTTCTTGCCAATACTCACACCTACATGAACAGTATTGATTATTGTGCATGTATGTGAATTGCCACTGTACATGAAGTGCATGAGCTCGAAATAAACAAAACGAAACTAAACTAAACTAAACTAAACTAAAGGAAACTAAACTAAGCAAAACTAAACTAAGCAAAACTAAACTAAACTAAAGCAAGTGCTAAATCCTCATTAGGAAGTTTCTCATGCTGACCCTGACTTCTGACCTATGTAGAACCAAGAAGGTAAAGAATGATATTTAGTAAAATAAAAATACTCATCCGTCTTCCACCTTAGATTCATCCGTGTACATCAGCTTGTTTAGTGTCATGAACAGGGATGAAATGTTGGGTTCAGGATATCAAGTACCCTGGACCCCAGTTTGCCACAGCATGCCAATGGGCCGCTGTCTCCTCCATGGTCACCACTTGAATCTAAATTAACAGATTTGACTTTCAGGTTATTGCCAAGAACTCTGTCACAGCACCGACACGGAGAAGGGCCTCTCCAAAACAGAATGTTAAAGAAAACACAGCGACCGACATGGGCATAACCCCAAACCTCTAACAAGGTAACCCTTAAGGCCACTCTCAGAGCCTGGGAACGAGGGGAAAAGAAAGGTGGCTGCCAACAATAGACGAAAATCATTACCACATATTTTTAACCACAATAACATAATGTCAAGGCAGAAGATACAGTGACAATGGAGCTGCTGAACTCCAGCCTGAGTTACACAAATTATCATTGTATTAGACTGTTTTAGTTTGTAATATGTTCTGAGCTTTTTAGCATTTGTGTAATTATTCTCCATCATGTGCACACAACTTTGAATATTATAAATCCAACCCACTTAAAAATAAACACACGAATTCCTGTGGATACGACTTAAACCAACAGTTTCCTTAACAATTTTTATTATAAAAAGACATTTTTGCAATTTTGCTTCTGGTGGTAGAGAAATAAGACGCTCACACCTTCTTTTATTTCACCCTCATTTTGCATCTAAGTTCCATCTTTAATAAAAGCAGGCAGTCGAACAAAATCCACCCACACATTCTGTCAAAGAGGCAGAACTATACTGGCACAGAATGACCTTTTAAAGTAATGTGAAGTGTTTTATTGGTGCATTTCTTCTTATGTACTGGTCTTAAAACATTGTTGGTCATTATAAATGAGGTGTCAGTGCAGCGCGTCCAGAACAAACGTTCAATTCCAATATAACTTTCAATGTGTGTTTTCTGGTTTTACTGCATGTCCCAGGGGTCTGTGCTGCCCTGGACGACAGATCCATGATAGATTACTAGATGAACTACAGCGTCAGGAGGAGATTCATCTTCTTCGATTACTTTAGTTTCAAATCTCTTGACGTTTTTGATGCACCAATAAAACATAACAGGCAAATTCTGTCATTTTTAACCCTTTCACGCGTAGTGGTCACCCCAGTGGACAGCTATTCTACAGCTGTGCCCTTATATAGTCATGGGTTTTATCGTTTTAATTCCATATCGGCCGACACAGTGGACGCTCATGCATCATCTTACACACTGACATTTATACCATTACTGTAACTTTTTTTCAGATTTATTGTCATTCAAGTAAAAACATCCCAGATGCTGTCACCAAACGAAATGTCAAAATGCACAGCACGAGATAAAAACGCAGAATAGATTATAAAAACACCAACTAAAAACAACCCATTTGTATAATAAATAAGTTAAAAGCTACAATAAGAACAGTAAAAACAAAACAGCAGAAATATTGCACTGGGAGAGACTATTGCACATTCTATATAGCACCTCCTATATTATTGCACTTTGTTGTTCGTGATAAACCTGATCTGCACTAACATGTTTGAGTGTACATCATTTCCTAGTTATTAGACTGTAATTAACAGTGTTGTTTTTTTAATTGAGTTTTTTTGCCCATGAAGTGAGTAATAACTAATATTAGAGTATGATCAAATGTGAGAAAAATGTTTAAAAATGTTTTTATTTCATAGATTTCACACAATATATCACTTTCTGTTATTGCATTTTAAATACATGTTTATTTGCTTCAAAAATTAGTGAAAATTTATGTAGCTCCATAAAAGATAGGTTCATTAAAAATAAATAAATAAATAAATCACATATTTTATTTTTTTTATGCCTAAAGAGGAATGAAAACACTCAGAAAAAAAATCTTGACCTAGGTTCTCATAATTCCTGCATGAAAGGGTTAAAGCCTTACAATTTAACCCTTTTAATGCATGAATTATGAGAACCTTAGTCAATATTTTTTTTCTTGAGTGATCATATTCCTCTTTAGGCATAAAAAAAATGAAGCTTTTTTTATGAACCTATTTTTAATGGAGTTACAAAAATGTCCACTCACCTGGACACCATGCATTTCATTTTTGAAGCAAAGAAACATACTTAAAACCTATCATTAGAAAGTGATATACTGTGTGAAAACTATAAAATAAAAACATTTTTAATGTCAATAATCTGATGTTTTCTCACATTTAAACATACTTTAATACTAATTATACTCACTTCATGGAGAAAAAATACCAAAATAAAACCTTTTTGTTCAATAAAACTGTTAATTACAATGTATTAACAGTTAGCAGTTGATTTACACTAAACGGTTTATCAAGGGCAGCAAAGTTACAGTTTATGGTATGAACTACAGGGTTTGGGATGACGCAGAAGTGTCGACTATACTGGCTGATATCCAACTAAAATAACAAAACCCATGAATATACAAGAGAACAGCTGTCCACTATAGTGAGCCCTATGCATGAAAAGGTTAAAGTCAGGCCTAATATCTTAATTGAAGTTAAATATGAATTCATACAATGTTTACAAGCACTAATAAATATGATATTCCAGGAAGGTCTACCTACAATCTGCATCCAGTTCTCTTAATGCATATTTGGTAAAACTACAGCTTCAGCAAACTCCAGGTGATTTCTGGGTAGGTGTGTCTGCATGCAGTGGTGCCGGCATTCGTTTTCAGACTTGGTTCTCAGCATTTGGAAAAAAAGAAAAAAAAAAAAAAAACTACCAGCGAATTCTAGCATCCTAGGGGGCAGGCACTGGAAATGGCTGCCTCTAATGATTTGGATACAGCAGTCAAAACATGAGATAACCGCCCACAGTCCAGGCTGTCTGTTGTTTTATTTGAGGAACTAATAATCTAAACCGAGCTCCTCTGAACAGTGCTTAGGCATGAGACACAATGTACTTAATCACTCCAGATTACATGCTGTACATCCACGACCACAAAAAACATCAAAGTATGGTTGTGTATATGAAGTCATTGGAGCACGTAAGTAAAGTGAATTATGTTTCTGCTCAGTGCAACCAAAAGCAGACATAAGGACATTAGATTCAGCCATCTGTCTGGCACAAGTACGCAGGGAGACGACAAAGACGAACAACACCAAGTTGAGAAAAACAAAAACGTCATAATAGTTACAGATGTGTGTTCACTATGTTTGGCTGGGCCGTCAGGTATAGGAAAACATGTGGATTTCTTGATCAGATTCCTTCAAACTAGTGTCAAATAAATTAGATCACAGTGTGTTTTCATGTACTTTAGTGGAGCAACAACGCACTTCACGCTCGCTCCCATTTGGTCATGTGTTGTCTTTACAGAGGTTGTATCCCGCCGCTGATTTTAACGGCGCTCTACTGTATTTTTAAGTTGTGTACGAAAAACGCCTTCATGTAGATTTTATCCTCCTGGTCGACCCAGTGCACCAGAAGGATGTGTGAAGTCTACACCGTACAGTGCAATCAGACGAGAGAACGGGATAAAGCACCAGAGGGAGACGCCAGACAGAAGCTTTATCTATTACTGTACGTTTTCATTCATGCTCATACATCTTCACTTCCTGATGTTTCAGTCCATTTTTATCTCTTTCTCTCCTTTCATCTCACCCATCTCTTGCAGTTGCTTGTCCCTCACTGTTCCCTCCTCTTGCTTCCCCCCCATCAAATATTCTGCTCACGCACAACTGCGGCACCCTTTCTCCAGTCCTCCCCATTAATCCACACCACAGACATCTTGGCCCACTGTCTCGTCTTTCTCGACGTGCACTCGAAACTCTCAAAGTCTGGGCCGTTTCAACAGGGAACATTTTTCACAGGCCATGAGGCCCACTGGTGAACACCATTTTTAATGCACAGACCCTGAATATATCAAGCAGTCTCAAAGGCATACGACCGAAAGCAAAGGTCATATAAGGATAAACACACACACACACACACACACAGTATGTAACCTTTGTTTCAACTGTAATGCACATTTATTTCTGTTGTAAAAACATTATGTACCAAGTAGATGTAGTTATTTTTTTTAATTAAACACATAATCATACTATTTAACCCTTTCATGTATGAATTATGAGAACCTTAGTCACAAATTTTCTTGAGTGTTTTATCCCTCCTTTAATATAAAAGAACCCAATATGATTGCGTTTTTGTTTTTTTTCATGGAGTTACAAAAATGTCCACTCAGCTACAGCATACATTTAATTTCTGAAGCAGAGAAAC
>JAPTGZ010000007.1:18317483-18331725 GCA_029814645.1 Fowleria isostigma | reverse complement strand
GTATGAGTGTGTGTGTGAATGGGTGAATGTGAGGCTTGTATTGTAAAGCACTTTGGGTGCCATTAATGTGTGGAAAAGCACTGTATAAGTACAGACCATTTACCATTTAATGAGACACTTTTCACTGTTTTTTCCAAAAGTTTGCCAAAGTAGTGACAACTACCGCCACTGGAAAAAGAAACAACACACTGGAAAAACAAAATATTCCCTAGTAACAGATATATCAGTTGTCCCTTGTAGGTTTCTAAAGGGGAACGAGTTCATCATTTGAAGTATCTCTCGTTTAATCTACGATGTTTGACTTGGAGTCTTTTGCAGGTTTTATTACGGAGCTGTTTACAAATGGGGCGGCCCATGTAGAAATTGAAATCATCATGTATGTTTATAGACAGGGTGAAGGCGGTTCCGTTCTCATTTACAGAACTCAGGGCTCTGTGTACCGGACACACCGGTGGATCAGCTGATCAGCTCAGGTGTTTCCTCAAAACTGGACCTGAGCTTATCAGTGAAGGTTCAGGAACACTGATATGAATCATGTGGAGTGTTTTATGGTTAGATGCCTCCATGTGGACGGATGAGGACCCCTGGTTCCTTTGCGGACAAAGCCCGGGTGTCCCTGGGCATGGAGGCCGGGGAGGTCATGTGAGTGGACGACAGGGATCCCCAGATACAAACACCTGGAGATGAACCCCATCCTAACCACCAAATAATATAAAAATACCAGGATATATACCACTGAATATTCTAACCTGCTGTAGGAGGTTATGATCCTTTGCTCAATGATCCAACCCGATCAACCACTAATGTGTATTAATATGAAGATACACCTGCAGAGAGTATTAGTACACAAATAATATTTCTAAATTTAACACCAAAACTAATCTGTCTGCTCCATACAGGACCACCTATGACAGGATACTTGACATCCACTGAAATACAATATAGAAAAACACCAAACAAAATATTAAAAGCTGTTTTTTCAGTATTTCTTTTCACTATAGAACTACAAAATGGTCTGATGTTTAATTTTAAGTTTAAGGTTTTTCAGATTTTGTTTAAAAAAGAAAAAAAAGTTAAAAGAAACAGCCAAAAATTGTGTTTTTCTGATTTAATTTTGAAATGGAACTATGAACGAATGAACCATACATATTCTGAATCCACGACCTCTATCCGCCCCCCAACCACCACCACCACCCCGGCCCCGCCCACGCTGTGCACCGTGCATCCATAGACGTTTGTTCCTGTTGGTGATGCAGTCCAACAGCAACAAAATGACGAATCCACGGTCCATGAAGGTCTGCCGACAGGGACCATCGGCTGCTGCTCTGAACACCATCAGATCCATGTGGATGTGAGGGGGTGTCAGTGACTAGATGGACCCCTCAGCCGTGTGCATGTACCCCCCCCACACACACACACACACACACACTAAATTGGATATAAAAAATGTTAATGTGAAGCCCGACATCTGGTCCATTTGTGTATTTCCTGTTTTTAATTTGTGCATAAAATCGGAAAACACAAAAACAACTTATGTGATTTTTCATTTTGGGTTTGTACATGAATAATGAAATAAGTTGTTTGGAGGTTTTTTTGGTTTGTTTTCCGATTGTGGATTTTGAATTGAATATAAAAAGAACCAATACATGGATTCTCTTGGTGATGTTGATTCTACTGTTTGCAGATCTGTTCTATTATAATATATTCAAATGTCACAACTGTCACAAACTCACATAGGCCCCATGATTACCTTTCAAGTAGAACATTCATGAGTATTTTGTATTTTTGTGTTGATTATTCTTCACCACTCAAATGTTTTGAGTGTTACTATAATGAAGCCACTGCCTGATGTTATCCTGTGTATTCACCGCAACAGACTGAAGTTACCACATGGCGATGCGAACTTCCATGTGGCGAAGATTTACACAGCCCTGTTGAAAACACCCCTGTCCTGGCTTCTGTACAGCACCAAGGTTTGTTAGCCTCCAGGACCTGTGGCACCAGGCGTTGGATCAGGAGAAGCAGTATCGAGTGTGAGGTCTTCACATGGGACACTTTGTTGTAAATGATCGGATTGTACACAGGACTGTTCAGGAAAAGATCTGAGCTTGGGTTAAATTAGACCCTTTCACAACAACACATTGAAAACCTTTCTTCTATTACATCTTTGTACCAGAAAGCCCTCTGTCCTACATAATCCTCCAAAATGTTACCCATCAAACATCTGTGGCCCTGCTCAGAGCTGGCATTAATATTCATCCTGGTAAATCTCATCACATGCAGACAGTTTTAATTCCAGGTGTGCACACACTCAGGACCCACGGAGGATATGGTTCAATCCCTTCACTCAGAATGCTTTTGGAGGTGGTCTGGGACACATGTCCCCATTGTCCTGGAAATCTGGAGAAGGTGTGATGGACTGAAGGACTGCCTACTTGGTTCTATGTGACTGAAACTCAGCACACCAATAGCATCATATTTAAATGTTAAAGATACCTGAAAATTACACGCCTGCAAAAATACTGTATAGTACAAGTCCTTAATTTGTGTAGTCCTGCCTGGGAGAACCAGAAAGACATTCTGACACTTTTTTCCCTTCATGGGAAAATAAAATATCCAGAGTTTGCATAAGCCAGTAGAGACTTGTTGTGAGTGCTTCAAGATCCACATTTGAACTCGAAATGATGTCATAACAGTAAAAAGAATAAAACATTTAGATACGGTTCATCAAAAGGCGATGACATCTTAGTGTTCACCTCTGAAAATCCAACACCTCATCAGAAAGCTGTTCAGAGGATTCTGTCAAATGTGGGGAGAGAGAGGATTGGGGTAAAATAAATTTGCAGTTTGGAATGTCATCAGAGGTCTAGTACAAAACCCACATTCTCTACGGCTTTGTACAGGGCCACATAATCTGTTCATGCAATTCTGTTAGTTATTACCTTCCTTCAGTTCCCTGAAGATTTGTGCCACATTTTTAGACCTTCTGAGATATCATGTTTTAAACATCACAGGGAACAGAGCGATGGGCAAACCTTATAAAGATGCATGGACACATTTCAAAGCGACCACTTCAGTCATATCTTTACTATGTTTGTTATACTGATGGTACTTTTATCAGACTCACTAATAAAAAATAACTGTCTGCAGTGAGGTCCATTAATAAAGGCATTTCAAAAATATAAAAGACTGACTTGGTTTTTGTATTTTTTGTAAAATCTGTTGTAGTTTTATGCAGGGGCGGCCTGTGGCATAGGCGGACTAGGCAGCTGCCTAGGGCGCCACCTGTTGGAGGGGGTGCCACAGTAAGGAGGAGGAAGAGGAAAAAAATTTTAAATAAATCTAAACTTCCTTAATATACTTCATGATATTATAAAGTACATCCCTGATCTGATAATAACCATACCATATATTTACATCAGTCTAAATGTGTTACAATAGTTGCAGCCTAATATATACACTAGGATTACCACTTTAGACAGAACCAGCCCGTGTAGGTCGGAGCAGAGAAGGAGCACTCTTTCTCGGCCAAAGGGAAGGATTGAACCCGTGACCGTCTGTTCACCAGCCAAGCATCATACTTGAGTAGCGCTGGGCTGAACAAGGAAGTGTCACCCCCTTCCCTTGCTATACAATACAGTTCAGCTAGCATCAAAACATATTAGGTAGTCATTATACTTACAACTAACTTGAATTGCTGTTTAGAAAAAGTAGTAACTACTCTATTTTAACCGTGTTCACTCTATTTTGTACTGTAAAGCACTTTGTGACCTGAAGATGCTGGGAAATCTAGCTCCGCTGCTTGGAGGAGCAGCTTGAGGGGTTTCCCAGTATGCATTGGGGCAGGGTATGTAAGTAATAATTAAGGTTTATTTATAGAGAATGTTTCACAGACAGAGGTCACAAAGTACTTGACAGTTAAAATAGAGTAAACACAGTTAAAATAGGGTAGTTACTAAACTGTGAGTCAAGTCGGCTGTAAGTTAGATGAGGTTCTGTTGAGGTTCGACTACATGATGAGTGATGTTTACTTGCAAAGGGAGGAGTGGCACTTCCGTGTTTCGCCTAGAGCGCCAAAAGACCACGGGCGGTGCTGATTTTATGAATAGTTTTTTATCCACTGCTGACCATGCTGCTACCTCAAGACAAACTGATTACATGTAGATCACACTAAGGAATAAAGAGATGGTAACGTCAACAAAAACACCTAAGATTTATATTAATGCGTTGCTGTGTAACATTTAGTGACATATAGTTACCCCACCGCCTCACCCACAGCTATGGTGGCCGCAAAAAAAACATGCTAGTCCTTCCTTACAGTCAGTGTGTTGGCTCGCTCTGGGTTTTTTAGTTACGGGCAGGGTCGTTTCTTGCTGTAGACAAACTAGGCAAATAATTAGGGCCCCAAAGCCACCAGGGGGCCCCAAAGCTGCATGTTTAGTCTCATCTGAGAAGAATTCAAATGTCTTGTCTGTATCTGTAGCTATCTTATGTGTTTATTATACTTCTTATATACTTAAGAAATGAGCATATGATAGAAATAAAACAAACTCCAATGATAAGCTGTGGCTGGTGTTTTTGTGTCATTATTAGGTCATATTTGTTGGACCGCACTGTCACACAGTTTGTGATGTAGCGGGCTGTGGGCAGATAGGATGGGAATGATTGACAGCTATCTACCATTCCCGTTAGCGAGAGGATTGAACAAAGCAAACACTGTGATGGCATCAAAAAGAAGTTATCAGCAGTTGTCATATTTTTCTTATTTAAAGTGAACATTTTTTATAAACATCCAAAATCTGTTTTGTTTCTTGATGTATAGAGGAGTGTTGTTTTCCTTGTATCATGTTTTTTTTTTTTATCAGTTTAACTTAAGATGTTTAACTTTAACTGTAACCTGTTTGCTCCTGAGGTCTAATACATTGTGTCATTTTAGTCGACCATCTAAAGAATTAGGAATCTCTTCATCTTATTTTGACAAACTAAGGGTCCAAACAGCATCTTGTTTAGGGCCCTCACAAAAGTAGAAACAGCTCTGGTCAAGAGGACAGTAAGTCTACATTAAGAATCACAAATGTATATTTTCGGAAATGTTAAAAAGACAATTTACAGATGTATACTAAGAGTCACAATAAGAAACAACATACCAAACAAAGTGTTGTTACAAAATATTAGCATCCAGAAAAAGGTATAAACTGAAGTTAAAACTTTTAATACCTACACCTCTAAACATACAATTTATTTTAGTATGAAGGAAAAATTGAAATAACCAGAACAAAGCAAAACATAAAAACAAAACAACACAAACTGAAACGCTCAAACCTGGTTAGTGGAGGTAATCCAATTCCCAGTATAAAAAAAGAAAAAAGACTACACAGAAGTCTGTTTAAAGCTACAGTAGAAACAATACTGACATTGTGAACAACACACTCCCTAATAGAGCTGTGAAAAAATGTCAATACAGCAATATATCGTGATACTTTGACCTCCAATATAATATCGATATTTCAACCCTTAATATCAATTTTTTTTTAGAAAAAACTAAAATAATTTCTTTGCAACATTAGTTTAATTCACAGTAGTGTAAGTGACAAACTGATGGGTTTTATGTTTAATGCACTTTATGTTTTAATGCACTTTAAGAGATGCATTTTATGTTAAGTGTATGTATTGTACGTAACACTGCATTTGACTCATTATTTCAAAAATAATGAAATGGAAAAGTTGTTTTCAATCAAATTTTTTTGACTTAATTTGTCCTTTCAGTTTTGTCAAGTATTGTGTGATTTACATTTACATTATCTCTGTTTTTTCTTAGTTAACTGTGTGGAATATTGCAATATATCCCAATATTGTGATATCATGATATATCATGATTCTATTGTATCGTGATCCAAGTATTGTGATGCGCATCATATTGTGAGGTTCTTGCCAATACTCACCCCTACTCCCTAAGCTAAGAAAAACTAAATAGTTGTAATTTTTGCATGATTATTCATAACATGTTTATGAATATTCGAATCCATTTCTGCAGATCTTCCTAAATCTTAAATCTTCCTTTCTGAGATCTTCCTAAATCCTCCAAATCTAACGTACTAGGTGACATAACGCTGAAGATCTATCCTATTAAATGCTGTTAGTTTTAATCTACGTTTGGAGATAGAAGTACCACATAAAAGAAAATTATCTCAATGATTCACTGAAAACAGAGATGTGGCCATCTCAAATTCCTATTTGATGATGTACGCATAACAACTTTTTTCGTTCTTCTCTTTTTATGACAACTACATTTACATGTTTTGGTCCTGTTCTATCAGCTTCCATTGGCCAGTAAAGAGTTAGTCTTCTGCTGTCAGTTGCCGGTGAACAGACTAACACCTACCAATAAATTATAAAAGCCTTCCTGATGCGTTCGTCATTGAATATTGGATGATATGACTCTCTCATGTCGTATGGGCTCATGATTCCAGTTTTTGAATTTTCGCGGGAATGACGGCAGTGTCCAGAATTGGCGGAAAACAGTATAACGACAAAGACGTTATGACTAATGACACAAATCTACCAGGACAAAACCGAGTACTTATTAAATACATATACTATTTAAATACATTGTTAGAAGTAGAACAATATTTAACTCTGTGGAATGAGAAATAATCCACAGCACATTCCGCATTACAGTGTTGTTGGTTCCACTAAGTGAAGGTGTGTGCGTGTGCGCGTGTGCGTAAGTGTGCGCATGTTTATTTCTGGACATGTGAGATGTCTCAACAAATGAACACAAGAAAACAGACATACCCCGAGAGAACGAGAGCAGCTGAGTCTAGTCCAAAAATGAACCACAGACCAGTCACTGCATCATAAAATTAAACAAACACAACACACACCCTTGGACTTGCATGTGCGAAAATGTACACAAAGACATAAACAGCTCAAAGAAAGAAAAGAGCACGGTGGTGTTGTACAATATCTTCTACTGAAGTGTATCACAGCGGCCGCACTAGATGAAAACTTTTCTTCTGATTTCTGCTGAAATCAAACAGACGTCAGCTGTTTGGGTGGAACTTACCCCTTTGCACACAACGCTGTTTGTTGTCAGTTGTTCAGCCCAGCTAGGCAAGTTTGTTCCCCAGATTTCTTTTGTCTCAAGATGGAGGCGGAAAACTCTCCAAATACAACTCCTTTGCTCTGAGTTTTTGTAATTTCAAGTCCACAGGTCCAGCTCTGCGTCTCTCCTGCTGACTGCTGCTTGAGCTGCTAACATGACAGCAATGATAAACAACCAGTTGGAATGAGAGAGACTAGCGACACACACACACACACACACACACACACACACACACACACACACACACACACACACACACACACACACACACACAGGTGCATGCTGACTCCCGGCGAATAAAAACAGAGAGAGGCATAGACAGCACAGTATGAAACAGCTCCTTTTCCAGTGGCTCCAACCTTACTCCACCTCCCTCCCCCTCATCCCTTCACCTCCCCTCCCTCTCCCAAACAGCTCCAAGACAGAACAGAGAAGAAAGACGACTCAGAAGTTGCTGTTTGCTGAGCTTTCCTCTGTGAACAGTTGTAGGTACAATACAAAGACCTTTTTCTGATTTCGTCAAACAATTTCTGAACAAGAAACCGGCTGTAAATCAACACAATGAAGTGTTTTGTCCACAACATAGAACTAATTTTATGACATGCTGCAGACATTTCAGGACAACACAAGTATGTTTACAGTCTGAGTTAATATTTGCAACTGCTCTAGAGATAAGCAGTCCATAACTACAGCCAGACCTACAGTTATTTCTTATTGATGTCTTGAAGGAAGACTTATGAGAACCCAGCACAGATGTTTCACATGTCTGTGTTGTACGTTTTACAACAAAAGAATAATGACCCGGTGTTGCTTCCATATCTGAAAACCGTGTTTATCTGTTCCAAGTTTGCACAGCATGCAGTTGAAGCGGCGTTTGAGTAATCTACAGTCAAATCTACACAATGCTGTTTTAGAAATGCAAACAGTGCACTTGGCAAAGACGACTGAAAATGGAGACATCGTATCTTTGACTTATCGCTCTAATAAAGAGGAGCTTATCATAAACAAAACTAAACCATACCTCGGATGTTACATTTCAAAACAAAAACATACAGTGCATTTGTATTATGTGAGCCCAGGCCAAGCAGGCAAGAATGCCTTACAGGACTGTGTTGAAATTTCTGTTTTATAAAAAGAGGCAAAGGGGGAGGGCTCAGGCAGGCTCTCTGAGACATCACTCAATGTCTCCCTTGGGCAAAAGCTGGCCTCAAACAGCTCTTGCTAGCTCTCACTTGCCTCATTTTAGAAAGACTAGTGCTTACTGCTGCCAAAGAAGAACAAAAATCCTGTAAAATATCAAAACAATGTGCATTTTGTGAAGACTTTAGAGTTTGATTTCCTGAATTGAAATGTCATATATATATCCAAGACTTACTAATTACACAGGACTTCATTATAAAAGCAGATTCAACACCTTATATTTCTCATCTCTGTATATTTGCTGTACTAAAGTTCATCCATAAAGAACTATATAATCCTTGACACTTGGCAAAATTGTTCACCTGGCTTTTCAGGCTATGAAAGTCTACTGAATTGAATTTAAAAATTAGATTATTTTGACTTGTTCTTGACTCTAAAACTAGTTTAGACCATCTTGTGAATATGAAGTGGTCTCACTAACTCATGACAGCTGTGTCAAAGCCTATTAGAGGTCGAGATGACTAGCACTGTTGTTCAACGGCAAAAGGCTAAATGGTAGGAGCAAATGGGACTTAGACATAAAAGTTTTGCGCTTACGAAATTAACTAATCAGATATACATAGAAAATATGATTCAAACATTTTCTACACGCTGCATATTTAAACCTACACCTTAACATGAGATAGACATGTCCTTATTGTGCTTTCCTTTCCAATAAGCAGCAGATTTACATAAGAAGTACAAATGACTCGTATGGAACATCGTTAGCATCTTTTAGGTTGAAGTTTACATACATGTGTGCAGACACTAGACACAGCAAAGTTAAAGTAGCATACATTCAACATGCAAACAGCAATGCTAAAAACTACACACACAACAACAGATTAACGCTACGACGTACAAGATGTGTAAAAATTGTATCTCCACTCACAGATAATTTACATCTAAAACTAAGAGAACAATTATGAAATTAATTTTGGAGGGAGATGGATAGAATCTGTACATTAATCTTATATCTCGTTCATTGAGGACATGGAGGACAACCAGTACATCACCTACCATTACTTAAACTGTGTTAACCATTGCTTGACCACTTCTTCATAGCCTCCACCTTTTGGGTCTCCAGTATAATTTTGTTTTTGCTGGTAACAGGTCATAGCACTTAACAGGAAAAGGTCAGACCTAAGACTCTGTTTGTATCGCCTTTGAGGAAACCAAGATTTCAGTTCCCTTTTGTCCCCACTGTAGTTATCAGCCTGAAGTTAAACAAAAAGTAGCACATCACAGATAAGTGCAATGCTAAAAAACAAAAGTACAAAGCAGCATCAGTGTACAGGTAACACTTTCACACGTATTCCAAACCACAAAAAAAATATTTGTGATGCATTTTCTTATTTGAAAATTCATCAGGTCACCAAGAAATGCTTTTGTGGTTTAGAGTTAGAGCAGACATTACCTTTGTTCGTGATTACCAATAGGAAACCCACCGGACTTGCACGAAATCCACTTCACAAACCTCGTCTTTGCAGAAGCTCGTATTTGAAGCAACTACCGCTATTTTATGAACCACGTCATGAGTCACCGAGTTCATCAGTGCTAAAACTTTCTATAGAGGATCACAGACAGATTCTATCTCTCACCAGAGTTAAAGATACCTAAAAGAACAGGGTATTTTAAGGTAAGGTGGGCAAGAAAACAGTGAACATTTAATTAGTTAAACATAATTCAGTAGAAAAACCAATTAAGTGTTCAAGACATGGTTTAAATCTTTCAGTAAATTAAAGTCAAGATGTTTGCATGTTTTCCTGCGTGGACATGTGCAGAGGAACATGTGATTACTGTATCTGAATAGTGGAGTAATACTGACGGTGCCATGATCCTGACACTGAAATATTTAACATACAGCTGCAGATTCAGATGGGAAAAAAGAAATTACAAGAAGGTGACGGTGTTTGAAGCTTCAGTTACTCTTCTACCAGTTGGATGTTTTATCTTTGTTGCAACACACAGGGCACATATTTAAGAAATTAATTAATAAATAATGTCTTTATGTATGAGCTCAATTTATTTTTAAGTGGATGATAGGTTTACTCTGGAAGGAATTTAATCAAAGATATATTAGTGAGGCCATTTAAAATAATTTCCTTGTCGGAATACTGAGGCAGATATCACAAGGCCATGCGCATGTCTTTGAATAAACCGACCATATGTGTTTACCTGCAGGCCAGGGATGGGTCTTTGGCTTGGTTTGTGTTGTTATCCATCTCAGGCCCCTACAGCTGGATGCAGAAAGAAAAAGTAAGCCAACTTAACCAGTCAACATTAAACATGACATTTTAAAGTAATGCCCAGCAAATAAAAGTACAATACATAAAAAATGATGAAACTTCACTCCACTGAACTTGATACCCATGTGTGTTAAATAAATAAATAAATTAGGCTGATTAAAAGAGCATTTTGTTTTCATATTTTACATGTTGAATCTTTCAAAAATGCTATTTTAATTCAGTATGAAGTCAGTCAACAAGTCAGCATGACAGATAAGTTATTTAAACTAGTACCAAAATTATATTTAAGTAATGTATCTACTGAATATATACATGATATACAGAAAGGAAAAGGTTCACTGCTGGCTTAAAGTTAAGTGTGATGTCAACAATGGTGAGGTCCTCATGGTATTGTCATCATTTAGCGCCATCTAGTGTTAGTGCCTCAGACATTTGTGAGAACTGTACGTATTTATATGTTAATAACCCTAGAGGCACACCTTCATTTTCATGTGTGCCATTAGCCTTTTCAGAGGGATATTACCATTTTTATTTCTTTTTCTGAGGCAGGAATTTGAAATACACTAGAGTATATATGTAGTCCAATCTATTTGGATACTGAAATGGTTTCAAATAAATTAACACCTTGTGTAATTATGTATTCAGCTGCTTTTTTTCTATTGGATTTTTTTTTTCCCCCTTCTCTTTTTGATGAAGCTCTGCTGGGCAGAGTTCAGCGACTGACCCCCATAGTCCCACCCTGTCTCCACCATATCTGGATGCATTTTTACACTTTTAACATAACCTTGTATTTCATTCAAAGTGTAGAGAATAAATCTGTATGAACTTTACAAAAGGTTGAACCAGCTTTAACTTCATGTTGAAGGCACTGGGTGATGTCCTTAATAGTTCATCATATTACCTGCATTAATGAAGACTGACATATTGAATAGACTTCAAACACTTCATTTCACAGTATATTACTGTATCACAAGCATTTTTTTAAAAGAGTTGTTTAGTTATATTTAATAACATCATTGTTTTATTCATTTGGAGTTACAGGAATAAATATAATTAATATAATTATAAATATGCATTAGATAAATTGTCTGATTATGCTAATTATTCAAATTAAAGCTACACAATATTCACCTACAATGACAGATAGACCTGTATGTACATGTTTATATGTTTGAAATTAATGCAAACCAAAGCAAACAGCTCTGAAGTGCTAACGTTAGCATACAGTTTGCTAGCTTGCATGAAAGCTAACATTTAATGTTCCTTTAATTCGGTAGACTGGACATGTGTTTGTTGACGTCTCAAAATTAAACATAAAATTGATAATAATAAGAAGTGCTTTCAGACTACTGATATTAAACAAATTGTTAACCAAAAAAACCAAAAACGCACTAACCTGTGTTTGCCAATAGAGATGGACGGACCGCGACCAGGTTTATCTTCGGAATAGTACTAGCGTTAGCATTAGCACTGTAAGCTAACATCACCAGATCACAACTACTGTAGAGAATGTGTTCATGTCTAGAGAAAAAAAATTAAATAAAGCAACCCCCACCATTCTGTGAAAGCTTTCGTTTTAAATACAGGACAAATTGTTCTTTTACAGAGCAAGTAGTTATTGTTTTCATAGTCAATTTTATTTGTGATTATAATTTTGTAATTTATTATTATTATCAGTATTTCAAATAAAGGGAGAAACTCTACAAAAAGTTGTGGTTTATGAAGTGAAGAAGAATATAACTCAAATATGATCATACAGCAAATAAAATTCTAAATGTAACTGTATATTTTATATAGCAAATAAACATTTCCTCTGGGTTGTTAATTTACAGTTCCTAGTAGAAATGTAGTTGAACAAACAAAAGAGACAGAGAAAAAGCATCACATGTCCTTTTTCCATTTTGCTGTGCAATGCAGCGCCCCCTCCTGTTTATTTCCTGCCAAAGCAGAGTAGAAAGCATCCTTTTCAATGGTTAATAAAATAAGGAACCTTTAGTATCAGCTGTTTACAGAGTAGATAGCACAAGCTGATATGTATAGGTCTACATTAACTCCACATCCTTGCTTTATTTATTTTTGACAGTATTACTCATATTTTCTGTGTCATACAACAATAAGTGTGAATACGCACTTAAATCATCTGACATAACAAAAAAAAATGCATCCAGTATCCAAAAAGCAGTGTGGTTATCAGGCTTACAGCGTGTGAGGAACATACATAACAAAAACATGTCAAACAATGCACCTGGACAAAAATGACAACCAAAAAAGCAGTGGGTGTTTCACCAATCGCTGTTCTTGGTAGTATTGTTTTTTTTTTTTTTCCAAACTGCATTTCCAAATACCCTTGTTTAAAGAATTTATGTGGGCACATACAGTAAATGTTAACAAAGAGGAATCAATTATAATGATATGACCTTTACAGGAAAACAGGAACAAACCACCCACCTCAGCACCAGAAACAATGAAGATCAGGGGTTTTTTTTTGTCTGATTGTCAAAATTTCTTTTGTGCTGTTTCCCAGGAGGGTTGCGGCTACAAGTTAAATATTAATTTCAAACACATGAAAAAATACTTGTGTGTTATCAGTCTTTCGTCTTCTTCATGTCACAGTGTGTGAGTAGGCAGGAAAAGCCCTCTTAACCCCCACCTGCCACAAGAGGAGGCTATGGCAGAGTTTAAATCAAACCTTATTTCATAGAACTTCATTTATTTTCAACAACCATCAAGAACTACCCAGATTTCTTGGAGCACCACCACATTTTAGGTCAAGAACTTCAACACAGAGGGGGATCCAGGGTGCCCGGTCTGGAGTTCAATCTTTGCTATGACCTCCACACATGCTGTACTTTTTCATTCCTGAGCAGAGCGTCTAAATATATTAGTCTCAGTTGCAGAGTCTTTGATGGAAGCTAGACTTGTTTTGTTTTTTGGTAGCTGGGATTGGTCTCTAGCAGTGTGTGTTAAAAATAAATATATATATTTTTTTAAGCAGTTCAGAGCTACCAAAAGCTAGAGAGCCAAACAATATATCAGTCTTCAGTCTTGCATTAGCATTTCCCTCCAGTTGAAACTGTGATTAGGCCCATGTGTAAGAGGCAGGATGGGGGGGTCGACCAGCTGCCACACCCCAGTCTCTCCCATTTCTTCACAAGAACAAAAACCCAAGTAAGGAATCTGCACAGAGACAAAGAGGAGACAGATGTGCATGTTGTTAAAGAGTCGAAAAATACAAACAGTGGAAAGAGGATCAAGAGGAAGCTGTGAGTAAAGCGGCCGACAGACCTTCCGAACAACTTGGACAAAGTCTTTGGAGTTTTGGGGGCTTAGACCTTGTATCTGACGAGTGCAGGCCTCCAGGGAGGAAGCATGGGCCACAATCAGGACCGTATTTCCTGTGTGAAAGAGGGAAGAAAGAGCCTCCATTAGACACCACTTGCATGTAATACTGATGAATGTTTTGATGGTAGATCAGGGGTCTCAAACATGCGGCCCGGGGGCCAACAGCAGCCCGCCAAAAGGTCCAATGCGGCCCGCGGGATGAATTTGCAAAAGGCAAAAATTACACTGAAGATACTGACGATCCAGGATATTGAAGTCATTTTAGTTCAGGTTCCACATCCAGATCAATATGATTCATTCATTCATTTTCCATACCCGCTTTATCCTCATTAGGGTCACGGGGGTCGCATGGAGCCTATCCCAGCTA
>JAPTGZ010000007.1:18131957-18145355 GCA_029814645.1 Fowleria isostigma | reverse complement strand
CTGGACCTGCAGGTTTATAAGACCTGTTCCCCCACCACTTATTAGAACTGAATAGGTGTCTTTGCTGAGAGATCAAATGTTTTCAAAAGAGCTAAACCAATCCAGTTGAACCGAGAATAACTACCCAGAATTCCATGAGTAATGATGTCTCCCTCTAAATACACTCAGGTATAATGTAAAAATCTTAGCACCCACATCCTCTTTGTATCATGTTCATGTTTTACACTGACCTTACATCACAATGTTATTTATTAACATTTTAATACCACTACAATTATAAACCACAGCAGTTCACATCCACTTTTTTTAAGTTAAGTTGTAAAGACCCAAACAGTCTCTACAAACAGTGATCATCTACTGATTTAAAATGATTAATAACTTCTGAACCATTAAACCTATTAATACATTGAAATATTTGTGTCAGATGCTTTTTGTCATCTTTTCATGGTCATCAGATATGACCCATTTGGATGTTCAGAGGCTCCATAGTTACCGTGGAAACACTGTCATCTTCTACAACATTGATTCACCAGTAAAACCTATGAAGTTGGATCAGTGACAGTAGATGGAGATATTGGGTTCAGTTATTAACATATTGATTTTTTTTTATGTAAAAGTCACTTTTTATCAGTTTTCTCAGTTTTTATATAATAACCTTCAACTTTAAACTGAGCTTTTATGAACATGTACGTGATCAGTAAATTAAATATAAGAAAGTAACTGATTTACACAAAAAAAAAAAAAATACAGATGACAAAACTATAATAAACAGTGATTAGTCACTTAAGAAAGGTTACATATGAAAAAAATATATATTTGGAAAGTGCCATAAAAGTAGCACTGGATCTTCATGGGTTAATAAAGTCAGTCACAACAATAATGTGTACATTCAGCAGTATTTTAGTTTTAGTAAAATAACTAAAATTTGGAATAATATTAAGTAATGATTAATTTGGTTTTCTTGTAAAAAAAAAAAATAATGTGCTTATATCAGATATTTAGCTACACTGAGGACAACTGATTTACTTAAAATCTATGTGAAGTAATATTTTATTATTTCAAATATCCTTAGTAATATCATGTCACACTGATGTCATAAACAGTGGATTTTTTTTTTTTCTTATACAGGAATTCCAGGTGTCCTGTCTAACTATACTTGTTTTGTATAACTACCACGACAACATCAATCCATATATTGGTTTGAGAATTGTATCTGTCATTGTTTTTACACTGTTAACAACTTTTTTTCAACACAACCATAAAAACAGTAGCACTGACTTTGCTTATTCAGCTAATTTCACACATGACGTCCTTTTAGGTCAGATTTAGTGCCATGACTGTAGTGTTTTTTTTAACTGTTCATTATTTTAACATTATTTTATAGATTATGATCATAGATACCAAAAATCTAAACAAAAACACCACAAAGAAGTCACATCTCATTGAATAGATTCCACATACTGTTTGAGAACCATGACAGTGGAATATTTTCTGTCCATTTATTTTAGGAAACAATGTGAAAGCCGTGCATAAAGTCTTTTCTAAATGTAATATTTTTGTCAATGAGTCAAAAAAAAGTGCAAGAAAAAGTGGATACAGTTCAGTGTATTGTTGTAGTTGTTCTTCTGTGGTGAGAAAATAACTGACTTCAATGAAAAGACGAGACCAGAGTGTACTATCTGTGGAAACTCAGGACACTTGTCACACTGACTCATGAGTTACACTGAATTCCAAGTTTTCCCCTAAATAAATACATGTTCTTACCAAGTCCTTGTAATTACTTTTATCTTTTTATACTTGTTAGTCTGTCTGTGAGTAGGAAAAATCAACTACGCTGATGTTTATGAAATGTGTGGAAGAGCATTAATAAACTAGTTAACTTCTGGTTTGACATTACTCGGTGAAAATAAAGGGACATTACAAAGAAGGTGATATGTCTGTTACTGTTGTCAGATATTTTACAAGGTACTGCATGCCTTGTTTATTCACTTTATATTGATCGGTCATCGTAAAAGATTAATCCTGGCAGTAAAAATTCTTAATCCCTCCCTCAGATAATGAGCAACGGAGAGGATGAACGTTGATAATGACAACACTGCAGATGAGATAGGGTTTTATATAGTGTAACAACTGTACCAGTTACCGTGGCAACATGTCAGCTGATTGACTTACACTTCAAGTCCCACAGGAAAGAACAAACACACCGACGTGCTCACTACCTTTGAGAACTTTAAGACTGCTTTACACCAGTGTACACACTCTTAATGGAGCATGTTTTGTCTCAGTCTTTACGGCGAGACACTACAGGGGAACATTTGTACACTACAGATATCACCATGAAACTTCCTTAGTTGATTATTTACATAAATATGAAAATACTTGTATAAGCTTTTGAAATGTGTATGTTTAATTATGCAAATTTAGCATTATCTCAGTAAATATGCACAAGTTTGCATAAATGTTCGGTACATAGATCTGAACATATGATAAAACCATGTGCAGAGCTCTTTTTTTTATTTTGTTCACACACAAGCTGAAAAAAAAATTGCAGAGGGATTTCACGATATCTACTTTAATTACAGAGGAAATCAAAATATTCTGTCCATAGCCTTAAAAAAAATCAATTTTCACCAGATTTTTTAAAAATTAAAATGTCACATAAATCAGGCCAGGAATGATTTATTAACAAATCCTAGTAAATATCTTCAGAATGCTGCTAAGAGTATAAGTGTAACGTTTGCTGTACATAGGTGCTACAGAGGCTCAGACGTTTCTGCTGGAGAATGAAAAAAAACCTCCTTTTGAGAAAACTGCATTTTAAATTTCAAATAGGGGTATTTATTATATTTCTATAGGAAAGAATTGCTTAAAAACAGAATCAATGTCCAGGCCCTTAGTAATAATAATATAGAATATTTCAAGCTCATGAAAATTGGTAATTTAATAACATTGCAGGCATACAAAATCTACAACTGAAACTCAGCATGTCGCGTTGGACTGCTAATGTCTTGGTAAATTTGGGGAGAGACTTACTGCGACAAGTAAACAAACTGTAAGAAATAAATGTCTTAATTTATATTTTCAGTGTTTTCTTTATAGCAGCTTGAACGAACACATATCGAAGGAGTAAACTAGCCCAAAATGTCAAAATTGACCACTGCATGAAAAATCTGTGTTTTTCTCTACCATGTCTCACCTTTAAAAAAAAAAAAAAGAAAAAGGGTTGAATGACTGTGAGTTGAAAACAGAGATTTGGTTTTGGGGGTTGATACTCTCCAAATCCACATCTAGCCTTGTTTTGTAATTCTTTGTTTAGAGCTTCTAACATCCATCAAGCAAACCCATTTTCTGGTTAGTGTTGTGTTTGAGCCATGTTTAAAGTGATGTTTAGCTTTTGCTTTGGCCACATGTTTAACACAGAAACTTAAAGAGGCTCCCTTTCCAATGAAAACTTATATTTCTATTATACGAAAAGAAAAGGAATGACGTTTGTCATTTCGCTGTAATTTACTAACAGTATTATAATCTAAATCTTCTTAGGGAAACTACAAATGCCACATATCCTGTCATCACATGAGCTCATTTGTCAATATTTTGCAGTAAATGTCAATAACACATTGTTCTTGCTCCACTTAGAGCACTGCCACAGGTCCAAAGTCCAGTCGTGCTACAAATCTAGACCTGCAATGTCAATACAGAGTTAAAATAGGCTACTGTACACAAGAGGTAGCTTTATAACAGGTTACTAGTAAACCCTGAAATAGTAATATAGTTTAGTTTTTAGTAACAAGTATTATGACATTACATCTACATGGGTATTTTGAAGATCTCCTCATTTAACTACACCAAAGTGTCCTGTTTCATAGTAATGTGAACATCCCTAAATTCCTCCAACCATTATGCATCTACACATGATCCAAATCTAATGAACAAGCCGCCTTTGTCTCCCATAGATACCATGGTATGAGTCACATTTATTTCCGTGGCCTATCCCAGACCTTGTTTGCCCATGTTATCTGCTTGTCTTACGCCTCCCACACCCCTACATCACTCACTGTAGTTTCAACTGCAAATGCAAATACATTTCTCTCTTCTGGTCGAGTTTCGAGTTTCGAGTGGATGGTCGCCTTGCAGACAGGAAGTCTCTGAGATAACAGTTACTAAAATACAGCAGCAGCAGAACAAGAGTTTTCATCGCTGACAACATGTGTACTGGAAAATGTTCCCGTTGCATTGCTGTTACTTTGTACCCATTAGCGGTGCTGTCTATTATCTGTAACATAGTGTTGTTCTTTCCTGGTGGGGATGTCAAGTATGCCAAGGATGGACATATTACTGAGGAGGTGAAATACATGGGAGGACTTATAGGAGGAGGTGTAATGGTAAGTTTGTTGTTGTTGTAGTTATATAAGCCACTGACAATACTGCTTAGAAATCCTCTGTTTCAGGTCTTAAAATTGTGTCCGACTTCAAAAAATGGCTCCTGCATGGTGTTTCTTTAGGGAAGTGAAAGAATAAAACTTTTAATGATGACTGATATCTCGTCTTTTTGCCATAGGTGTTGCTCCCAGCACTTTACATCCACCTAACTGGAAAGGAGGGGTGCTGTGGAAATCGCTGTGGGGTGAGTCAGTCCAAACAGGACAGATTCCAGTTAAACACTGATCAGTTGGCTTACATTATACATGCAGTACTCAGCATAAATGAGTACACCCCCTTTGAAAAGTAAGATTTTATGCAATATCTCAATGAACATAAGCAGAGTTTTAAAAAATGTTGACAAAACTTGAGTTTTATAGAACATTTCCTTAACTGAGCACATATGTTGTATAGTGTCATATAGAAAATGTGGGTTCTCAGAGAAAACTAAAGGTTTTGTGAGAAAGTTGTTGAGGTGTACCCATTTATAGTCACTTTTAACTATAATCAAGTCTTGTTTGTGCTGACAAATATACCAAAGTGGAATAGCTGTGAGTCTCATGTTTCTGGACTTTCTCTGGAATCCACATTAAGATAAACTTTTGTTGTTATGCCATTCAGTCTTTTAGTCCAAACTGACATTCAACCTAAAATTAATTAAATTAGATCCAATTTGAGAGCATAATGCTGCATTATTGTCCTAAACATGTTTTCTTTAAAAATGTTAACAAACTGCTTCTGAAGAATGACAGCAGGCATGTCTGGATTTGCTAATTTATATCTTGTTGCTGTGACAACCAAACACAGCATAAATTAAAGGAATGTAAGGGGTGAAGCACATGTCAGTGGACAGCTGAAAGCCTGTTCCTCCTTAAACTCATAAATAGCCCATTTATCAGAAAAAAGGCAGGGCAGAGCAGAGGAGTGTACGCGGGAATCCAGTTAGAATAAACCGTATGTCTTAACTTATCTCATGTGTGGATGTTGTTTTGCTTTTGCAGATGTTCTTATCAATTGCATTTGCTGCGGTGGGTGTAGCCGGGGCTCTTTATAGTTTCATTGTGGCAATACTGGGATTGCAGAATGGGCCTCTTTGCAAAGTTATTCTGGTCTGGATGACACCCTTTAAAGACAGGTGACACACAATAATATCTTTACGATGTTTCACAACGCGATGCAGGCCAAGGTACTGATGAGTTCCTCTTGTTCGCAGTGACCCCAGTTACCTAACTGACAGTACGTGGTGGGGAAAATGCACCGAGCCTAAGGACGTGGTGCAGTTCAACATCGGCCTGTTCAGTACTCTGCTGGCCACCAGCTGTCTGGAGCTGGTGCTGTGTGCCATTCAGATGATCAACGGCCTCTTCGGCTGCTTGTGTGGAACCTGCAACAGCAAAGGGGTGAGCTGACTCTGGTAGATGTACAACAGTCACATACTGATGGGAGCTTCACAGCCACACGGGTATTTTCATCTGACAGAATCTTAACTTGAGCTCCTCTCTGTGGTTTTTGGTGTCTTTACAGCCGCTGTGAGCGCCATCATCTGGGATCAGTCAAATGGTGCCCCCTGCTGGAAGGCTTAGAGTAACGTTTTTCAATGTACGCATAAAAATATCTACTTTGAAACTGCTGTTGTCTCTGACTGATAAGGTCTTTTTTTATAAGTTTATTAAATTTTATACTGCTTCAACCTGTATTTTATTAATCAACACAAAAGTAAGAAAGAATTCATACTAATAATGTGGTGCATTTAATTTTAAGTAAAAGTATCACTTATACAATTTTAATGTTCTTTTGTTTTTTAAATTTCTTTTTCTAATAAATGCTCGGTTAACCACAAACAGTAAAACAAAAATCCAGGACATATCATTTTTCTTCAATAATGTATTTAATGTAGATTTTGTTATTACAATATTGTTCAGTTTTAACAGGATCTACACCTATACAAATGATTGGTATAATCACAAACTTGTAAGCATTTCTTGAATAAAATATGTACATTTTTCAATGAAAAGGATACGACTGAGAATCCTGCGTTGCATCTTCTACACATTAGAAAACACCTGCACATGGAACAGTGTGCAAGCAGCACATTCAATGAGGCAGTTGCTTTTTTCCTAATTGTGCTGTACTTCATTATCAAGAAACAACAAAAAGGCAAAGTTTTGTGGTTGAAAAGGCAAATACTGGTTCCAGATGCATCTAAGCTAAAATTAAGCTGAAGAACAAAGAAGCATCACATAATAAAATTAAAACAGTTTTGATAGTTTCAATGTCAGTTTGGCATAAAAACAGGAACATCTACTGGTGAATGTTTAGAGAGTAAACTAGAAAACAACACACAAAGTTAGCACTGGTGGTAGAAATACTTTGTCAAGTCAGAGGAATTTTATGAGTTTAACTGTAATAAAACTTCATTATGGAGCTGGACAGTACATTTAAGGTATGCAAAACGGAAGTGCATACTTAAAGTAATGCACTTAAGGCAATAAAAATAAATTATCTATGTCACTTCACATAAGTTTTTATGTTTTTTTGCACAAACCGACAGAATGCTTATCTGCTGTATGAACCTGCAACACAAGCAGGTGGAGAATCTGGAATGAAAAGCATTTTTTGTGCGAATTCAACTCTGTTGAGGTAGACATAAATAACGACCTAGAGTGTGCAGAGTGTTTTAACTGGAGTGTTGACACTTTTTCATCCAAAAAGGCAGGTAAGTATTGCTCAATACTGGACCAAAAACTTGTTTCTAATACTTCATAATGGCAATAAGATTTTGGTGGAAAAAAGGTTAAAAGCAAACAATAAATTAATAATCTGATTTATAGTTTAAACATGATGTCTAAGATGAAGAGGACTGGAGTGTGGCAGTTTCAGTTAGAGAGGAACCCTATCTCACAGACATAAACCGGGGCTTTGATGGTGTTATATGGCTATAATGCTTTCAATTCATGTTTCTTTTCATACGCCTTTTGCACACGGGTCCATTTAGTCCTCAAACTGTTTCATCATGAGCTTCCGGCTGGCCTCATAGCCCAGGAACAGCGCACCGTTAGCAGGGAAGGTTCGGACCATGGTGGGGGTGAGACCAGAGTAAAGGGCCCTCACACCTAAACACAACAAACAAAGACAGAAGGTCTTCATTCTCTGCAAAACTATGACAGAAACTCACATCAGCCTCCACCCAACATGCTTTACATTAACATTTAAAACATCATTGTTCCTTACCTTCAGTGCGTGCGATGGTCATGAATGTTTTGAAAAACCCTGCCTGTTTGCCCGTCATAGACATGACCTGGATCCTGGATTTCACACAATCCATTGGGTAGACCATCAGCCAGAGGCACGCCCCTCCGAAACCCCCACTGAAGACGATAGGAGCCACGCCTAAAGTATAGACAAGAAATCACAAATCTAACATGGAACTGAGAAACGGCTACAAGGGGACACCCTTTAGTGTGTGTCACTGTACACAGGGCCCGGTCTTCAACTAACAAATGAGTGACTTTCCAGAAAGCAACAGAGAAATCCTTTCTGCTTTCTACTGTGGAGTAATTTACCACTTACCTATATCCTCTTTGTCACATTGCATGTAGTCTGCAAAGGCAGTGCGGCTCAGCTCGTAGCCTCCGAAGAAGCAGAAGTAACCGGGGACCTCTCTGGCAATAGTCGTGGTCAGACCCTGAAAGAAGCCAAGTGGTCCCTCGTTCCTCATGATGGTCTTCACCACAGACCCCACTGAACTAAAAACAGAGCAGAGGGAGGGGGGGGGGGGAGGTCATCAGTGTATATGAGATACATGGGACAAATAAGTCCAAAAACAGAAGAAGGCAGTGTCTCTCATCACTGTGACTCCTGTCTAAATTTACGCAGCATGAATTGACCTGCAGTTTATTACAGACTAATCAGTCACACTTTCATAGGTCACACCATCTTATTCTCCTAAAGACTGTTTCTCTTATATTACGTGATCTTGTATTATGTATTTGTACAGTTCAAAACTGTGAATCTTCTTGGTAAGCAAACATGCACTGCATGTAACAACATGTTTATTATGAAACCAACTACCAATAGAGAGAATATGTCTAGATAAAGTCATGTTATTGGACTATAATGGTTTTTAATCTGTAGGAGCTTAATCATTTGATAATGTAAACTCACTATTTTGTCAGTAATATTTCAGTACTTCTTATACATGAAAATGAAAGAAATACTTTTGTCTTCTCCTCTAATAACAAACATTCACTCAAAATGTGAAGTGTAAGTTTATTTTTGTTATCTTTTGCAGAATGTCAGTCTTGCAGATGGGGAAAGCCATTTAGACAACAAATAAAGAACATAACATGCTGTACACTTTTAATATTCCTCGACCAAATATAGTGTAAGATTCTGTTGAAATTTACTGGCCTATAATTTAAATTAAATTGTTTGTGTAAAAGTTGTTACATACATATTTAGATTTGAAAGTACTCAGATATTATAACTGCTCAATGACCTTTGACCTTGAAAAAAGCAGGTCAAGGTCACTAATTTTCAATAGTTGCCTGCTCCATGCAAAGATGCATCCACAGTATAAATGTGGTGCTGATATCTTAATACATTCTTCAGATAATGTGATCATGTCGTTGAATGGACAGACAGATGATAAAACAATTACAATACCCCTCAGCTGAGGGGCAAAAACCAAACAACAGCTATATTCCAAAAAACAATATAAAAACAGGAATTGAGATCATTTCCTACACATGATGCTTTAAATTAACAAGTAAAACATCATTGTTACACATCTACAGTACGTGTAGTGCAATGAAAGCCTGCCTGTTTGCACAATCTATTGTTTAAATAATTTATTAATATATTCTAAATCCATTTTCCCTCTTTCTCTTTATGTTTTCCTTCCATTTCTTCACATCACTAAGAATGAGTGAACCAGGATTTTTATTTTCAGTTTGTCTAAGTTAAAGTAAAAAGAAAAGAAATCTAGTAGAAATTCATTTAGGCTCCAAATAAAGTTGTCAGAAAGGTCTTTGATGTGTTTGCTCACCCTGTTGTATTTTCTGTATGTTCACCTCTTTGATTTCTCATACTGCACAAAAACAAAAAAAAAAAACCCAAACTTTTTTTCTGTTAACATCTTACTTACTTCTGGCTGTGGGAGATCTTGCCTGAAGCCTGCATCTCGTACATGGCTTGTAACCGACACTTAACGAGTTCAGTTGGGCAGAGAACCAGCGAGGAGAAGATGGACGCCACTGAGCCAGCACAGGCCTTCTGCATATCACTGTCAGAGTGTAGCAGGTCAACAAAACACAGTCACACTCCTTTAACACATACATAAGGTTAGGTCAGCTTTACTTTCTTGCCGTTCCTTTACCTGAGGACAGCATCACTGTGCAACCCTGCCACGACGCGGATGACCTGTTGGCAGAAGCCGTAGCTCATGAACAGCACCGAGTTCTCTGCAATGTTGGCCATGAGTGCAGGCGTCGTGCCCTGGTAAAGGCCCCGCACGCCCACTTGTCTATAGGTGGACATAACACAGTGGATAAAGCCCCGGTACAGAGTTGGAAAGGTCTGCATCTTGACCTTTGCGGTGTCCAGAGGCTGTCCACTGAAGACACATGCCGCTCCCCCTGGGACAGAAACAGCAAGAAATACATCAACGACTGAACCGATCCATACACAGATGTGCTAAACAGACAGAGTTGTAGAACAGCTGTAATTCAGACAGCAGGAAAATCAAAGGTTAGACACAACATATCGACTCTGAAGGGAGATAAGAATCAGAGAGCGTGGCAGTGGATTTCACTCCACTGAACAGTATAAACAGTCAATGAAAACACAGAGAGAAATGAGGCAGAAAAAGGCAAGAGTCATCGAAATATCCCGCCACATCAGACAAAGCTCACCAGCAGTCACACTAATCTGAGCAGGTCCCATTTTAGACATTCAGTAGAGGTACTAAAACACTGTTGACCAATGAACGTGGGAGGCAGAGTGGAGTATTCACCTATGGCTCCTGCAGAAAGGTCAATAATGGCCTGGACCACTGGGTGTGGGGCCATAGTACCCACCAAGTGCAGAGGAGATTCTCTTTAACCCAGTGCTTACAGCTTCTAAGACATTAAAAAAAAAAAAAAAGAGTCAATCATAGTGTGTTTCAGAACAGAACATACAAATCACTATCAGCTTTATTGTCCAGGTTTCTGAACACAAACAAGGGATTTAACTCTGGCTTCACCTTGACTCTCATGTATTTTAGATAAAAAATATAGAATAAAGAACAAAAATTTTAAGAAAACAGTAAACAATAGTGGAGTATGAATACACGCTCTTTTTAAGTATATTCTGATCATCTACTGTATCATATTCAATAGTTTATGGTACTGTGAACTTGTGTTTATTATCTACAGCAGGGGTCTCAAACATACCGCCCGGGGTCCAAATCCAGCCCCCCCCCCAAAAGGGTCCAGTCTGGCCCGCAGGTTGAATTTGTGAAATGAAAAAATGACACTAAAGATACTACCAATCACGGATGCACAGACCAATATGATCTGAAGTGGGTCGGACCAGTAAATATTATCATCCTCACCCATAAATAATGACAAACCATTTTTTCTGTTTGTTTTAGTGTTAAAAAGTAAAATGATATGAAGATGTTGACATTTATAAACTATCCTTTCACAAAAAAATGTGAATAACCTAAAATGTCTTAAGAAACATAAATATAATTTTATCAATATTCTGTCTGATACTAAATGTTTTGTGTATTTGTAGATCCACTGTGATCTGTAAGTTGTAATGAATATTAGGGGTGAGTATTGGCAAGAACCTCATGATACAATACACATCACTATACTTGGATCATAATACTGTATCATGATATATATCAAATCACAACATTGTGATATATTCCAACATTCTACACAGTTAACTAAGAAAAAATAGAGGTGATGTAAATGTAAATCACACAATACTTCATAAAATTGAAAGGACATATTAAGTCAAAACTATCTGATTGAAAACAACTTCCATTTGATTGTTTTTGAAATAATGAGTCAAATGCAGTGTTACATACAATACATACACTTAACATAAAGGGCATCTCTTAAAGGGCATTAAACATAAAACGCATCAAGTTTGTCACTTACACTACTGTGAATTAAACTAATGTTGCAAAAAACATTGTTGTTTTTCCAAAAAATCAATATTAAGGGTTGAAATATCGATATTACTTTGGAAGTCAAAGTATCGCGATATATTGCTGTATTGATAATTTTCACAACTCAAATGAACATGTGAAAATGATAACCTGAGACATAATATTGTTAAAATTTTATTTTTTTTTCTTCAGTAATTTCAGGTTATTGATGTTATTCACATGTAAATGTAAATATTATTATAATGTAATTTGACTGTTTTCACTGTTATCATCACTGGTCTGGTCTATTTCAGATCATATTGGGCTGAATGTAGCCCCTGAATTAACATGAGTTTGACACCTCTGATCTGATCTACACTATAATAACAGCAGAGGTTATATCACCACTGATGTAACGTTGCACTTTTTAACTATAAGGATAAAGCTGGTGTTTACCCCAAGAGGGCGACAAATGCTGTGGCTGATCTCCATAAGAACATAACATCTGCTCAGTTTGAAGGATAAACACGTTGAAAATCAAATGTGAGAAGGACATTTTAACAATGATGAGCATTAGGTTTCACTCACATGCTGTAGCTAAGTTAGCCGAGTCCCGGCTGGAAGTTGGATATTAAACATAAAACACACGACTTAACAGGTTCAAACACATATTTGGAAGCTTTTCAAACCTTCGAGGACGACGCTGATCTGAAGTGTGGACACCAGGGTGTTGAGGTGAACCTTAGAGTCTGCTTATCAACCTCTGAGGTGAACACACACACACTTAGGCTAACGTCCTTCGCAGATGGCTGCATGCTAACCTACGCCGCTGGACTAAATATCCAAAGCCTATCTAAATTTTTTATCACAACCTCAACATCTTATAACCAGAACATTCAATGAATGGATCAGTCAACTGTGAGATAATGTACTCAGAAGGAGGAGATGCGGAGGAGGTGACCTCTCACTCTGCTCCCATTCCAGGAACCAAAACACTACGTATTGTCGGAACTAGTAAAATAATTCCCCTTGTATCCCATTTGTGTTAAGTTCTTTATTTCAGACAGCTATAATATGGACTCAGTAGTATGTCCAGCAGGAAACTCACCCAGAATTATAAAGAAACGGAAAACGCACAAACTTAGTCTTATTACATATTTATCGCATCTCGAGGAAGACTTTAAATATATATATCATAATTCTAGTTACTTTATGATTAATTTGCAGTTATTTGTTGTATATAATCCGTGTTATGCGCAAGCTAATATGATAAAATTTAATATGCGATTATTTACAAGGCATGATATTCTTATCCTGTGAATGAGGTAAATTACAATTGAGGATCTTTGAGTGAATTAAAGCTTCCGGTTCATGTGTTCGAAACTCGGCGACACAGTGCCCTCTGCTGGTCACAAGAAGGAACAGACCGTTTTTCTGAAGGGAGGGCTCCAGACTGCAACGAAATAACCATGTCTACAGTTACAGAGTAGACGAAGGGAAAGAAAAATCTGACTCATGTGTAACAAGACCCAACAAACTGATATACTGTCACATTTAATGTAAAAAAAAAAAAAAGATACGACGGCGTGTAACATGAGAAAAACAAATCATGTGTCACTGCGAGAATAAAGTCATAATATTACAAGAATAAAGTCGTAGTTTTAAAAACGCAAAAAATAGTGTTGTACTTTTATGAGTCATAATGTTAAATTAATTTGACGGTCAGAGTTTCCAGTCACATTTTCATCTGGGTCTACTAAATAATCTATCTATCTATCTATCTATCTATCTATCTATCTATCTATCTATCTATCTATCTATCTATCTATCTATCT
>JAPTGZ010000007.1:18007573-18017802 GCA_029814645.1 Fowleria isostigma | reverse complement strand
ATAGATAGATAGATAGATAGATAGATAGATAGATAGATAGATAGATAGATAGATAGATAGATAGATAGATAGAGTTATACTTATAGATACACAGTGGTGGAAAAAAGTTTTGGACAACCCCAGCATTTGTGATACATAGCATTTGGAGTCACCGTTAAGTCATTAAACTCTGTTAAGTATTGCTTCATTCTCCAAACCCATATACTCCATTCTGCACATGCTCTGTTCCATCAACAGCAAAACTGAATGTTTCAGTAATATAATGAAAAGCATCCAGGACAAGGCATGTTGGAACTGTTTGTTAAGACTTTAGATTTGTTATTTTTTTCTTAATAAATAAAAAGAAAAACTCATTTTTCTGATGCAGCCACACCTTTTGAAACATAAAAAGATTTTCCTACCAATATTTCATGGTAATATTTAACAGTGCATAAAATGTTAAGGGTGTCCAAAAACTTTTTTCCTCTACTGTGTGTGTGTGTGTGTATACATATACACACACATACATACATTTTTATTGATTCCTCCAATATTAAAACACTGTCTCATGTTTCACCTCAATGCATCTTTCATGTAGTTTTTGTCATCTTGTATCTTTTCAATCAATTGATTGATTGTTGTATCTTCTGTGTCATTTTTGTCTTTTTACAATTTTGATTAGGAAAACGAAGTCACAGATCATATTATAGGTATATAATTTCTACTGCCAATTCCAATTCATAACCAGATAAATACAATGCCAGGACCCAACATGTGTAGCAGAGATAAGTTTTGGAAAAACAATTCTACATGTTAAACTTTTCAAATGAATCATACCTGAGAGAAACATTACAGTAACAATTCCTCCCAAGGAAATGTTTGTTATTTTGTTGAAAAACTACACCACACATTATATTTGAAGCCAAGCATTTTCTATTGTCCTGTAACATGACCGGGGTAGACCTTTAATAGACATCATAAATGACCCTAAAATGCATTGACATTTGTGAAGATAAACACCACTCTCATTAAGACGGGTGAAAATAAACGCAGCAATCAACAGCAAGTGTCTTAGTAAGACGTTGGGTCCTCACCTTTTTTAAGAACCGAGTTAGTGCTGCTTGGCAGTACATTTACAGACTCTACTGAAAGAATCACCACTGGTCTTATTCCTTCATTTGCTATTTTTATGAAGGTAGTGCAGAACACCATGTCACACGTTGGCCAAAAATCTACCCTAGGTGCTGAATTGGATGAGACCTGTGGCTACAGCATAGGATTCACATCATCTCATACTGATTACAGTCCATCAGATTTCAGTCTCTGGAGATTTGGCTATCATCATTCTGCCTATTCCTCACTTGAAAAACAAAACATGATGCATGGACAACTGTAAAAACATTTGTAAGATTTATCTGAATTTGAAGTAAAATAGAGCTACTTCTTTCTCTTTGTCTTCATGCTAAAAGGTGGACTGATTACTTCCTGGCTCTAGCTTCTTATCTATCATCCAAATGTCAGAACTGCATTAATCCTTTTATTTACTACTGTGTGAAATACATTAGGAAGATTTTCCAAAGTGCTCAGCTTTATGTATTAGTGCCTATATTATTTTATGCATGTGTAAATGGTGTTGTTCGGTTACCTTGTCATTCCTCTCACAGAGAAACTTCAGCCTCTGAGCTCTTTTGTGCATGAAGACTCCGTCCAGGTGACCAGTCTCCACAGAACGGATCTCAATAGCTTTTTCTCCCCAACCCATGATCTGATTTGAACAGATATGAGCTGCAAAAATAGTTAAATACTGGCATTATGTAAACTGATCAATATGGATTTATACAGATAATGTATTCACTTCTATCTGAAGGTTACATGCATACCGACAGAAGTGGGCATTTCACCCCACTGCAGCACCACATCCTTGATGATACGTCCGTAGGTGTTGACATAGACGCCCTCATCTTCATAGCACAACAGCATCTCCATGCCATCTGAGCTGGGCAGGAACACTATTGCGTGCGGGGTCACATGGCTCTGGATCTGTTTGAGATGAGAACAAAAGGTCTGAGCCGTGGCAACTTTCACTTAAACGGTGCTATCTGACAGATGCGAAACCTACATGAACAGGGATATAAATGTCGTAGTTGTTTCCGGAGTCTACGTCAATGGCATGGAAGCCGGCACACGATCCGTAGATGACTTTCAACCTCTGACCTTCCTCAACAGTCAGGTCAACCAGGACGGGCCTGTGAGGCAGGTCAGCAAACGACTGGTGGAGAGCAGTGACCGGGGGTTAGAGTTACTAGAAACACGCAGCGTGGATGCTCCTCTGCTTGACTGATCTGCTATAATTACTCAACCTCATTAGAAAGCTGAGACTTACCTTGAAGGCCATGAATTTGTGATAAGGTTTGGGTGCCCAAGCATAGACTTCCACCGCATTCTTCAAAGCAATCACCAGGAACTTTATCCTCTCATATTTCACTACATAGAACAAACATAAGGCCATCTAACATCAGACACTCGTAATCAATAATTTAAGGGTCAGATGCATTTATCAGATATTGTCCAGAGTGAAATGGACAGTGGTAATAAAAAGCCATCTTCCATCACTTACCCACTTTGTAGTGCACACAACCCTCCATCTCCCCCACAGTGGTCCAGCCTTGCTTCTTCTCCACCTCTGGGTCATTATGGAGGATCTTATTCCTCAGCCAGGCCAGGTAGTAGACACGAACTTTGTTTTTCTTGCCTTAATTAAATACAGATTGATAATCAGTATTGGTATGGCAGTGTAACTTCAGTGCTGCTCTGGATCCAATGCTACCAGATGCACGGGTTTGCTACCTGCTTAAAAGTTGGGGGGAGGGGGCTGACAGGAGACAGAAGTCTTTCAGATCAAGAGACATGTCGAGTGTGTAGTATCACTTCTCTGTTGACTTGAAAGCAAAGACTTGAGTCTCTAAGTTCTGAAAGTTTCTCACTATTTTGTTCTTGAAAATAATTATTAAAGCATCAATAAGCATCAATATACAGTCAAATCAATTTCACAGATAAATATTCACCTTGATATGTTAAATAATGATAAAAACCATGATGTTTCTTCCATTAAAAGTTACAAGTTGGCCACCTCTGTCGTTTTGTTCCACCTCCAATTCTGGATACAATTCTGATGGGATAAGCGTTTCACTATTCCACTGTCACAATATTGGTACTGTTACTTTTCACCAAAGAGTTTATGTCTAAGGTAATAAAGACTGTCTTTTCCCTTCGAAACTTGTAAAATTACTATTTTCTACCCACATATAGGCAGGGAGAGGAATGTGTGTATATACATACACCCTGAATTTGTTTCTTAGTAAAACATCTATTAGACACAGACACAGTAAAATCAGGCAGGCAGCAACTCCACTAAGACACATGAAACAAACAAATGCTCAAATGAACAAACACATGAATGACCATTAAAACACTGTCTGAATGACTGTGCTTTATGCTGATTTTATCTTTTACATCTTTTTGCCCCTTTCAGTCTTGTGATATTTGTTTTTTTACACCATTTTACTTGAAGTGTCCTTTTTGTTGTTTTTTATTTTGCAGTATTTTTGCCTTGTTGCATCTTTTACACATGACTGGTGAGGTCAACATTTAGAAACTCTTCCAGAGGACACATTTTTTCTACTTTAATTAGTAAAATAAATGTGTGTTTCACATTATTATTAAATAATTTTCCTCTGACAACTGCTGACCCAATAAAAATTTATGGTTCCACCCTTAAATATAGGAAAGGCAGGTATACATGATCATAAATACACCACCTCTGCCTCATTTTGAGCCAAAAAAAATCCTTAAGTTTACATTAGTGTGCTGTATTAGCCTTTATCACTTTCTCCAGTCACTAATAGTGCATCTTTCTTGAGCATTTTAAGTGCAAGTTAGAATGCAATGCAGTATAATTACTCTAAGAGCACTGGCATAGTTCTCCTATCTGGCACCCCATTGAAGGCGGACCTCTGATGCCAAAATTAGAGAATCCGTTTAAAGTGACTGTAGTGAAAGCAGACTGGCGATGAGTAGCAGTAATGACCTGATATGGTGATGAGCAGGTTGAGGCCCTCCAGGACGTCCATCTGTTGGAACCTGCGGGAGTTGATGAGGGGGTAAACCTTGCCCTGACCACTACGGTCCAGCAGCTTCAAACCGTTCTCTGTGCCCACCAACAGGTTCACACCTGGGGACACACATGCACAAAGAAATTGCTTTTTCATTTTTGCATAAAATGATTCTAATTATTACCTTTCCTGTCCCAGCTAAAAATAGAGTTGCTGCGTGCCTGTGGTGCAGTTTCATTGTTATCATGTGGGCTTTCATTCTCCATAATCACTGTCACTTCATAATCTGCAATAAGTCAACTCACATGAATTTTCTTTGGAAATAAATAGGTATCTTTAATGGGGATCTGATATTTCTGTGTGTGAAGTCACTCATTAACTACTGCACCTTTCATCCTATTTTAATATGGACAAATGGAACTGCAGTTTAAAGTCACTTTTGTTGAATCCAAAACCATTTCTGACAGTGCAGCTTGGTACTTTTTAGTGATAATAGAAGAAGTAATTAAAGATAAAATACTCTGGAGTCAAAGGTTGTTTTGATCACTACCGCTGTTAAAAATGTGTATAATGTGACAAAAATATTATATACAGATGAGGTTTGATGATGTAAATTCATGTTGGACTGTTGCAATTACAACTGCAATTACAAAAAAAGTAAGAGAGAAAAAAAAAAAAAAACAGTTTGCATTGGTTGTGTATGTAGACTTTTGGGCCATGAGTTTCTGCCTCCAGCAAGTAAAAGCTTAGCACAGCGTGTACAAGCAGAACAATGTAAAAACAAACCAACTCCACTTCATTCTGCTGTAAAACAATCAGAAAATAACACTTTGTCTATTTCACAGTTTTTTTTTCTTGCCAATGCCACTCGCTCTCCTCAACTATGTGGCTTGCTTGGCCACTCTTTCTCTGTTATTTTGTAAAGCAGAGAAGAGCAGCAAACGTTGAATGGCTTATTTACAAGGAATGTTACAATTTTTATCTTGAAGATCACAAGCTGACAAATGTCAACCTGTGTTTAGATATTTTAGAGCAAATATACAAACATACATAGCTTTAGGAATAATAACATTCCTTCATGTAATCTGATTCTTATATAATGGGTGGTATTCATGAAAAATAACTGGAATTAGATTTGAAAAAGAAAGTGCTTCATGTGGAGAAATAAATAGCTGTGAGTGAAGGGTTTTTAATGTTACACAAAAAGTCTGATTATATTAGTGACCCCAGTGTATTGACTATGTTGTATGTTAATCGTGTGGGTCATATTTGCAACCAGAATCCTACTGGAGCTGACGTATTAGCACTTTGTCAAAACAATGAGTCACATGTAGGTATAAAAGGAGAGTTATAAAACTCTGACGTGGCTTCTATAATGTGATTGCAAATTCACTTCTATTCTAATAACAAGCTTATTTTAAGTCATATGACACGAGTTCATTTCTTTTACAATGTACTGATTCAAATCTCACCCCAAAGAGCAGCACATAGGATCTCAGAGTTGAACCTCTTCTTGTACTTGCGGATCTCAGGAGTGTCTGTTGGCGGGCGTGTGTTGGTGGGATTCACATTTACCATGGACCCTTTCCTCACCTCCATCTTCAGCTGCTCAAACCTGGAGCCTAAAGACAGAGGAACCGATAATTCAACTAGCACACAAAAACATGTTTTCCTAAAGGAACACATTAAGTTACAACAGATTTTTCATTTTGTCTTTTGTTCTCCAATTGTAATGCAATTGCCCAAAAGGTAGGGTAAAGGTTTGTTTACCTGCCATTTTACTGCTCAAACACATGTCAAAAATGCATGTCAAAAGAAACTTTCAAATTAAGCTGTAGCCTCCCTATTTAATGCTAAGGAAACTTAAGTAGATGTAAATGCAAATTTATGGAGCTCCTGACTCACCAGTGACAGACATGTTATCGCCTGTACCTCCTGGTGATTGGTACATGCCCAGATCCACAAAGGTAGTGAAGGAGGACTTGCCAGAAGCCTTAACCAAACCTCTAGACTGGTACTGGTGGAGAGAAGTGATGTCAAAGTGTTACCAGGATGTTTAAGTGTACCTAATGTCTGCAGAGACATACTTTGTTAGGAAAAAAAACTTGAGAAAACATACATAGTAAAATAGTAGTTTTTGATTATTATGCCATAAACATCCATTTTCAAAGAAGAGGAAGTAATTTACTATAAATTATGTTGTTTCATTCAAAGTGCAAGAATATTGTATCCATCTCAGTGCTATGTCAACTTTGATGTCAGGTCACAATCATGAATGGGGTTCTGTTGGCCCAATCTGCCATAAATCACTTGTTTCACTTATGGTGCAACGAAAAATTCTAATCTAAAGGTGAACTAAGTTGAAGTGGTCGGTTTAAATTTGGGTTTATTAGGATAATTTAGTAAAATTTAGTAGGATTTGTCGGGGTTAAATTATGGAATAATCTTAGTGATCAATTCAAGTTAATAAGTACTCTGTCCAATTTTTAAAAATCTTTAAAATGTGAAATTATTAATACTTATCAATTATGTGACTAATTGAATGATTTGTATCATTAATAAGTAATGGAATTTATTTAACTGACTAAAGAATGTAGTTTGCATGTTGCTATGAAGGAGTGTGAGCATAATGGGAAAAAAAAAAGGAATTTGTTTGAAATGTTTGCTGAGTTGTTTGATGTGACGTACAGGGTAGGCTTAAAAAAGCATTGCTTCTGCCCAACCATTTTTTGGTTATAAAAATTTTAATCCTGCCAAATGTAGAGCTTTTATGTTGTTATTGGTTTTTTTTTTCTTTTAATGTGAATAACCAAAAATAAAGTTCATTCATTCATGATGCAGGTCTTATTATGATATAGGCACAATTTCACAAATCAAAGTTCATCTCTGTTTATCACTATGAAACAGATCTTATATTTTTAGAATGAGTAGTTTTAGAACCCAAATAATATGAAGCATACACTCATTTTATGCTCCGATTATGGGTGGGTAGGGGGGTTACTGAAACATGCCTCTGGCTCCAAAGACTTTGACTGCATCAAAGTGCACTGAGAGCTATGAAATACAGTGTCTCTTAGTGGGGATTCACATCTGCAAAGATGACATAAACAGAACACATAAAAATAAACCAGGAATTTAGGTCTGATATACTTAGCATCAGTCAAACTTACATCATACACAGAGTCCTTCCCTGGGGAGGAGTGAGTGGCTGAATCAGTGGGAGAGTGGGAGGGCTGCACCACATCTGGTAGGTTAGTATATCCATTATGGCTCCGCTTTTCTGGGGTCTTTCAGGTCATACAAACAAACAAAATCTAATCAGCTGATCCAATAGGACTTTAAAATATAAACTCAAACACTCAAACATTTGAAAAGTTCAGGCATATTTTCACAGTGAGGAGATGCTGCATCACTTTTTTTGTGTAGATTTGCCCAATTACAGCACTGTCACTTTATGGGTACCAACATGTTTCTAACACTGCAGATCACAGAGTTACCTAAGTGTCAGTGTTTACTGTAAATACCTGTACATTTGCAGTTTTTTTTTCCTGGAAGATAGTAAAGTCCCTGTTAAGTGATTTATTGTAGATTCTAAAGATATGCAAGCATTTAAAGAAAGATAATGCATGTCAGTGGGACAACATTCTAGTATAGAATTTTATAATATTCATGTCTGCTGTCCCAGTATAAATTAAAGTTTCTGTAAGTTCTTAGTCTTAGTGTGTTACTGTGGCACGCACATAGCAGATAGAAAACTGTCATCCTTTCTTGTCAATATATGACATGCTGCATCCTCCATTTTATCTCAGTTAAAACCACAAGTGTAGTGTACCCAATGGCAAATGGAAAAATCTCATTTTCCACACTGGTATGAAATATGATCCCTGCATTATGACATTAATTGCCCAATTGAGTGGGTAATAAATATGGGACTGTTAAACGCTCAAAAGTGAAGCAGCTGAATCTCTGGTTTGGATATTATTATATACCTGGTATAAAACACATGGTTTATTCACTGTTTAAATGAAGTCAAACTGATCTCTTCTGTTAATGCCTGCTGTTTTAACATTTAACATATGTTGGTCTCATGCATCAAGATAAAATTTACTTAAAATGTAAGCTTGCAATTACTTCATCACATTAACGTTGGATCAGTGACCACATGAAAGAAACCTGCTTAAATTATGCTTTAGTAAAGCTCAGTTGTGTTGAGGTTTTCCTTTTAATGGCATATTTTGAGTTGATTTTTTTGTTTAAAGATTCCTCACCCTCTGCACCAGCATGGTCTGATCCCCATAGCCTCCAGCTTGCTCCCCCTCTACGCCTTCACCCTCATCTTCATGAACCACCATAGTGTTAACTGAATCAGTGTCTGCATCTCTGTGACTGAAATCAGAGAAAGAAGTTACAACCCAAAAAGGGATAAGGAACAAAAGTCAGACTTAAGATATGCTGGTTCTTTGGATTCTGCGGTTACCGATCTGTGGGGCTTTCTTCCTCCTCTGCTCCCTCACCACTCTCACTCTCTTCACTGCTCTCACTGCTCTCTGAAGATGAAGAGTAATCATTTGCCTTCACTGGGGGTCTGGGTTGCTCCTCAGCCCTTTCTTTAGCAAAGAGACCATGGTCCTGCACACGCACGACCATGCACATTAATTTTTAGCGCAATCTTTAAGTGTAAAGAAGTTACAAGAAAAAACAGTCACAGTAGTATTTACAGTGAAAAAACATGACAATTAATCGAAATAAAAATCAAAACACATGAAGGTGATAGGTCGGACGTGGAATGAGCTCATAGATAATCCCTGAAAAGTTTTTCTGAAGTTTAAAAAGTAATTTAAAAAACACAAACAAAACAATGACAAATGAGTGACTTCAAGCATGGGTGTATACACAAGTGACAGCAACAGATGCTGAAGCTCTTCTGTATGATACAGATAACATGTACTGATCCTTCCCTAATGATCAAGGACTAGGCTGAACCATTCTGAGCCCAAATAAGACTCTTTGCTTGTTTTTTTTATTCACAACTGTACATGAAACAGATTCTATAGATAACAAAATATCAATATCAAGTTGATCCATTTAAGAAATTATTGCTTTCAAAGCTGATATCTAATTACAACAGCTTTGATGGTAATGAAATTTGATTTTAATTAAACACAGAGGCCTAGGTTCTGTTATTATGTCCATTAGTGTACATAAAAATATGTTTTTCAAGCCGATAATATTGATGAAAGGAAATCTTTAGTTAACATGCTTTTAAATAACCTTATTGGAATGCAGTATAATCATGAATACTGCATATAATGAAGTATAACTCTTTGTTATTCTACTTGCATATCAAGTCTAATGATAAAACCATAGTGTTAAAAAGAAAAAATGTGATTAATTAGAAATTAGTCATCTTTTGATTCAAAATCCCAAATATACAATGAAACCAGACCTTTTATTATGTGCTGAGGTTTTTCTAGTGCATAATCCAATTCAGTGAACACCATTTGATGTTTTTTAAGGTACGACACACAGTTACAATGACTGTCTTGAGTGAATTTTCTCCAGCAGAACACAAAATGTGTACACACAACATAAAAAGGCTTTTATGTAGAATATTAAATTTTAGTAATATTTGGAAGAAACACTTTTGTACATCAACGGATGACAAACAGACCATGCAACACATCTTGCATGAGCCAATAAATGCATATGACCATGCATGAGCACTGTACGAAACACAGTCATACTAACCTCTCCTATAGCCCTCTTGTAACTCTGCATAGTTAACAAAGAGAGAATTTTGAAGGACAGAAACATGAAGAAAAACAGTGTGGAGTACAGTCAGTGTATAAAAAATGTTGTATATAACCTTACACTTAGTAACCTATGTTACACTTTACAGACCAGCTTTAACTGTGCTTGGCATAAATGAGTACACCCCCTTTGAAAAGTAAGTTTTTAAATCAACAATAAACATAAGCAGTTAAAAAAAAAAAATTGGACAAAACTGAATTTTATGGAACATTTCCTTAACTGAGAACATGATATGTTGTATAGCGTCCCATAGTTTAGTTTAGTTTAGTTTAGTTTATTTCGAGCTTATGCACTTCATGTACAGTGGTAATTCGTATACATGCACAA
>JAPTGZ010000007.1:17985638-17999514 GCA_029814645.1 Fowleria isostigma | reverse complement strand
GCCAAAAAAAATTGACTTTTCGTGCATATTCAGGCACTCAAAAACGCGATCCAAAAGCAGAATAATAATAATAATAAAAAACGCAGCAGTTTCAATAGGGCCTTCGCAGGCCATTGCATGGCCACTGCTCGGGCCCTAAAAATTCATTCATTCATTCATATGATCCACTGCCAAAGAAATGCTATTACCTTGATTCTCTGTCATCACCACGATTTTCATCCTCTTCATCACTGCCACTATATTCATATTCTGTCTCTTCTGTAAAGTTAAAACAGCCGATTAAAAAACAGTGACACTGTAACCTACACTTCATGCCCTCAGCTCACAGAATTGAGTTTGCACCCTTTTAAATAACTCAGGAAGGTCAGCTTCACTGTGGCCTTTTCTTACCCTTTTCTCCCCTTTTCTTGCGTGTGCGGTCTATGTGGTCTTTGAGTTGAATTCGGACCTGCCGCTCAGTGGGCTGGTCCCTGATGAAGGAGTGTTTGAGCAGCTGCTCTGTGGACGGCCGGCTGGGATACGTCTTCACAAGACAGCCCTCAATAAAGTCAATGAATTTCTTGGACCTGGGAGGAAGGGGGAGGTTAGCGGATGATGCATGTAGAGGGAAAACAGGAGGAAGGGGAGGCATGGAACAGCTGCCTAGAGTCCCAAATGAGACAGGAGAGGCTTCATGTGTTTCAATGTTTGACAAAAAAAGAAATTCCAATTCTTTCTATACTCATTACTAGTGCAAGTATTTCATGCCATAATGACTTTTTAAGCAAAGCCAGTGGGAAAAATTCACAAAGACTGTGTAACAAACTGGAATAAATTGAAACAACTGAAGGTAGAGTACTAAAACTATGCGATATAAATTTAAGTACTGTAGTAACTAAGAACTACATGACCCCTAACATACTGCATCTTATGGCTGAGATTAAGCACTAATAACTAGTACTGTAAATTAAAAATATTTTACTACAAGCCATACTAATGACACCTTTACATGCAATAGGGTCCTGAATCAGAAATGGGAAAAAAATAGGAACAAAACAAAAGGGCAGGAAGAATAGGAGAAAGTAGTTACAAACACATGATATTTTGGTTCTGCTCACAATTACACAATCACATTAGTCTCCAAGTTCAATGACCACTTACACGGTATTCTCAGGAAGGGGAAACAAATTTTCCAATTCAGTTTCCCTTTAGTAAAAGTACACTCATAGAGGCCTTAAACACAATACAGTCTGTTTGAGAAACTGGCAGGTTTTCTTACTGGAACACATCCTATACAATGAGCAACCTATTCATTTAGTGGTCTTCTCAAGGATTGATACATGGGTTCATGTTTCAAACATGATGAGATCCTGACAGAGACCTCTCCAAGTTTTTTCCTTTATTTATTCTTTATTCTTTTTGGGTTTACAATAACATAATTACAAATTATATAAATATTGGTTAAATGTCTATAGTGAATTTTTGACTGTTTATCTGATGGAGGCAAAAGTCAATAAATTATAAACTTATTTCTTGCAGTGCCCAGAAAGTACATGATGAGTACATGCTTTTATGTCTTAAGATGCATAAAGAAAACACCTACATTAAGTTGCCACAAGAAAATATGTTGATATTTAAAGGGTTAGGCTTTTCCATACTTTACACAATGAGAATAGTCTGTATAAAAAAACTATAAAATGACAGTAAAGTGGACATTCAAGGAAAATAACTCACCATTTTTTGGATTTAAGTTTAGGAGGGGGATTCCTGGGAATCAGGAAGAGTGCTCTCATTGGATGCATGTCACATAGAGCTACAGGAACAAAGGAAAGGAGAGTTTGAAGCTATGGTACAAAAGAGAAAGCCATAAGGTTTGTGATAGAATATCATGTATATGCCTGCACATAATGGTTTCTAAACAATACAAGGCAACATTACACATATTGTATCCTTAAACATGGTTACAGCTGCTGTTATCCAATCTTTCCTGGTGCCTGAGGCTTATTGTTACACTGAATGTAAGAGCAAGGACTGTGAGTCATTGTGTTCCCAGCGTAGGTAGGTAGCTAAACCTGACTGGTTAGCTTTACAGTTTCACAGTAAATAGGCTTTTATGAGGACATATGCAACGTGACTGAGACAGCCAAAGGCAAGGAGCAAATTTCATTTTAACAGAATTGATGTCACACTAAGACTGAGGGATTTACGCTGATAATATGTGCCTTATGTAGCATGCATGTTTGAACATGTAAACTGTTGTTGGGTGAGCAAAATTTGCATCTCTTCAGTAAGTTTAGAGACTTGTTTTTACTTTCAAAATGATCTCCTGATATATTTTTGTCAGCACGCCGTTTGTCAAAATAGTCTTTAGACTCACTCTCCAGTTCCATCCATTGTTTCCCTAAATACCTGGAGAGAACTGTTCTGTTTGTTTATGCTTTTAGACAATCAACTGCTCAGCCTTTTACAAAAGCTCTCTGTATATAACTTATCCCTCTCTATTTACCTCACTGACAGCTCCTTATTTTCCTTTAAGTGTTAGTCATCACGCACCTTAGCCTACACCAATACAATATTTATGGTCAGTGACTGCTACCACAGCAGAGCTGACTGAAAAGACTAAGATGAAGTGGGAAAAAATCATATCTTCAAATGTAGTTCAAGTCTGTATAGAACACAATATCAGTTTAGGGCTGTACGATAAACAGAAAATATGCCGCCTTGCATTTTAATCCACTTCTCCCAGTTGACCTACAGTATTACAGGCATTCTGAAAATGTAAAATCCAAAGCAACAAAGACACACCTGATAACACCTGTGCCTGTATCATGAAGCAAAATTAAGAGGTTAGAGATCTAACTTCTGGTTCTGCTCAGATTTCTCCTTTCAAAAATGACTGTATTTTTTTTCCAGGGTAAATAACCAAATAACCTAAGCACTGTCTACTGACCAATTGGTTCTCCTAAAAAGATTCTGAGGACCTTGGTGTGTAAATTAAAAAGGAAAAAAGAAAGCCCTCGATCAGGATCCAGATGAGGAGACGGTCTGTCAGGAGTTATAAACCAATATAAACTCTCTGGCTTTCTTTGTGACTTTCCTTTGTGAGATAATCTGATATATACTCTTAAAACAGCAAGAGATCACAGCAGTGATTCTTTATAATTTAACAGTTGACATTGGGTCAGCTTTACACTTTGATATGTTTTCATTTGTACTTCACTTAATCACAGACTGTTTAACAGTGGTCTTAGATGTAATAAGAACAGATTAACATTATAAACAGTAATTAAAGTCAGATGCAGAATGCCTTAATAATGTTATGAGATTATAAACTTACATGCTCCATAGACAGTGCTTTGACAGTGTTCTTTTCTGTTTACTGGCTGTTGTGGCTAAGTTGTTTTAAACAAATAGATTTTTAAATTCATTTTATCTATTGAACATTATACTTTGTTTTACTTGAGAGAAATATGTCACTGAATTGGACTGGTGCATGTTTGTGATTGGTCACCTGGTGCCAACTCCACCTTTCTCATGAAGGGTCAGACACCCTGGGTTGACAGAGGCAGCTGATAGCCACATGTATGATACTGCTTTGCGATACTGCAAATGTTTGGTTTTGTTAAAGCCTGGTAACAGAGGTAGGTTCTGGCTCCATTGATACAGGCCCCTGGTTTCTCTACATTAAAATGGCTGGACAAACAATTAAAGAGGTTTTTTGGTGATGAAAACAGCTAATGTGGGCCTTGTGATAAAAATAGATATCTGTGAATTTTAATGCAAAAATCTCTTGCATCTACTACTGCAATATTTCATTGATTCATTCGTATCTTGAAATGTTTATCCTCGGCAGGGTCATGGGAAACTGCAGCTGATCCGAGGTACCATTAGACGAAGGAGGGGTATGGTCTGACATGTTACCAATTCATCACAGGACTGACATAAATGGACAAACAACCATTCACTCTCACAGTCACATCTACACATGGTTTAGACTGACCAATTAAGCTATTAAAATGCATGTCTTCGGATTGGAGGAAACCAGAATACTCATAAAGAACCCATGCATACATGGGGAGAACATGCAAACTCCACACAAAAAAAGTTTATGCACTAAGTAAATCTAACAATCCTGTGATTATAAAATCTATTTAAAATCTTTCCACCAAGTATAACATGAAGTTCTGTATTTTGTTTGCAAACTTCATATATTGCAACAACTTACCAACCATTTGGTATGACTAAATTGCCTACATACCTATTTAGAAATGAATTAATCAATTAATAGATTAATGGTATTAGTGCCTCAATCAAAAACAAGATAATATACTATAAATGCAAGAAATATTGCAACCGCACTAAAACACACTTGCAATGAGATGGATGGAGCAAATAAGTACACACACTGCATAATTTATAATAGCGCTTCAACAACAGGTTGAGTTTGTGTTGGTCTGGAAGCCTTAAGCCATTCACAGCAGCAGCACTTGCTCTTTATCAGTGATGTACAGGAAGCAGCTCAGAGTGACAAGTAGAAAACATGACATTAGGAAACAAGACTCATCCCTATGATTTAAGATTTTAAGTCTTTAAATCCGCATTCTAAGTCTAGATTTGTTTATAACTCAGCAGCCACAGGTGGCTGTGCTTACATGGCACAACAAGAATGCATTATGTAACAGCATAGAGCTCATTAAGGTGTCCCATATTCCTGCTGCTCTGTGCTACTACCTCTCTGTCCAGCGTAACTGTATTTTATCTTAAGCTGAAGGCATAAAACCTGCATCACAACAACCACAAATTGGTAAATATATAACAAGTAAATAACAGAGCATCTAGCTACCGTCATATTAGTCTAGAAACAGATATTTTAACAGAATTGCACAGAAAATAGGTGTACTTTTACCACATCATAAGCATCAGAAGATAGTTTGTATATACGTTACTTTCTAACAGAATAAATAGAATAGATATAGACATTTATTTGCTTTACTAAATAGGATTTTCTTGTCTATCAGTCAGGGTTGACTCCAAATCTCCAAGCAGACAGATCTCCCAGCTAAGCAGACCACAGCGATCTCTGCAATCAGCCTCCACAGGCCAACTGTCAGCTCACGACTACACTACCTTGATTACAGTGAGTCAGCTGTCCATCTGACAACACAGACAGCAAGGCAGCACATGCAAGACAGGCTCATTCATGAGGTCTTTCAGAATGGGCTCTGGCACCATGAAAACTGCATACATCATTTAAAATATGATTAATTTCAATCCATAACAGGTTATACAAGTGAGCGTAGAGACTTACGAGGAGCCCCCTCTGCCATCTCAATGGCTGTAATCCCCAAGGACCAGATATCACTCTGCAAAACACAGTGGATCAGATTAGTCCATGCCCCTCATATGCCATCACATACCAGGTGTTGTCACACACACAATGCTATTGTTACCCTGTAGTCATAGGTGGAGTCGGGGTTTTCATCACAGGCAATGACCTCCGGTGCCATCCAGTAAGGTGTGCCAATGAAGGTGTTCCTACGGCCCACAGTCCGGTCCAGCTGAGCACTCACCCCAAAATCGACTGTGTAGGGCAAAAAAAAAAGGAGGACACAGTGAAGTGAGAAAATGATAGGGCACCATATTTTTTGTCACATGAGCAACACATTTTACATTAAAAAGGTGCACTGTGTAAGATTTAGGGGAAAGTATTTACAGAAATCAGTCACCCACTGGGTTTTGGACAATGGTTTTCAACCCCTGAATCTGCATTTTGGTCATTGTCATCTTGGTTTTACAGAGCCTGAAGTGACCACAACAGTTCATGGGTGATGTGTAACACTGGTCAACATAATGTCTTGTTAGTATAACTATTAAGGAAAATGTGTTTTAAGAAGACAAGCTCCAAAAGTCTGATTTGGTAATCAAGCAAGCCGTCAAACACACCTGTCAATTAAAGCCAAAAAAAAAAAAGAGCTATAAGCATAGCTCTCAAATCCTATTAAAGAAGTGATAATTTACAGAGGAACCAATAAACACTCGATGTCACCAGAATGACTCCTAGATAAAAATATATCCTTGAGAGAAGTTTAGCGCAAATTCAGGGGAGCCAGGATTTTTTGGAGCAACTTTCTAGTGGCAGTCAGTGTTTTAAACTTTAAAGTACTGAGTACTTCAACATCACTAAGACTTTCAACTAATAATTTTTACCCATTGGTGGCTCCATTGAGTCTTTACAATAGCTAAAAAAGTAGACCACAACTGGACAGTTGTCCTAAAAAAAGGGCAATTTTTGGTTTTCCAACCTTTAAAAGTCATCCTGCCCACTTGGGTGGGAGAGGAAGTCCTACACAATGCACCTTTGGAAAACAACTCTGAAACATACCGAGTTTGACCTCTGCATTCTCTGTTAGCAGCACGTTCTGTCCTTTAATGTCCCTGTGGATGACTTTATGGGCATGGAGGTGAGAAAGGCCCTAGATGTACACAAAGATATTTAATCTGGTTAATCACGAATGCTGCAGACTTCTTTTTTTATTAATGCAATTGTGATTTCTCACCCTTAGTATCTCTCTGCAGATGTAAGCAATCCAGTCCTCCTTAAGAGAGCTGCCCTTTGTGTTTTTCACCAGATCTGTCACTGAACCTGCCCCACAAAACTCCATCACCAGCTAACAAGCAAACACAAACTTAGTGAGTACACTCAACATGGCATATGGCTATAGAATCACAAGAAAATGGACAAAGGCAGACAGACCCAAAGTTGGTCATCGTGTCCTGGTGGACTCTTCTTGACAAAGGCACCGTAGTATGTGGCTATGTTGCGGTGGTGGCTGTATTTTTTCAGCATGTTGATTTCCGCTTTGATCTCCTCTTCCTCCTCCTCTGTAACATCCATCACCTTAATGGCCGCCAGCTGGCCTGTCTTTACGTGACGGCCCTGATTCAAGAGGAGGATTCATTATCATAAACTTGTCAGTAAGTGTAAAGCAAAGCTGAGCTTTAATGTTTTTAATGTTGTACAATTCTGACCCTAAATATTACCAATTGTTTTCTCCAGATCTTTTGCTGCTCTTATAGATTTGGATTAGCTGCAGGGTCATGTGTTACAATTATGAGTATTATAGAAATTTTAGAACAGATAGCTGAAATATACTGACATGGCAGTAACATAACTCCACTGTAATCTGAGCAATTAATGCTGCAGAGCATTTAATAAAGGGCAAGTGCTCATATGGCCTAAGTACACAGTGTATACCACAGTGTTGCAGAGGCACACATTACAGGTCAAACCTTGAATGATTTGGTCTCAAGCACTGTATAATATCCAAGCTACTCAAGCACTACATCAATCCTTGACATATTTACTGATATGTAACATAAGGGATTGGATATTCGGTGATGATTTTAACTCCAAACTTATAGCTGAATCTGTAAAACCACTCCACATCATGTCTCACCTTGTACACCTGGCCATAGGTCCCATTGCCGACGACCTCAACAAGCTCAAAGATTCCTGCTGGATCCTGACAGACAAAGGGGGATTCATAAACCATATGACAGGCAGACAGAGCAGGGTTAGGCACACAAGGAAGTTTATGTTTCATGTGTTGATGTAAATCATTTCTCTGGCAAACCATCAGCTAGGTGAGAAAACTTTATTCTGGTATAGCAATGTGCACTCAATTTTTGCAGCTTTGGAAGCCAAATTAGCAAAACTCCACACAAAGAAGACCATATTTATTATGTTCTGTGTTTATGTGGGTGAGGTTTGTTTTGTCCTTCTTTGAAAACTCTACAACTACACTTCAATGCCAACACGTTTCTTGAGTAGAATCATATTAAATTCATACTGAGCTGCACCTGTTCAGGTAGCTGTTTCAATTTGGCTTCAGCTGGAGTGTCTACAAAAGCTGAATTAAAATAATTCAACACAGAAAGCCCTGAACAGATACCTCAGGAATATCTGACTGATAATATAGCACCTATGAATCAGAAACGTGTCTTTAATTTTATTTTCCATGCAACAGAAACCACTGACTTCAATTTACTCAAGGATAGCTGCAGATCATTACAGACCCTGACAAAAAAAAAAAAATCACAAACACCCAGTGAAAAACAAACAGGCCTCTATAGAGCAGAAATCATATGCCGTTTTATCTATAGCAACAGCAACTCCACTGTGTTTTGTCTGAATCCTATAAGGCAGTGGCGTTAGTCCATAAATTCATCTGTACACATCTTCCATCCCACCGACCCACTCACTTCCCACCCACCCACAACACTTCACACAAAAAAAACAGATCACCTAAAGCACTCACTATTAATACTTTAATAGAGAACAAAAGACAAAAACTGACATCACAGGCATGACTTTTGGCCATTGTCTGATTTGCTCATTTATTGTTTCATTGCACAAAACACATATTCCACTGATACTAATAATGAGTAGGTTGCTTTGACTTAATTATGCAACCCCCTCCCCAGAGACGGGGAAAAACGACAAGCAGTTCCACTTTCACGGCATTTCAATATGGCTTTAAGAAGATGTGTGGGTGGTGAGACTGCTGCTTTGGATTTAGAATGTACAGCATGACCTATCCTGCTTTCATCTGTTTCCAATGACGGGTTTTCAGCCTTCAAATAGGAAGGGAAATATGCCTTATAGAGAAAGAACATACATGTGAATCCCATACAGTGTACATTGATGTGGGATTTAGAAGGAAAACTGGAAAATGACAAGAATCAGATGTCATTATAAAACATAACAGTGTTGCTTACATGATGACAACAACATGAGGCAGATTTTAGAGCATGTTACATGGACAGAAAGGAGGGGAGATGTGACGTCAATGACGAGTCAAAGAATGATGGTACAATATGGAATGGTACAATATGATGGAACAATAATATAACGACAGAGTGGGTGGCGAGACAGAGGTGGTGAATTCACCCACGTCCAAGCTCCAGGTGTGGGTTGAGAGGAATGAAGTGATATAAGGGGAAGGGTACAGTTATGTTTGAGGAGTAGCACCAGCGGCGTATTTTCTAACTCTTGGAAATGATTGCACAAACTGCAGGCAAGCAAGCTGCAAAACTGAGCTGTGCAGCTGGAGCTGGACCCTACATTCACGTTGTCATGTCAATGTGTAAACTCCACATATTGGAAAACCTCACAGAGCTATGCAAAGAATTTTTCCTAATGTTGTGTTTGCCCAGGCTGCTGTCAAAATCACAGCCTTGGTTTGAACTCTAAAAGAAGCGGTATGCGTCTGTGAGGAAGTTGACCACACATTTCCTGCAGTGGTGTCAAGTTGGTTGACAGAGGAAGTCCTTTTTAAAAATCTCCTTTATCTGTGGTTGAACAACTGCAATAGTCATCAAAATTGCTACTCAAAAATAAAACAGTTCCCTAAAGGTGATCGGGGGGGGGGGGGTGAAATGACCCTATAACTAAGGCTAGCATGTTATGAAGAACTTGTAGTTTCTAATTCATATCTTAAGTTATGCAGGTTTCTGTATGTATGTTTAATAAACCAAATCTAACAACAGCAAGCTACGCAAGTTCACATGTTTCCACATCAAAAACACTAGGACAGGACTGCACTGCCTTTGAGGGATTCTGCAAACCTGTCAGGTTGGATTAAATCCTCATAAAACTGTATAATCCAATTTTACATGTTTTGTATTAATAAAAATCTAGGTTTTACCAAATGGGAAATAAATTATTTTTTTTTTAGCAAGCAAAACCACAGATGTACCATGTTTCACTACTTAACATAAAAAAGTTACATTTCCTGTACTGGTTAGACTATCTAGTCTGAATCTGTCCTATTAGCATGTTCTCTTATTTTTGTAATGTCCGTTCTTTCTCACACTTATATAAGGTCTCTGTTAATCATGGCAAGAAAAAGAATGGACTGTTTCACTGCTACAAAATAAAATTACAAGACTAGATTTCCAGGGAATTTCATCCCCTGGTCCCTGGAAGGATGATTCATTGTGTCGATTCCTATTGCGTATTCTGATCACACTTTGTTTGTGATATTTGCTTGGGTTATGATGAAACCATTTCATAGCTGTAAAGACATAACATATTGTGCCATTTGCAATAAACACAGTTGTCTTTGGGGCTTCATTTCTCCTGAGTGCTGTTTGCAAATAAATTGACAAGCAATGATTGCCAAAGATTTTGCACAGATACTTTTTTATTTGGATCAAATTTTCAGAATCTAATATGGTCAGGTCACCAAAATAAAAAGTTTCCCTGTGATCCCTAGAGACAGAAAAATATGAATAATTATTTTCACTCTCCAAGCACTATTTTTTATTGACTTATTTTAAAAATTGTGCAATATATAATGAGATTCAACGGTCAGCTTTAATGTGGGTCAATGAAAAGGTAACATGAGACCAAAAAAAACAGGATTTGGATTAACTACCCCGACATCTCCTGTTAAGCTCCATAAATCTGTGAAAGCTACCCCAAAGTGCAGCATTGTTCCCACATTTCAAGAACTGTCCAATCTGACTTTACAGTTTGAATACCTTTTGGTCTAGTTGTATACCACAAGGAACATTAGTGTTTAATTTGAACTGAGTACAGATTTGTTTCCTTAACCATATTAATTTAGATGATACTGTTTGTTTGTTTGTTTTTCCAGAGGAGTAATCATTGAGATGAAAGGTGTCAAATTTAGAAGCTTGTGTTCTCAGTTCTTATATTACATGATGTTATCAACACAAGTGTTCCTGGATTAGGTATTTCACATTAAAATAAATGCCTAAAGCACATTCTGAAAGGCCTTGCAGTCAATTTCACTCTAGGTAGAGCTTAAAAAGGTCAACTCATAGAGCGGAAATTAAAACTAGTCATTTTTGAAAGCTGCACCTTGAAGAGAAAATGACAGAGCTTTCAACTGTCTTTTCAAAAAAGCAACTGCTGAATACATTTCTTTATCATGGTAATGATATTCATTTTAAAGTTGAATTATACAGCAAGACTAAAATATGATGGACTCAATTGTAATGGAGAAACACATCAACAAAGAACTAGTTTCAGACATAAGAAATTGGAAAGACACATAGAAGAGACGTGGAAGGGGAACCACTGAAACCAGAAACCCACAGCATTATTGTTCTGCCACAAAGTCTGATCTGCTGTTGTTTGATGTTGTCAATAAAACAAATCAAATTAAACCAAACAAATGGGAATCAAAACAAACAACTATATGGTGTCAGGAGAAGGAGGAGCTGGTGTCAGAGTAAAAGACTGAGGAGCCTTAACATGAAAATATTGACAGGCTCATGGTGTCATAAAAATAATAACACGATGACAGTGTTTCAGTGGATCAGGTGTTGTGTGTTTCAGCCCCAGGAGGTAGGGCTGGCCCTGATATTCATGTGTTTATGAACAGACTTGTCAAGAATGGTTCTTAGGTTGGATAATTTAATTCTTCATTTGGTGAAGAGGGGATAATAGAGCCTGAAATGGCTTTATTGTTGATTCAAATCTGTGCACTTGCCTGTAGCAATAGCAGGCCGAGGGGCGTTTAGAAATCCCACCTCAACTTTGTTGCGGGGGTGTTACATGGTCGTGCTTTTGTCAGATTGACACTTCTGTTCATAAGACACCGATTCATGTGAACCAGGCTGCCACAAGTTTTATGAAAGTGCAGTACAAATGTTGTAATAACAATACTCACCCTCAGAGCTGCGAGGTCTATGTCATCCAGGCTTCGTGTGGGGGCGTTTTCAGACATAGCTGCTCAAACTTATTACGTTAGCTTACAAGTTACCTAGTTATTCGCACTTCAGAAGGAAAAAGAAGTGTCTGCTTTAATGAGCTCAAATGGGCTTGCCAACAGAGGAAAATATAGCAAACAGGCCGTGTAATGTGCCGAAACTGTTGCCGAAACCCCCAGTAGCCCTTAGATTAGCCGACACATCGCAGATAGAGCTGCCTCAGACGCACCCAGCTGGTTAGCTCACGTCAACTCTGGCCGACAGCTACAGTGTTATCCGCAGTTTATTTATCCGCAATATGCGACGAAAACACATTTAACTTTAAAGAAGAGATATTAAAAAAAAACCCTGTTTACGTCACCGTTAGCCGGCCATAGACACCAGTCTAACAACTGGCAGGTTTTCAATGCAATGCACCTCCACTGTTGTTGAACACCTTGCTGCGTTCATTTTGACAAGACGCCGCGTCTTCACTGCTGTAAAACATCCCAATAAATTTACTCTACGGTTAAATTATGCCATGCAAAAACTACCAGATACGGCTGGTGTACTACTGATACATTCCTGGGTATGTTGCTAAAGAAAAAAAAAACCCAAACAAACAAAAAACAGTTGCGGATCAGCGGCGCAATGGTTGTTTTTAAGAAGAACGCAACGTCTGATGTGATGGCGCCCGGGTCCGTCCGCACCGCACCAGAACCGACTGTCAGCCTGTCATTATCAGCCTCAAACAGACGTGCTCTTGAATGTTACCAAAGGATAAGAGTGGCCAATTAAAGCTATGTTCCCGTTGGAGACACGATTTTACCTGGCTGCAGTTGTCAAACTTGTTAACACGACTTAATATCCTTAGTTTCAGCCAGCGCGCGCGGTATTCCGAATACCGAGTCAGGTGCGAGCGACCGATTCAACAGTAACTGGCTAGCTAACGTGGCTAAGCTAGCAAGCTAAACAGTCTTTTCCAGAATAAACTTTCTTTCTTCATCCATTTTCTGTGTTGACAGTCAGTCGCGCCTAGCACTGCCAACCTTCCGGAAAAAACACAGGCAGACAAGCAGGCAGGCACTACTGCTCCGGCCGACCGCCGTAATGCTTGTAAACTGGGGCCCTCGACTGTTCCAAGTTCGGCGGAGGTTTTGTTCTCCAGAATCCAAATTGTTGACACTTGTTGTCGGAAGCCAGGAATACAAAATACGGTGCAGTTTCTAACTGCGGTAAACAGCCAAACTTGTTATCTCGCCATGTTTTGCTTCCCAAGTCCTCCCACCCTCTCCGAGGCTTGTTGTAGTCTTAGGGGTGTAATGACGATTGGTTGCACATAACTCTTCTCAAGTGTTTTCTCCTCCAGAATGGTACGGTGTACCAGCAGGGACAAACTACCTCTGCTCCAACTGGACCTCAAACTACGCAGTAATACAACTGACGTGACCAGTGATTTACCTGGTTGGACACTGATCAAAACTCAGATTTTTACTGCTCATTTCGTCTGGAACTAAAACCCACATTATGTCACTTTAAAGTTTTTACTGCTCTTGGTTTTGCCTTGTTTCAGCTTCATTTTTCACTAAAGCATGTCTACCTTATCTGAAAAAGATAATAATGCTTGCCTGTTCAACCAGAGCACAGACTGGAACAAAAAGAATGCAGGGAATTATGCTAAGGCAAATAACCTGTTGATTACATCAGTGATTCATTACTCAGCTGAGTTTCTGTTTCCAAAATTAGCACAATTAATTCTCCTTCAGGGGATAACAAGAGGTGTCATAGGGGAAAATCTACTAAAGAGCAAAAAATAGTAATTTATTTCAATGTCATTGACAGTCTGGGGTTTTCTCCCTTATCTTTTGAAATATTAGTACATTTCCTTCCTGGTGCTATTGGTTACAAATATAGACAACTAGATACTCTGTAAGTCTCATTTAATTTTACACAGACATGACAGAAGAGTATATCAGCACTTTCCAACTGAGATTTTTAAGATTTTCAAAGACACATCTATATATCTACTAATTGTTAAAAGAAATCAGTTGCAAGTACACATTTGTGTTGTTAAAAAAAGTCATTTTAATTTTAAGTCAAATTTATTATGGAAACAAGAATAGTAACATACTTTAGTACAAATTGCTCATAGTGACACAGTACTAGTACAATTGTG
>JAPTGZ010000007.1:17906379-17920067 GCA_029814645.1 Fowleria isostigma | reverse complement strand
ATTCTATTCTATTCTATTCTATTCTATTCTATTCTATTCTATTCTATTCTATTCTATTCTATTCTATTCTATCCAGAGGGAGGTCTGGATTACCACTGGGAGTCTTGTTTAAAGGGCTACAATCAGGTGAATAAGGTAAGAGTTGAAGAACATGATTAGATTTTATATTTCCTTCAGACATCTTGTTATTGTTACGGTCACTTTTCCCTAGCAACACACACATACATACGCTCAAATTGACTCTGAACATAATAAATGTATTCTTCATAACCAAAATGGATTTTCTTTCCAGTACAAATGACAAATTGTACTTTACTGTACATGTACTTATAATACACAGGCATTGAAACAGTAAAAGATCTTTGTTTTCAATATTAGAGATGCTCTGAAACTGGTTCTAAATGCAGATAAAACCAAAGCCATGGTTTTTACACACAGGCGAGGCACACCAGTGATTACCAGGTCAATAATAACAACCCAAGGCACTCAAATATGAATAGTAATAACCAGCTACAAATATCTTGGTTTCCTGGTAGATCAGGAGCTTTCTTTCAAAATTCACATCATAAACCTGGTTCGTAAATTGAGGCTGAAGCTGCATTTTTATTATCAAAATAAATCCTGCTTCTCACTCAGAGCTCGGAAGCACCTAGTAACACTAGCACTTTTCTGCCCATGTGAGATTATGGTGGCGGCTTGTATGTGAATGCCTCTGCCAAATGTTTACAGTCCTTAAACACTGTCTACTTTTGTGCTTTATGTTTTTGTACTGGTTGTAAGTGCCTCACTCATCATTGTGAACGGTATAGCTGAGTGGCCATCTCTGAGTCGGTGAAGGTTGACCCATTGGTTAATGTTCATCTACAAAACTCTTCTGCATATTCAACCTCATACCCTATCCTCTCTTCTCCAAAGGTCAACCAGTCAGTATTCTTTATGGTCTTGTGGCCTCATCTAAATGTCCCTAAAGTGAGGGTTGAACTGGGGAAGCGAGCTTGAACACATGTCAACTGGAGCTAAAAACGCCAGAACTCATGTCACTCCAAGCTTTTTGCTCTGTTTTATGGACAAGACAGCGAGAGTCAATCAAACAGTCCCTGTGTTTTTAAATTGCACTTTATTAACTTAAAATTTACAATTAACTTACAATTTTAAAAAAATTGTCTAATTTTTTTCTGTTATTACAACATTACTGCTAGTTCTTAATTTATTCTTATTACCTGTCTATAAAAACCTGTTTTCTTTCATGGCATGTCTCTTGGCCAAATCACCCTTGTAGAAGAGATTTCAATCTCAATAGGATTTTAATCTGGTTAAATAAAGGTCTAAAAAAAAAAAAGGTTGGTCAGCAATATACATTTACATAGTAAACTAGGCTAGAAGCAGTTTTAACATATGTTCACTTTAATTAAATATAACAGTCAATTATTTATTGGAGTATTTTATTAGTAAAATATAACCATTTTTAGAATGCACTGAGTAGACTTTAATGAAAATTAATCAACAACAGGAGGCAGATTAATTATCATTTTAGCAGCAAAATTAATTAACATTTTAGCACCAAAACTATTGATTGGATTCCCACCAAAGTGGGTTTATAGATTGTCAGTAACCCAGAATAGATGTCATTAACATTTTAGGGAAAGTAGGTCAAAGTTTAAATTTTTCATGACTTTTTAAAATCTTTTTTCCCCCCATTTACTTATAATGAGCAAAATTTCAAATCAGTATAAAAACATATATTTTAACTCAATTTACTTAAAACATTGAAGAAATACATAGATTAATTTTAGACATCACTCTGTAAAATATCTAAGTAATAGCTTTGTTAAATTAAATTTTTAAATCTTTTATTTGTCATTTACTTAAAATGGGTGAAAATTTAAATGTCTATTAAAACATCAATGTTTCACTTTACTTCACACTTGGCACATATTTACTTTTTTATATTTATATTATTATTGAATATGGATTAAAGAGTTTATCGATGCTGCAATATGTGCAAGGGGTGGGGTTTGTTGTGCCTGGCACCACTTGTTTCTATTGGTTTCAGTTATTTCCACAATTTTCACTGTATTAAACTTGACTATTTCAGTTTGGATGATACTATAAATGTTTATTTCTTCAATTTCTTAAATAAATAATAATCAGCCAAAGCTCAGCTACAAAAAGGATTTGACGAATCTGATTGAACTTGTGTTAAATATTTATGTATAAAACTGTTTTAAATTATTTTAAAGATACATTCTAATTCTTTTACAATTACATACACTACATATACTTAATATTAGTTCTCTCTTTGTTGCCAGATTTTTATTTATTTATTTATTTTTATCTCTTGAGACCTAGAAAAGTACAAATTTTGGCTTTTTTTTTTTTTTTACATTTAATAGTTGCATTTATTGGAAACATCACAATGCAACAGTTTTTTCAGATGTCTTTTAAAATTTTAAGGGATGTCCTTTGCAGTGGACAGAGGTTTTTTTTGTTTTTTTTTTTTTTTTTTCAGTAAAGCCTCCTACAGAGGACAAAACTGCATTGCTGGGTCTCACGAGGTTAAGTAACCAGTGATCCTATTTTTTATTTTATTTTTCATAATGTATTATGTTTTGTGTAATAGACATAATCAGAAATAATCTAAATGTCTAAATGTACAGGAGAGGAGGGGGTTGGGGTGTTTTTATTTATTGATGTGGAAACAGCATTAACATAAAGCGCATGATAATACACCTGGGTAATACTTAGGATTATATTGATTTTCTATACTTGACTGATGTTAAATTAAGCCCAGAGGTAAATAATGTCAGTAAAATTAACAAGAGTCCTACAAAACCATTGTCATGAACCAGATGGATTGTTTTACTTATTAATTGAATCGTGTCTGGTTTTTTTTTCTTTGTTTTCTCATTGACCTCCCACCCCCACCGCCCACAACCCTTTCCCTTCCCCCTCGTCAGCTTCACCAGCTGTCCAACAGCAGTGGCACTGATGGGACCGAGGGCTCGTCGGTTCTGCAGATCTGTCCTGGTCAGACCTTCCAGGTGTCTGTTCTGCTGTCTCACCTACAGACTGCACTGGCCGGTACCTCGGATGTGCTGCTGCAGCCGTATCTGTCCAGCTGGGACGAACTCGTCAAGTAGGATTATTACACAAAGCCACAGACACAATCACATGCATCCTAGAAACATTTACATTTTTCTGACTTTTAATTGTATTTAAACTGTTAGATATTTTTGGGGTGATTACATTGTTATAAGCTTCGTACCATTGAATTCAACTTAACCTTTCAATTGTATAGGCTTTGATTCAATGTAAATCTAATAATTGCATCCCAAATGAATGTTATCCCTGTCAGATTTGTATGTATAAGTGTATGTATGTATGTGTATGAAAATATATGAAATCAGAAATATTGATTTTACCATGTTAGCAACATATTGTCATAGCTTCCACAGCATATATTGTGTTAATGCTTTTAAAAGCAAAACAATATGTATCTTTCCCATATACCAAATGTGTCATTAGTCATGAGTGGGCTAAACATGTTTTATTTCCACATTGTAGTTCATGCACACTTACATCTAATGCCTACATTTGGAAATTGTATTATGTCTTTGTGAAGCACTTTGGTGGTAAATGTGTTTGCTCCTTAAGTGCTTCATAAATTATATAACCTGAAACTTGAAACTTAAAGTAATTTATGGCTTTCCATAATCTGGACAGTGCAAACTGATTCTTCCTGTTGTGTGTTACTACAGGTTTATGGATGCTCTAGGCCCGATGGTTGGACTGATATCTAAGGAAATAGAAACTAAGACTTCTATCATTCGCCAACTGGCTCGGCTGGCAGAGGAAGACCTTGAAGCAGAGCTGGGCCCTGATGGACTCCCAATGAACTCTGTGAGCACAGAGGCTGGAAAAAACACTGATGTGGAAAGTGCTCAGCATTCTTCTGCATACCACTCTGTTCAGTCCATGATCTCAGTGGAGCTGAACAGGGGCGTGGTGGACTTCCACCACCAGACAGACTCCGGATGTCGGACCCTTCTGCGTCTGCATCGTGCTCTTCTTTGGCTGAAGCTCTTCCTGGAGAAGCTGGCTGAGACACCGGTGACCGGCCGGCTCAGGAGCCCTTCAGAGCTCTGCCGTGAGTCCTACCAGCAGACCCTGGCAAACCATCACACCTGGTTTGTCCGCAGGGCTGCTGAGCTGGCCTTCATTGCCTTGCCTGAGCGGGGTTACTTCTTCAGGTTGGTGTGTGTGCAGGACCAGGAGGAGCTGAGCACAGTGCTGACCAAAGTGGTCCGGGCTATTCAAGAGGTTTATGAGAGGACACAAAGAACCCTGGAGGACAACAACATGCTGGACTTGCCATAGAAGGGACTTTACTTTTGACATTTTTTACCATGTCTCTCGGGTACATCATCACAAATCAAGAACAAACTTCTTGTTCCAAAGACAGTGTACACACAAAAACATAGTCTTACCTAGAACTTACAAGTGCCATATTTTAATGCCGACCAAGTGCTGTATCAACAATCAACTGAAAGTTTGCTTTCAGTCTTCAGACATTCCTCACCAGACTTTGTGAGATAATGTCTCAATGTGTTTCCCACCTTTAAAGGTGTTTTAAAGGCAGCTGACTGACTAAACACTGGGATATGGAATATTTGAAGTATGTGGACACAATGCCCTGAACACAAGCACAATCTGAAAGAAGGTTTAAAGCCTTGGTCATGGGGCCAGATCCTGCCCTCCACATAATCTTATAAGATTTCCCTAAGTAAAATACTGCATTTTTCCCATTCTGACCCACTTTTAAATGTGGATCACGTCAAGAAATGACTAACTCTAGGACCATCATTTTTGTGAATCATTGAACTGTAAATGGGGCAAAAACAAAGTAAAGTTGTCAGTCTAATCCTGCAGTTTAATTTGTCACCATTTCAGAACATGAAATTAGTAAATACTTAAATTAGCTCAAAATAAGAGTGTGAAACAAGTGGCCTCCAAAGAATCTAATTCTTTTTTTTTTTTTTAACTTAATTCAGATACTTTTGAGCCTTTATGTCTATGTAATTTAATTAGTATGCTACCTCAAAACTCTCTAGGTTTTGTTACTTTGTAGCCCCAAAATTTGGGATCAGTTTATTATGATTATAAAGCCCTTGCAAAGAAAATCAGCGCACATATGACTGTGGTTTGAGTGTAAAATATTTTAATTTCTACGTGTTGCTATATGTATGTGTGTATCATGTTCAGAATTATTAAATGCCTGCCATAATGGGAGAATCCAGTGATCATTTCTAACAAAATCCAGTTCAGTGATGTTTCAACTCTGATATTTAAATGCCACATACTGTTATGTAATGCTGCCCACCATCCAGCAGAGGATCCCATTCTCCTCTCTTCATTAACATGACAGATACAAACCACATCCACACCCTTAAGAAGATAGGTTTTGGATATAATTTAGTCATTGTATGAAGGTTTTTGTGTCTCATAAAATGCAAAGTGTGCTAATTATACTAAATATTAAAGCTCAAAGTAATAATTATTTCTTTTACAAAGCATTAAAAAGTCAAAGTTTACACATTAAAATATGCATCATTAAGTGAGCGCAGAGGAGAACATTTGAACATTAAATTAATCATTGTGCGTTTGTAACCAGGAGAGTAGCAGGTGTGGACTATCGGTAACAGTAACCTGTGCTTCTCTCTATCAGACTATTTTAAACCTACAAATACCTCTAATGCTGCGTAATCCTGGCTCTCTTCCTTTTCCTGTGCTGGCTGTCTCTTTCTGAGGAGAGAGTAAGGAAAGAACAGATAAGGATAGAGCCTAAGGCCACAGAGTGAACAGACAGGAGCTAGGTGAAGGTCACTGACTGAGCGGAAGCACACTTCTAATGTAATCTTGTCAAAGAGTCGAATGCAGACCGAACCAAGAAAAAAAAGAACACAAAAGAAGAGAGCCAAAGTATATTAGAACTCTTTTTTTTTCTTTTTTTTTTTTTACTATCACTGGTTCATTAATATTTATGACTCATGACCTTTGACCTGTGACTTAATTTTCCTCATGTGAGTTGAAAGATAATGTGTTGCTGCTGGTATTTCTACTACGCATTTATTAGCTCCCATATAGATAATGTATGCATGTATTTATCATTTCACAGCTGATTGCAGGGAGAAAATATTCACACCGGTACTTGAGTAGTGTCACTGGTGGTGCGGGCTGTGAGGATTACAGTGAATGAGATTACATTAGATTATATCTACCTGGCTCTGCTTCTGACTCTGGTTTCTCTATTTTTTCCCTGCAACAGCTCCATTAGTGTCTTTGATCTGTAATGAAAAGGTTATGTGCTGGCTTTATAATCATCCCACTTTAATCTTAGTACCTGTTCCTCTGTAATAAATCTCTTTTTTCTTCTCATTATGAGGCTGAATGACAGATGAAAGACAACTAAAGCAGAGACAAAGAAAAAAAAAAGGTTTCAGTACCCTTAAATGACATTTATTAATTTCTCTATCTTGTTTTGCGGTAAACATGAGCAAAAATATACATACAGTAAGAGCAAAAAATAAAGATTGAGAATAGAATTATCATCCATTAGGTTGAGAATATCCCAATGTGTTTGTGGATTTCCTTCTTGAACTATCCTTGCACCACAGTCTTAGGCGTTAGTACTCTATACGGTGAGGAGGGTGGGATGGGGAAATGAGGTTAGTCGTATTTATTCTTTTTATTGAAAACATGAAGACATGGCTCTCTGTAACATTTGTGCTGGGCTCTGCTGCAGTTCTGTTCTTCTGAGAAGAATCTGGAGGTTTTGCACGTGAACATTCTCTTGAAGCACTGCTCATGTTTATCTATTCACCGTGACATGATGTTCTGATACGCCCATCTACATATCAAACATGAGCAGTGGCTAAAGAGAGCATTCACTGAAGGCTTACCAGATTCATGTGACGAAGCGGAAAAGACTCAGACAATAACAAATAAACACTTCTACATAAAAAAAACCCTCAAACTTTTACCAACCGACTCTGTGACTTTCATTAAAGCAATGATGAAAACCCACCTGGTAGCTTCCTTGACATGATACAATCCAATATTAATACATTCTTTCCTTTTCTTTACAACAAAATAGCAATAAAAATACTCTTTTATAAACAAAACAATACTTTTTATATTGTTCCATCTTGATAATGCATATTGGCAGAGCTGCCTGAATGCAATATCTACAAGTTCTCCCCTTTTAGCTTCTTACTTTCGATGATTCATGATTACTAGCCTTTCCATTACATCCATCAAACAACCACACGAGAAATAAATATATTGCTTTTGAGGACATCTCCAAATTATCACTGCAAAAAAGGATAAATGGAGATAACAGGAAATAACATTCTGTGACACTGGGGAACAACACTGTCTGTCCACCAGGAGGCACTGTCATGTTGTAGTGAAACATCTTCCTTTTGTGCGTATTATTATTATATAAGACTAGGCTTTATAATAACACAGAGTCCTCAGCCATCCACCTGGAACCCACAGCATCCTCACCCACATCTGCTGCTCATAATCTATCTGTGCAGCATGACAATAGAAAGTTAAACTGTCAGGAAGATCTTTGGTTGAGGATGGTCAAAACATCACAAGATGAACATGAGTAAAAGAGGAACATCCAGTTAGATGAAGAAGATTTTAGTTGCAAATAAAAGCATTTAAGTTATAATTGACTATGACCTAACAAGGCAAGGAAGCGTCTTGCTTTTAAAGAAGGTGATGCAGGAAACATGGAGGAGGAGCAACAAAGTAGGGTAAAGACGTTCAGCAGTGTGCCTGCTCTGGATTAGCCAACCAGATTAAGAGATTACAGTAAAATTAAGTAAGTGTTACAGAAATCCCAGAGGAGAAATGCATGTAAAATGGTCAGTGGATTGTCACAAAAAAGCTAAAGAGTCTAAACATCCCTCAGTAAGAACAAGCTCTCAGATATTTACACTAAACTAACTGTCTTTGTCTTTCAAACCTGGATCAGATTCATGAAAATCAATTTAAAGCACTGCAAGAAATGGGGAGAATTTGACTAAAATACAGCCAGACTTTCTTAGTATACAGTGAACAGATGCTTGTCTTCCACACTGTTATTGTGAGTTAACACAGATACAGTCTGTTGAGTGACTTTAAATATTTGCTCTAATAATCAACTCAAACACAGGGGAAATTTTTTAGATTTTTCAAGAGGTCAAAGTGGTTGTCAAGTTACCGACACAGCTCTGCCTGATTAGAGAAAACTACTTTTGTATGAATAAGGATTGATGAGATTAAAAAAAAAATGATATAGTCAAAGAGGCAATATCCAGTTCATCCTACCAGCCTATAAAATAAAACTTACATGTATCAACAAATCACATATTTAAATTCTAATTAAGTTTGAAATAAAAAGCAACCTATTGTACATTGGTGAAAATTTCAGAGGACCAATTAAATAAAAGAAACACAAACTCTCTAAACTTTCCGCCTCCCAGAATATGTACAGCAAATAATTCAATGCAGTTTCACAAAGGAAAATCACACTTACAGTGCAAATAAATGAAAGTATGACACTGCCATCTATTTCTGATATGTACAGACATATGAAATAGATGCAACACATAAAAAAGAACATATTTTAACTAAAAAATGAGACACAAGAAAAGGGAAAATGACATGTGATTCTTAGTGTTGCAGGAGGATAGGGCTCAATGATCAATTCAAAAATGTTTTTAATTAATCAATCCTGTTAAGATGTATAAATTATGACTGATGTACTCTCTCATATCATTAATTAATTTGACTTGCAACTCAATATGTATCCCATCTATTTCTAAGATACCCTCAGGTCAAATAAGTGTGAATGACAAATGACAAAAAATTATTATTTAATACATGTCCTCTTGTCTGAAGAATGGGATCAAGCATTCATAATGTATGCCTCTTAATGAATATTGCACATTGCATGCAACTTCCCGACCTACAATATGAAATGAGACCTGTGAATGGAAAACAAACGCATGTACTCACACACAAACACATACACATGAACACACTCACACTTCTTAAAGGTTTTGACTTTTGCAGATATAAGTACTTTTGAAAACACACCCTTGGTGAGTGTCTGGTTCCGAAAATCACAATGTGGTCCCTCCTGGTGGTCAGCGGTTTAACATAACCTTATTTCACACGTAGTAGAGAGGTGGGACACATGGGCCTCCTGCCCTCATAGCACACTAAAGACAATACACACATGCAAAATGGCTTCATCTCTGCATCCATCCATCAAGATATGCAAGTCTGTTGGATTATTCTTTTAAGTGCAACAAAACAGACGTACTCATATAAGGTTATGATACCGTATAAATACTGTTGATATACACATTTTGTATTGTAATTTGTGTATATTTATATATAGAGGGATACTCTATAAGGAGGCAGCAGGAAGGGAGCAGCAAGAAACCGGTAACGTTGCTGATCCTTGCAAACTTTGAAAACACGTTTACTTCCGTTACGTATATCCCCTAGTTTGTCATGCACTATAAATAGACGTCACCTCAAACTAATTTACAGAAAAGAATGTGTCCCAAAGCTCACAGACAGAAATAATGACAGGATTACCACCCTTTATTCTTGCCTCATTTCATCACCCAACTGAACAAACAAATCCCAGAATGTGGGGGTTGTAAACAAATCATACAAAGGGTGTGAATACTGCAATTTGTTTCTGTGTATGTGCAATGTTGCAGAGAATGAAGAAAAGTAGTTTTCGGAAGAGGGACAGGGTCAACCTAGTTCATAGTGTTGATCCTCAGCTTGAAAGACACTCGTCCAGCAAACTTGTCTCTTTCGCTTCCAGTGGGAATGTTGTTGGCGTTAATCTTGCATTCGATGTTGACATCTTCATTGACAGTAATGTTAAGGAACTTGACGGCAACCAAAGGCTGAGAATAGTTCACCTGTACAAAGACAACCAACATGTTAAACACAGAAACCTATGCATCTTAAAAAAGAGGAGGAATAAGTAATTTAGCAGTAATCACTAACAATCATAAAGAGATGTTTTGACTTTGACATCTTACCTGAGCTTTCTTGCCATAGTAAGGGTAGTACATAAGGTTGAAAGTGCCATTCGGAGGGAAGTACATCATCTCTCCAATTTTCTCACTATCTTCTCTCTATGGGGTGAAACAGCATCACAACATTTTCAGTTCCAACCTTAATATATGTGGCAAGTGGTCGTCTTATTTTCTTTTAAATCTCATTTCCCAGCAGGACCACCCTCTTGTAAACTGAAATCTCCCCATTAATGCACAAACTGCACTTTTACTACTCCAGTGTCCATGCATGATTACAGCTGCAATGATTATTTGATTACTTGTCCACTACAGAATCAAAATAAAACCCAAAGGTCCAAATGGTCAAAATTGCATATTCTTGAATCTAAAGATTTTCTGGTGTCTCTCCTCATCTATGGCAGTAAACTAAATATCTCTGCAGTCTTGTTGACATTGGGAAACATTCTTTCACCATTTTTTGACCAGCTTTTTTCTGACAATCTACGGCCCGAACAAACAATTACTAATTTTATCAAAAATATAATCAACAGATACGATTGAACACTGAAAATAAGTTTGTTGCAGCCCCATATGCTTCATTTATTCCTGGCAGGACTATGAAAGCTAATGAAAACAATCTCTTAAACGAGCTGTGATGAAACGATTTAATAAACTGTAATTACACGGCTACACAATTAAACAGTTTTAAAAGACACAATAACTACATAAAACTACAATTATATATATGTATGTGTATATTTTACATTTTTTTTATGTGAAACAAGCTACAACTGCAGATAAAATCAGTTTTCTTTCGATTTTCAATTTCATGGTAAATAAGAAAACAAATGTCTTTGCACAATGTGTAGCCATAAATGAAATTTAATATCACTAGTTTCTGTAAATTACACTTTTCCTCATAATTCCTAAATCAAATAAATCAAAATAAAGGTACTTATCTCTAAATGCGAACTGAAAAAGACAAAACAAAAATACTACATACAACTATAACACAACCTAAAACTATGACTGGTTCAGATTTCCTTCATTGTATTAATATGATTTTGTCTAAAGACTACTATAGCCAATGGTGCTACTACATGTATCTAAAAGCAATCTAAATTCTACAAACCACAGGTTCTACCTGTTCTTACCCATTCATCTTTGCCAACTTTATATCTCTGAGAGTGGACAAGTTAATGATGCAAAAGGATAAAAGAAGAAGAGACAGACATGGATGGTGTAAATGACAAAGCAGCATGCAACAGAGCGGTGATAGACGAGGCAGCGGAAACACAAACATGAGAAAGAAATGGAGGTAACCGATATTGCAGATGAAAGTTAAACACCGGGGCTACAAACGGGCTGACATCATGGTGAAAGACAATGGGGATTACCTTTGCGCCACAGGTGACATATGGAGCCTGCCCGTTCTTCCCTGGCCGCAACCCAATCACCTGGTGAGGAAGAGGACAACACATCTCCGGTATGCTTACATGTCACTTTTACTTCAGCAATAAAACAAGAAAGAATGCAATAACTGATAATCCTGTCACTGACTTCACTCTTGTTTACTTGTACTCTCTGCATCCCCCATTATTATCTCAGCTACTCTACGTTTCCTAGCAACACCATCCCGTTTCCCCTCCCTCTGTTTCTTTCATACCCGATTCATCTTGATGATGATGCATGGCTTGCCCTCCTGGTATCCATAGTAACGGTCATTGATTCCAGAGCAATCCTCCAGTATGGTGCGGTTGAACTGACAGGAGCGCTTTGGGTTGTTCTTCACATCACCACTGTCCTCCTGCACAAAGTACTTGTCTGGTACACATTCATCATTTTTCTGGGTCTGGATGGAGTTGTTGTAGGCTGCAGGGGAGAGAGGAGTTCACGCTGTCGGTAAACGTTCCTGACCCTACTAATCTTCAACCCAGTGACTATAAAAGAATGATCTCCTATTAGGTAAAAACAATTCATTCTAGATGGCTGGATAATCCACAACAGTAAGCTCTGTAAGAGAAGCAGAGCCAGACTTACGTGCCAGGAACCTGTCCAGAGCCTGAGCATACATGTCCCAGGTCTCAGTGTTCTGGATGTCATAGACAATCTCAAAGGTCTCATCTGCTTTGGGTCTAATCACCATTCCTGTGAGTGACAGAGAGGGAGAGAGAGGGAGAGAGAGGGAGAGAGAGGGGGAGAGCAGAGTGAATTCACGGCTCTGTGATGCAGAGTGTGACCTGTGTTCATTTTGTGCCTGTTATTATTTACTGCACCTGGTGTGGAGAGCCTGTCCTGCCAGGTTGGCTTGTGATCGTCCAAGGTCTGCAGCATAACATACATGGTGAGTGCAAACAAGCCAGCCAGGAAGATATAGAAAACTAGGTAGAAGAGAAGAATAAGACCTGCAGACAAAGAGAGAAACATGTATCAACTTAAGCATCAATAAAGAAGCAAAGTTTATATTATCATCATTACATATCATTCACATATCTGCAATATTAGGCTTATATTCTTTCATACAATGCATCATAAAATTAGAATACTCCTGCTAAATCTAAAAACCTACCTGATTTACATTATTTAAACTGTAATTATTTTTTTTAATGTTATTTTACTGTATTATGTTTTTTTTTAATTAAACTGTATGACAGGTCCTTATTTCAGCCTTTGTCAGCCTCTATTCTGACTGGCCACCTTGTGTCAAACCTGCCTAGTGACAGCACATTGTGGCTCTAAGCACATGTTTAGCACAGCCCTGCCACTCTGGAGGCTGAAGAATCTACTTCGGGGAGAATTTTAGTTTAGTTTATAATCCATAACCATCTGCACATGTTTGAGTCAAAATATGATCCAAGTTATCAGAGTGAACCACAACCAACAGTGGAGTGAGTCTCTGGTACATATTTTATTCTTTACCCGTCTATTAAATGAGACGGTGGTGCATTTAACCACCCAGTCATAACAATTTGTATATGAGTGTGAACATCTATATTATGGCCACATACTGTAGCAAGAACTAGTACACACCAATGGACATTATGTATTATGAATATGCGCATACATACATTGAAATATATACAAAATATCACTAAAGTTAAAACGTTGCTTATTTAAAGAGGTGTTACCCTTTCAAATAAACAACTTTTACAGTTTTGCTTTCCATTTTAGCAAAAAAATGTAAGATTTTAACTATTCCTAACATCTATATCTGTTATTACTCTGGTGTGTAAGACCTCTTTCTTGCAGTGAGCTTTGTGCAAAGGCTTGTGATTTATTCATGATAGTTACTTACTTAAATGCAATGTCAGCAACTTTATGTTAGCGCAGTCCATTTGATAACTCTTAGAATGTACAAACACATCTGGAGAAGTTACAGCTCAATTGAAATGGAATAAATGCTCATTAAATAAAATGGTGTTGCTGCGTTTTGTTTGAGTGGTTACTTTTTAGTTCATCATGAACACAAGAAGCCGGTTAATTTCCATTAAACTACAGTTGCTTAATTCCATCTGCAACATATGCTTCCCTCTGTCACACACACACACACACACACACACACACACACACACACACACACACACACACACA
>JAPTGZ010000007.1:17861642-17906213 GCA_029814645.1 Fowleria isostigma | reverse complement strand
CACACACACACACACACACACACACACACACACACACACACACACACACACACACACACACACACACACAAACCCCTAAGAATATTAATTGAATAATGCCTTGTATCAAAGTATTTAGTTTCCAATATTTGCAGTACTTATGTTTTTTTAATTTATTTCTGTAACAAACAAACCAGTGTTAAAACTCACAGAACCGTCCATCTGAAGCCACAAACAGTGCGAATTAACCCAGTATTGAATATTTGGGCACTATAGAGTTGCACTGTCTGCAAAGGAGAAGACTGATGACAGAGGTGGATACTGGAGGAGAGAGAACCAGGACCCCCAGGGACCAGGTCAGAGACTGGGTCAGGAGATTACAACCCTTGGCTTGAACAGTTACAACAGACACTTATTTTGTCTGAAATTACAATTACGATTACAAATAGAGATAAAAATGACTTCTTGAACATATCAAATGAAAGGATCACAAAGGAATATAAAACAGATGTTGAGTCCCACTGTAGATATTTCTGTCTTCGTAGAAAGTGGAGGAGACACGTATAGAATTTTATGTGACACATCCCCCGTGTTCAGCATCAACACCTGAGGCCAATGCTGGGTAGCAGCTGAATGCCCTGACCCTGTGCTTCTGCTGGATGGCCCCCAGCGTGGAGCTCATTCTAACTATTAGCAGGCTCAGTGCTGCATCTGCTGCTCCACACAGCCAGGCTTCCACAAATCCATAACAGAATGTCAAGGGGAAGCATCTCCACAGGGAGCAATTACAGAGGGGCCTCTGGATGATTTACAGTGTGTTTACTTTTTTGCATTTGTTTGTTTTTCCCTGATTGTTCCTTGACTTATTCAGATCTGGAGGAGAAGAAACTAAAGCGTGGTTGAGTATAGCCGTGGACGCCCTGTCTGCGGTGTGGAAATGGACCGAGCTGAGTCATTAAATACATACAGAGCATGCTCCATACTACGGACCAGGCCAGAGGCTCTATGGTGAAAGAAGAATCAGAAATAAGACAAAGTGTTAAAGTGTTTCCCCTTGTCATCAGGAACCATAAATATAACACCACCCATGGGAGAAAAGATGTGTACATGTGCATAAGGGGTCAAGCATGCAGGCAGGGTGGATTTCCCCCTGGCAAGGAGGGTGTTAGGTTAACTGTCTGCTCACTGTGTCCATGCTGGTGATGGACAGTGGAGCGTCTCTCTTACACTCTGTTTTTGTTCGCAGATGGCAGTTGAAAGCACGGAACAAAAGGCCCGGACCGGGTGGCTCAGCATCCTGTTCTCTCTTCAGTAATAATGGCAGGAGGTGTCTCTTTTCTTTCAGAATTAATTAGCAGGGCATGTTATTCAATTGGTTTGTAAACTGGTCCTCAAATACACCACCAAAATAAAAATTAAACAACCTGGAGAAGATACAAAATGCTTTGAGCTGTGGCTCCTTGAATGTCATGTTACTTTGTATGAATAGTGTAATCTTAGTGCAAAATCAACATCATGATTTAGATGCTAGTTGAGCCCTTTGAGGCTGTTTCTCTTTCACAAGGTTTTGGCTCTTTGTTGTTTTTGGAAGTGGGAGGTGCAGAACTCTTAATTAGTCTTGTTTTAAATAGAAGTAATTGTTTGACCATGTTTTCTGGGTGTCAGTTGGTTGCAAACTAACATCAAAACTGCAGGACTGGTCTACTTTATCAAGGCTATTTCCATATCATTACTGCTCTTTAAACAAAGCAGGGCACACACACACACACACACACACACACACACGAGGGGCTTTGGTGTTTCTTCCTCAAAGCAGCCTTTCATCTAATGTTCTGAGCATATATTATACTGAATAATTAGCAGGATGAACAGAAACTTTGTGTTTTATAGATAGACTGCCAATCAGTGTAGAGTGCTCCTTTGCCCTCTGCTTAGTTCCTACTGTAATAAGATGGAAATAACCTGCAAGCAGAGGTACAGCAGGTACCATTTGCATGTATTTCTCAAGTGAGTGCAGGAGTGTTGAGGTGAAAGGCCAAGTATAGCAGACCTACATATAGTGGCTAACTACAGAAATAGCCTAATTAACAAGCCTTAGAGCACAGCTTAAAAAGGCCGCCAGACCTTAAAGCACCTGGGACACACTGAGCTGGATTAAGTTGTACATTGTGGGAGGACTGCACCAAAGGGAGCCACAGTCAATGATTTCCAACACTAAAGGAACGACACCCATTCATGAAACCAAATCAGCAGAATAGCACCGAAAGTAAAACTACTTTATGTGGTATTATCTGAGTTCAAATACTACACCTTTGCATTATCAGTGTATCCATGCAGTCAGGGAAAAGCCCAGACCCTGAGCGTGCCTGACTTTACTGGTAGTGAGGTCCTGAATTGATACCTTCCCCATCAGCCAATGAAGTCATTAGATTAGGATTAAGTCCCTCACTGATTTACACACACTGGGAGGGGCCGGGCTCGGGGTGATACAAATAGCATTTGGCCCTCGGCTTTACCCAGATTAAAACGCTCCAATGTCATTAGAACAGAGCCATATGCGCCATATCATTTCATGAATCTTTGAAATAGTTTCAGGCTGTGTTTGGCCACAGAAAGATGCTTCTGTAAGACTTCCCTTCAAAACCCTAGGGAGAACTTGTGTTATCTGTCAAAGCAGATCAATATAAAGGTATTAACTTGAGTTCTCCATAAAATGACTCTTCTCTGCTGAGGAATTCATGTTAAAGCTAGTTGGAGAGCTCCACAGAGAGGATGTGATGATGTGCATTTTGCAACAGAGTGAAACCTGTTTCAGCAACACTGCAGTCATTTGCCCAGTTCAAATGTAAAATAAGACCATATGCCTCCACCCTTATGTTGAGCGCATTGCGCAGGGAAAGCAGCAACATAAATTAATAAATAAATAAAGCAACTAGACAGGGGGAAGAATTTTCTGCCGGCTTCTCCGGTTGAGGTGCCGCATTCCAGACCCAAGTGGAACAACCCCATCACACACTGAACACACACTGAACGCAACTTCACACATTTGACAGCAGTTAAACATATCCATTTCTACACAAGACATCCCCGGAGGTACTGTTGTGAAGCTTTTTTTTTTTTTTTGGAGATGCTGTGACAGAGACCTGTTACGGAGCCCTGGGACCGGGTTTGCTGCATTGCTGTGGACTGGTCTGGACAGTACTTACCCCAGCTGCTCGCCGTCCTGCCCAGAAACTCCCTCGTCCTCGGGTTCCATATAAACTCCTTCCACTCATTTTTCTCTCCATCCTTTGCCATTTTGTCATAAAAGTTGGTACTCCAAAGCACTAAATAAATGCGCCCTTAGAGCGATGCGCGCCGGGATGGAGGGAGAGTCTGACTGAACCACAGTGATTATGAGAAGCAGCAAATGAAAGCGCACGGACGCACAAATGAAATAAAATTAAAGCCCTACTGTAACCTATCTAATAACACAAAACGGGTACTAAAGGAAAGAGGTAGCGCTCCTACAATCAGCACAGATCTTTTAACTGCCCTCCCCCCCAGCTCTTGTCTGCATGCCGCAGAGTTTTGATGAGTGGTGCAGAAATCTAGTGATACTGCGGTAAAGCACTCCCTCCGCCTCTCTCCTCAGCAACCCCCCCCATTCGGCTCTCACCTTCTCCCCACCCAATCCTCATCCTCCCACCCCCCACTGCCTGAGATGCTCCCGCCCCCTTTCCTCCCATTTGGCCAATCACATGCGCCGCATCCTTCTTCCCCGAGAGCCAACGGCGTGAGAGGCAAAGCCGGGAACAAATGGTGCGGTGGCTGAAGGCATCCTTTTATTGGCTCCCAGGGCCTCATCGTCACGTCCCCAAAAGAAAAATCAACATGATCCCTCTGATATTCATAAAGGATTAAAAAGTGCCATTGTTACTCAATAGAGGATTGCACTCAATAATTCATCTACAGTGTTAGATTACATCACATATGGACACTACGTTTATGTGCTGCTGACGTCATAGACTTCTATACAGTTTGATTGTTTTTATATGCTGGTTGTTTTAATAAAAAAAAAATTATGAAAAGTTTAGAATTAAATGTGAAATATTTCTGCAACTAATATTTTAGAAGAAGTATCTAAATAACTAAATTAATCCGTTTTTGTTCTTATAATAAGACCTACAGGGACTTAGTAAATTCAGATTGTGACAGTTTGACGTCTGATCACTCTGTGTCATCAGTATATGTGTGTTGTAGTGAATGAGCGACAACTTTAACACACGCATAAATTCACATATAGCAGCAGTAGCTGAGCAGAGTGAAGTTAGCTCCCTCACTGGGACGCAGAGGGTGCTGCAACATGTGCTGCAGAAGTGCAGAGGGAACATCATGTCCACCTCAGCATCATCTCCACTGTAAGGCAACATGAGGCAGGAAAACATGGAAAGAAGCAGTTTGTTATGTAAAGTTCATTATATAAAATTTATTTTAATGACAATATCAATGCAAATATAGCACTACAGTGATTTCCAAGGTACACCGTATCTTACCATATCAATATAGTATGGCACTCATATAATGGCCACTGTTTTAGTAGACACACAAAATCAACAGCTTCTGTAAACTATTTCGGAAATGATACCTAGGGTTCGATATCAGTCGGTGAAAAGGAATCATATTAAGGTGATTAATTGGTATCTCAAATTAAATTGGGCACAATAGTCAATATCATTGGAACATTTTCAGTGTAAAGAATCTCTGCATGCATTGCACTTGCCCATATCCCTCAGCCTGACCGGTGTTTGTTTAAAAATGGACTCAGTAAGCTTGAAAACCTCAACCGTCAAACACGAGCAGGTGGAATTAAAACAAAAGGCCAAGCAGTGACTCTCATTAGATTTACATTTAGATACATCTTCTTTTCACTGGGTGTACTGTACAGTTTGGTGCTAACTATCAAAAACATCAACAACCAAGAGACATTCAAGTGCCTTATTAATACTATTACAGAAGAAGGGCGCACTCTTCATTGTACAAACTTCATTTCACGTGGCTTCCAGAAATAAAACAAATATGTAACAATAACCACTATATTAGTAATGTTTCTCATGGTAACACCATGTATTTGAATGAACAACACCAGTAGTTCAAGGTAGCAGCAAAGTATTCATAATGTCAAGACAACGAGCTGTTGAATTCTGTACACAACTGAAAATGAATGTAGAAAAAAAAGGCATAAATGAAACAACACAGCTTAAAGGGAGTCTTGCATAAATTTAAATAAACAACTGTTGGCCTGTGCCTTTCTTTAGAGGGCTTACTGTTTATTAGTAGAACTATAAGTAATGCATGGACTTGCTGCAGCAGATAAAGTACTTAATTCATTTAGAAAAAACAAGTGGACAAAGTTATGTTTATACAGTATATGCTACATAATATGTATTGATTACAAGTATGAAAATGGAAATAATTGCTACATTTTCAATACAGTTGTACATATCTATTTACAGTACATTAGGGTTCAATTTCTCCTAAGCGTATACCATGTTTTGTGCAGATTGTTCCAGCATTCTGTTTGAGGTGATCAATACTCACAGTCTTATCAGTTGCACCATTTTGTACAGTCTGTGTTGATGGGTATCAGTGCTTGTTTTCGGAGTGGTGGAACAATCACTTATGTGCAACTGTGAATAAGCATGGGTGATGAAGTTTTTGTACCATTGATCTGTATTTATATTTGGCTGGACTGCACAGCATGTGCCATCTGTCACACCACCTTTTCTAATGATACCCCAAGCAACATCTTTTTATACAACAACGTGATTTTGTTATCATAGTGAAGATCTGCAAGTATGTAAAAGTCTGACATGATCATCTCTACACATATTTTTTTTTTTTTTTTTTACAATACTGTATGTCTATTGTGACATGCAGAGAATGACACAGTAAATATGACTTATTCAAGTCTTAGATATGTATGTTAGGCTAGTTGACACAAGTTTTAATTGTATTGCTCCAGCACTGGGAGCATATTGCTATAAAATTGCAGAAATGTTGAGAAAAGTAAATAGATTTACATTACAAATATGCAAACAGATACAGTAGGTAGCTTTAACTCCTCAGTGATGATTATTTGCATCCACAATGACAGTTTATTGATACCAAGACATCTCATATGCATTCACGATTTCAAGAAACACTTCAGTAACTTATCAATGAATTGTCTTTTCTCATCCAATGAGAAGTTTCTATGTATGTATATTGGACAACTATTTGATGATAGGAGCCTTTTTTAAAACTTTCTCTCCATGTGATGGAGAGAAAGCATGATTCCTTTGTTTCTCAAGTAATCAGGAGGAAATTTGGCAACACCAAACTAACAAAAAATGTCACCTTTATTATTACATCATTTATTTTGAAGTAGTAGTACTGGTGCTTTGTGGCAAAATTCATTGGCAATTAGAACACATCAAGAAGGACATAGATAGATCAATTATTAATCAACTGGATAAGAAATTAGTTTAGTCTGATTGTAACATCTCTTTTCTTCACCACTTCAGCCTGTTTTTCCTTAATGGGCTCAGAGTCTCCAGTAGCCATCCTCTCTGTCCTCACATCAGTTTTACCCACCACAAGTGGAGGCAATTTTTTTCCTTTGTCCACAAGCTCTCAGACCTTTGTGATGACTATGTCACCACAACCACTGAGACAATTTCTCATTTAATGAACCGCTTTGTATCCTTATCGCTTACATTCCCACCTTTCCAACTCTCTTCTGTGCAGTACTTTCTGGTCTGCCATTTTGCCTCAGATTGCTGTGTCCCACACCACAGCCTGTGGCCTCTGGCAGGGTGGCGTGCCAGTCTTACGAGGCTCAGGTGTCCGTCTCCAGCTAGGGAGGATGGGCATGCTGTCCTGCTTGCACAGGCTTTTGTCAGGGCGCCTGTGGGCCTTGATCTCTTTGCACAGGCAACGCTTACGCTCGATAACTTCCAGCAGCTTGCCGTCTCTCTGGGTCTGCGTTGTGGATGGGGTGGTGCCCCCACTGACAGGAGGCTGTCCCTGTGCCAGCTGGGCGAGCTGCTGGAACTGCAACTGCAGGTGGTGCTGTTGCTGAAGCTGCTGGAGCTGCTGCTTCAACTGCAGCTGCTGTTGATGGAGCTGGAGCTGCTGCTGCTGCCGAGACACACTGGGACTGCTGGGACTGCAGGGGACTTGAGACTGGGACAGACCATGCAGCTACAATGTGAGAAAAAGCCAAGTGTTATTTTCGGACATGCTGTATTTACATTTCTTAAAAAAAAAAAAAAAAAAAAGAGAAAGGCTGCATTATCACTGCGGCACTAGTACCAATCTCAGCACATGTTGAATACTACTGCAGTTTCTACAGACTGCCACCAGGATGCAGTGCTGCTCCATCTCCTGCTAATTAAGGGAGGGTCCACTAGAGCACAGAAAGTCTCTGCAGCACACTCAAACTGCGTCAGCATTTGCTATGCAGCCAGAATCTGAGAAAAATGTGCTGCTAGAAGACTGCAGCTCATCACTCCAAAACATTGTACAGCATGCACTATTCCTTCTCATGTACTGATAACATATTGGCCTGCGTCATGAACCTTTGCTGCTCTTATTCTTTTCTGCTCAGTGGGCATATCTGCTGGCTATAAATAGACCTGCAGAAGCACTGTCTCTATTATGAGGGGAAGTAATAATGAGAACAATATTAATGTCTGCTCCCAAATCTACCATGAATGAAGTTAATAATGTCTGTACATAAAGGTTGGGTGTTCTATATTCACCTGATTCAGGGCTTCTCGTCCTGGTAGACTGCTCTGTCTCTGGACGTCTCCTCCACCCACCTGTCTCACTCCAGCGGCAGAGGAGGAACGGCCCAGCCGCCCCACTTCTGTGAAGAAAAAAACATTACTCTTTGTGCCTGCTAATGAGAACACCAAAATATAACTTTGTATTTAACACAGAACGCTGCGAACATCAAACCACAGGCAAGTTAATGCAGAGCCTTTGTTAACTTTAATCTATTAAATAATTATGTATTAATCATATGCTTGCAGATATCTGCCTTTGGGACAAGGTATTTTTATTAATGCAGCTTTGCATGTTTCTACATCAATCTACCACAGCAGTTTTTGCTGTTGTTTGTTGAATTGTTTATAATATAACGTAAATAGATTTCCATTACATTTACTGGTTAGGGTTTTACTGGTAATCGTTATCAGTACTTTCAGTAATTCAGAAATTGTTGTTTATCTCAGCTTTACTACAAGATATAGACTTGTGCATTCATTGACTGAACATATAAGTAATATAATCTGTACTTTCAATGTGTAGTTTCCAGTGTTACTAAACTGATAAAGTTATTAAAATTCAACGATCATGGTTTGTCGTGGAATACACAAAACACCATGAAATGAGGCCAGGGCTCATGAATGTGTGCTGGGACGGTGGCCTGTTTATGAAGCGCTTCTGTTACTGGCTCTGCTTCAAGCAAAGCATCGCAGTGATTCTCAAGGTAAGCTGTGTCTTATGTCTCTATGGAACAGCCTTGAGTTAAGATGCAGTGACTGACAATGAGGAACAGAGCTTCAAGGCCAACCTCAGAAAGGAGGATGCACTGGAGGCTTTTGTGTGAGGTGTAACTATGTGGATGAATCCTCTCGTCTGAAGTGGATCAGGGGTTGTGACAATAAACAGTTCAGCCTTATCTCTTACTTAGTCTGATAGACTTATTGAATGAACAACTTGAAACTGCACTTTGCCTTAAACCATTATCAAAGCAGAAAAAAACAAAGGGACAGGGAGGTTATTTTTTACATTCTGAAATTGTAAAACTAGAATTTTAAGTCAAAAAAAGGGCCAAAAATATGTATTCCCTAACAGATCCACAAAATTGCCTGCTGTTGATTCTTGAAGCTAAAATATAGACAACTAGGTTTCTCCAACATATTTTAGTGGCTTTTATACTTACATTATATTGCCTGTCTCCAACAATGTTTAAACTCTGATAAATCTATATTTTTATTCCATGTAACAGTTTAATTTAGTTGCCTGTCATTGGCATCATATCTACATTAATTAACGTTGCTGTTTTTGTAGGTTTTTCAGTAGGCTGAAGTACAGTAAAATGACTAAGTGTTAGGTGAATAAAACTTAATTGTATTATCTCATCTGACAAAATGATTTAGACTTCATGTCATCTAAAACTAATTTGACATTTAAATTAAAAAACATTAAAAACCACAGTTGTGAACAGACCTCCATTGCGACAGGTCGGAAACGTCTGGCAGGGAAGAGGCAGCCCTACTCTGGGCAGAGCTCTGAATCCTGGACTACTGTCCACACCCGCTAAGGATTCACTGTGTCCTAGGGCCCTGCTGGTGGCACCGCTGAAGTGGACTGGAATACCCGAATGGCCGCCTCGAGACCCCAACCCTAGCTCCTCCTTATCCATCCGTAACAAAGCATCAGCACTGCCATTCCATGCACGACCTTCATCTTCTGAAGGAACAAAGTGAATATTTCAATCAATCCTCTACTGTTTTATTTCTTCAGGCATATTCTATTTACTTCCAAGAACCTAAAGGCAACTGTGGTGTTTTCACCCAGGTGTTGTAATCATTGTATAAAACTTGCATTTTAGTCCAAAGCCTTCTAAAAGAAAGGCTTTTTAACACATATGAAATTATTATATTCCAAACCACGTTGTTTTCCTAACTTAATTAAAATGTGGCTGAAAATTGACAATAATTAAACTCAACTTGTATGAAAGTCCTGTCCACTTAGCCAAACAAATGCATACTCTACATTTTACATTTTGCAGTTTTGTGCGTGTGCTTTTGGGTGTGAATAGGCAATTAGCTGCTGTGTGGCTCATCACACCCAGGTGCAAACAGTTTTTGAAAATAGCATTTTCATTTTGTAATAAAATAACCTCTGGCTTACTCTCTGTTTCTCTGCTCCCATGGCTGAAGGACAATTTTCTCTGCATGGGCCAGTAAGACCCTTCATCTGCAGCTAAGCTGGCACTGCTGTCCCAGGGCATGAAGCCAACTTTGGAGTGGAAGGATGCAGACCCTCCATTACTCTTGGATGCCCCCTCACCTACACCAGTAAGACTTGAGGGTTGCTGCAGAGACGGGGTCTGAGAGCTTCCCCTCAGGCTTTCATAAGCTGGCGGTCTCCGGAACCCACCGGAAGGGTACGTCCACAGCAGGGGGCTGTCTGATGAAGGGGGTTTGTATGCTGGCAGGCCGTGAGGAGTGTGAGAGCGTAGATGAGGGCGAGAGTGAGGACGCTGGGATGAAGATAAAGGTGTAGGGGTTGAGCTGGTGCTGCCTTGAGATGTTTGGCTGCTAGTTGAAAGAGAGCTGTCCAACTGTAAGGAATGTGGCCCTCCTTCCCGGTCCCAATCCCGATCCCAATCCCTCTCTCGATCCTTCTCTCGATCTCTTTCTCTGTCTCTGTCCCTGTCTTTATCTCGATCTCTGTCTTTGTCTCTTTCCTTGTCTCTGTCTCTACCTCTGTCCCTGTCCCGATCTCGGTCTCGGTCCCGATCTCGATCTCGGTCCCGGTCCCGGTCTCGGTCTCGGTCCCTGTCCCTGTCCCTGTCCCGGTCCTTGTCCCTCTCTTTGTCTCTATCCCGATCCTTCTCCTTTTCTCCTTTATCCGACTTCAAGAGGAAGCTGACAGACTTGCCTTCTTTGCCCGTACCTGTGGTCTGGGTCTGGACTGTGGCCTGGGTTGTAGTCTGACAGCTGCTCTTGGACGGAGCTGGTGAGTCCCCTCTCTCCGGTTTGCGATAGTGATGGTAGTGAGAGGGCCGGTGGTGTGGGTGGTGGTGGTGATGAGAGAAAGGGGAAGTGGATTTGGAGGATGGAGGCAGGGGAGTGGAGTGACTCCTGGCTCTTAGACCAGGAGCAGGTCCTAACTGGGAGTCTCTGTTGTGTTTGTCCTGCTGGGATGAACTTCCACCTGACGACTCCTTGGAGCCCGACAGGGAAATGGGGACGTTAGATGTTGAGGAGGAGGTGCTGGCTTGAGTTGTTGCGGTGGACGTTTGAGTTTTCGCAGAAGAAGAAGCCTTGTTTTGCACTCCAACTCCACTGGAGGCAGCTGCTGGTTGAGGGAAGGCAAGCAGTGGGGGTCGATGCTGCAGAAGATTGGGGAAAGGGGCTGGGATCTTTGTGCTGGACTCAGATTCAGACTTACTCCCTTGCAGCAGGTAGGGAGTAGGTGCTCGGGGGGTGTGCGGACTGGCTGAGAGGACCTGGGGAACGGGTGTGGATGATGTGGATGATGGCAGAGGAGAGGAATGAGAGATTGACACAGTAGCTTTAGGTTTGGAGTACGAAGGAGAGGAAGAGGACGGGCGAGGCAGAGACGAGGAGCTGCTGGAGGAGGAGGGGGTGACATGGTAGTGTTTAGAGGAGTGTTTGGACAGTTTCTCATGTTTGGGAGGGAGCTGTCTCTGGGACTCTCTGTCCTCTTGTAGTGGGTATTTCATCTCCTCATAAATAGCCTCACTCTGGTCTGAGTCAGAGTCAGGCGTAGTGGCCACGGGGGTGACTGGGTGGGGGGTGGCTGTCTGGCTGTCTCTGGTAAACACTTGTCCTACCATCTCTATATAGACAGGCTCATCTTCACTGTCTCCTGTCTGAATCTGAGAGTCTACTACCTGGAAAGGCAGGGATGTGGCAGAAGGAGGCACACGTGGAGGAAGGGGGTCAAAGGACAACTGGGTGCTGGGACTCCTCTTGGGCTTTAAAGGAGGAACCTTCTTTGATCCCATGTCTCCAGAGTCCGATTTCTTCATAGCTGTAGGAGGAAAAAGCATTCAAGTCACTGAAGTAGGGCTGTGCAGTGATACCAGCATATGTATTTCAATAAATGTTGAAATAGATAGCTCTAATAGTTTTACAGCGTTCTATGATTCTGACTGGCCTTCACACATCAAGCATTATTTTCTCCACAATTCCCAGATTCATGCATACCCTACCAGGCATCTGCAAATCTGCAATTACCTTATGTAAAACATCTCACTGACAGTTTTCAATTACATTTCATGGTGCTAAATTATGGAACACTCATCTAGATGTCTTCGATACCTCTAAATCAGTATCTGTATATAACTCAAACATAAATTGATACAGAATATTTGCTTTGACTCACTCATCCCAAAGCAAACTGTAAAATGATGTCAGATAGATTAACCTGTGATGTTTCGTTGACTGTAAAATTATTTTATTTTATTCTTAGTTCATTCTTTAGTTTATATGGATGTGGTGTTTTATAAGCCTCTTTGGCTTCTACCTCTCCCATACACATGTTGTTTGATGTTGTTATTATTCACATGTTGTTATTATTCGTTTGTCTTTACATGTATTTGGTAGATTTTTCTTTTTTGGGGGGTGTTTTATTTCTTTTGTATTTTAAATCAGCATCGTATTAAACTGTTATGTGCTAAATAATTTAAAAAAAAACAGCAAATCTAATTTTGTTGTTATACTTATTAACTTCAGGTATCATTAACTGATGTTGTTAAGTAGATCATTATGATAATTACTAACATTTAAATCAAAGATTATTATATCATATAACCAAACACAAGTATCATTGACACAAAGCATAATTTAAAACTATGCAATTTTCAATCCACACATGTAGTTTAACGATGTGGCATCTACACAGCCAAAGCTAATCTAAAACTATATTTCACATATTACTGATCCTAAACACATAACAAGTAATGTTGTAATAACTCCCAACAAACAAGTTCTTTTGAGGAGAAGATTAATAAAATCAAATTTTGAATATGTTTATCGGAGTTCTTTGCTCTATTTTGGTCTGTGCGCTGTCTCCTTTCTTTTTCTTTTACATCAGCACAAGCAGCTGCACTCCCATTTGTGAAAAACACCAGTACTTGACATGTTATTTTAAGAATACGAATGAATATCAATAAAAGCCCACTATTTGAGTCTTTCAAAATACTGTATTTGTATTCAGCTCCACCTCAACAAGGAAGGCTTTCATTTTTCTTAGTGCAATGTAGAAAAAAAATACACATTTCTTACCGTTTTTCTTTTCTGAGTGTTTGGACTGGGAGTGAGTGGGTGGTGGAGGAGGCGGCGCTTCAGGAGGCCCTCTGCTGTCAGATGATGTGGAGCTGAGGCGAGTGCTGGGATGGCGTTTGGGTTTGGCCGGGGGACAGCGACCACTGTGTTGGGACTGGGTGTCGGAGTAATCTCCGTTCTCCAGACTCGTATCGCCAGCACCAACAGCATGGCAGGACTGCGAGCGTGGCGCCATGGCAGAGGCACAAGAGTGAGGGGACAGGTCCTGGGAGGCCGGCATGGTCATGAAACCCATTCGGAAGTGCCGGCGGAAGGAGGCCAAGTCTCTGACTTTTCCGACAGTAGCTGAGGGGTCGTTCTGGGTAGAGCTGTAGTTTGGGTTGAGGGGATTGGATGGAAGAAGAACACTGAGGCATGAACAACATCATAGTAGAATGAAAAATATTCATGTTCTACTCTTTATAGTATGTTGACCTCCCTCTATCTTCAGACTCTCTTTGGTCTTCAAACATTTTCTTTGCTGTAAAGAAATGCCTGCAGGGCTTTCGCTGCAGAAGGAAAAGCCCTGGAGGCTCCTCAGTCTTTTGCATTCACATATCTCTCCATCTCCATTTCTCCACATCTGCTTCCCTCTCAAACACATTCAATTAGAAAATCAATTCCCTTGTCAAAAACAAAGTGCTCTTAGCTAATACAGTGTGCTACTAGAAATCCCTTACTCTTATAACCTCTACACACATCTGCAGTCTACTCTCATTATCACCAGAAGTATTAAATCTGTTACCATGGGAACAGTTTTTATGTTTTTCATTGTTTAACTTTGAAAACCTGAGATCATCAATGACAAGAACTCTCACAACAATAATTATTATGGAAAAAGGAAAAATGTAACAATATATTGCAATATCTTACCAATCTGAGATATGACGTGATATCAAAGTCAAAGTCAGCTTTATTGTCAGTTTGGCTATGTGTGCATCACATACAGAAAACTAAAATCACAAGACTCAAGGCCGCATGGTGCAAAGTGAACACAGTTAAATAATATCAAAAAATATTAAAAAATAGAATAGAATATAACTATAACCTATAAACACTAAACAATATAACTGTAGACATAGAATATAACAATAACCAGCTGGGGGTTGAGGAGACAATAAATAGACAATAAAAATGCAACAGTGATGTTCAACAGATGAGGTATTGGTAAATGAGGTTATTAATTTAAAGTGTCATATACAATATATGCATAATGCTATAAAGTGGCAAGTGGCTGGACATGATATTTTTCATGTTGGGCATTTCTATATTTTTCATAACCCTTTCAAAACCTCTCAGTCCACGGACAGGTCCAGATAATTGCATATTAGTTGTCCATCGAGTATGTGGTGTAAATTTATGATTTTTTTTTTTTTTTGCCGGTTTGAACTCTGTCCAAATTGAAAACAAATCTAAAAACAAGATGACTAAAGTACTTATAAGGGTGCTATTTATACCTTATAAATGAGAAATATGACTTTTGAGCTTTACAGATATATAATACATTTCTAACACTGTGAAATAGAGAATCAGTTCCACTGGTTCGAGTTGTTGACATCAACTGTGAGGTTGTTGCCAAGCTGATTTCACTAAAGGCTTACAAAATGGCTTCTGATAACCCTGTGCTTTCTTCTCTGCTTTATCGGATGGTGTGCTATTCTGCTTTGGTATAACAATGCATCACCATAAGGTAACACATGATGTGTCCCTGACATTTAAGTTAACTTGAATTGCGCAGCCTCAACTATGACTTATTTATGATGTATAACAACTTTTTTTTTTTAGAATACCTCTGTCAAGTTACTGGATTTACAGAAATCATCAGAAAAGAGGAGAAAAAAAGACTGTAAAATGTACTGCTGCAAACCTCTAAGAAATCTTCAATAATTAAGGGAGACTAAAATGTAATTTGAGAAAAATTCCACTGAATGAAAATTTTTTATTTCAGAGGGTCTGCAGGAAAGAGACAAGGAGCACATCTGGCGAAGCACATCTGTGTCTACATGATTGAGGCTATAAGAAATGGTGTTATGAGTGTGCATTAAATGGCCTTAAATGCATGATTATTCTGTGCATAAGTGATTCATCGTAGTGCATAGAGGCGACATATGACTACAGGTCACGCAGTGTTCTGTTTTAGATCAGCAGAGGTCCCTGTGAGGCAGTGAGGCACAGAAGAAGACAATTGGAGCTTACAATTTGTAAGCAGGAGAAGCAGCTCTGAAGCTGCTCATCATGGAGAACACAGAGGCTCCTGTTTTCCTCCTCATCACATCACAGTGTTTGAGGCAGGGAATATGTTTTCCTGACCATGTATGTTTGTGTGTAGTACAGCCAAAGAGGGTGTTTGCATCTGTATATTTATGCCCTTGAATGCTTGTGGAAATGTACTTGTGACTCCTCACAATTGACATAGATACTACACAGCCAAATTTAGCCCAGAACAGAGGCTGAGCAGCCCCTCCTGGCATCTTAAAGTGCTCTGTGTTTTTTTTCTTTTCTTCTTCTCAGGGCAGAAGAGGCTCTTGACATCTTCAAAGCAACACAAACAGTACAACAAGTACCTGGGCCCTCACCTCTGCGTTCTGCCTCTGATTCTGTGCTGGACCTTGATTTTCCAAACTACGGGGAGCTAACATTAAGCTGTTTTAGCTTTTTATCTTTGATCCATTCAGAGTGGAAAGTGTTGTAGAATTGTATTTAAAAATCAGCACAAGAAAACAAGTTGAGCATTTTGAATTCAGCACATACATATTAATAAGTCTAGTGGCTCTTGGTAATCATTGGTGATTTGATTGCTGTGCAAATGTCTCTCCTTGCATGATGTGATGGGCTGCTTTAAGCACGTCTGGAACTTGATCAATAATGATGATGACCATAAATATTTATCATTAATGAATATCCTATGCTTCAGCCTTGCATTATGTAATACAATATGTAAGGGATACTGTACACCAAGCCAGCCATTATTGAAAAATAAACCCCAACAAGATGATTCAGGATTCAATGTAAAGTTTTTATCACCCTGAAGGGATTTATTTTAGAATAATGACTAGCTCATTGTATATTACAAGGCCTTCTCTGGGTTTGTGCTTTGTTGTTCTTTATATAAATGCATTTTGTATATTTTGTATAGTTTTTATTTGTACTAGTTGTACTATGTTGAATAATTCCAGACTATAATACTGCAACTTTTAGAAAATAGGTCATAGAGACTCCTCCTCATCAAGTAAATTGAACCCATTTCTAATTTTGCAAATAATTTGACAATTTCCACCTTTATAAAGTGGGGTTTATGAGTCTCATATATTAATCTCAGCAGATTTTTTTCTGTTTCTTCAGTTTAGGTGAACCTATGTCTTAAAATGGTGGGGGTTAATTGTATTAGCTCACTTACTACATGGCAATTTAATAAAGAAATTAATATTTGAAAAAAAGTGATGTAAAAAAAGTTCAACAAGATTAATTTCTTCTGCTAAAGAAAGTAATAAGTCTGTGATTCAGGAAAAAACAGACTATAGAATGGTGTTAGTGGTCAATCAAGAATCCAAACAACACTGATTCTAATATATATATATACACATAATATGTATATTTATGTTATGTATTTATGTCCAACCCAGCTGAGTGTGTGAGAGTGTGCCTACATACACACACATACACACATATATTTATATATATAACTTTTATTTATTTATTTATTTAGTTCGTTAGTTTTTACTCCAAAGGAATGACTTAAGTTCCCCTTATTGTTTGATGTTCTCTTCCTCTCTAACCTTTTTTTTATGTCTGAAACCCAGAAAAATGTTTTATCTCTGTGATTAGATCAAACCCATGTAAATTCATCTGCTGCTCATTTTCACCTTTTGAACCACACCTTTGCTGGTTTTCCCTTTGGGGAGACTCCTGAAAACCATCTCCTCCTCAGAGTGTGATGTATTCCCAAAAGCTTTTAAGACTGTAGCGATTAAAGCTTTTACTGAGAAATCCAGATTAGATAATTCCACCCCCCAGCAGCTACTGTCCTATTTCTAATTTACCATTTTGGGGCAAAGTTTAAGAGTGGGTTATGTTTAAACAATTGAATGATTGTCTATAAAAATACTATCTTTGAGAATCTGGTTTAAGGGCAAATCCTAGCTGTAAGTCATCTCTTGTTAAAATTTTGAAGGGTTGAGGTTGAGCACTGACAGAGTGTGTTTTTGTCCCCGTTGTGTTGGACCTCACTGACATGTTTGACACAGTACACGACATTTTAATTGATTGCCTAAAGTTATGAGTTGTCTCTGGCATACATTTGATCTTATTCTCCTTCCACTGCTGCAAGAAAACTGCACAAAAAATGTCTCTTTAACTGTTTGTGCTACTAATAGTCTAACCTCATGACTAAAGGGGGTCTATGGTATCGGACAATCAAAATACTTTTTCCGTTTACTACTTTAGCATGAATAGCAAAACGGATAAACACTTCATGATGCCTCAGTAACATCAACATAATAAACATCTTTGTCTAAAACAGAAGGAACAAATACCCTCAGGCTGCACAATATAGTATCAACTGATAGTCAGACATTGACCTTCGCTTGGAAGTTTTTACTTTATGTAAGAGGATCTGTTCTTCTTTATTAGTGAGGCCTATCTGGAGTGAGACTTCTCTAAACACAACAGGATGAGTGAAGCATACACAATCAGCTGTACTGACAGTTTCAAAGCATCCAGTTGATCTGGCAAAACTGAAAACTAGGCGTCCTTTTTGCATCACTTGGAATAGGTTTTAATAGGATCTGACAGGTGCCCTGCGCTGTTCTCTGTGAATCTAAATGGTTAGTCCAGTTCAATATTGATTCAGGAGAGCAGCAAAACAAGCAGGATTAAACAGTAAGGACTAAAGCATCTCATCTCTCACCAATGCATACGATTTAAAGGTTATTCATGAAGTAAGTATAACAATTGAAAATTTGGGTTAACAAAGAGAAATTCAGAGCAAAGCAGAACACTCAAAGTGGCAGGCCTCATTTGTCCTAGTCTCATAATCCTGTGCAAGAATTAATAAAAACTCAGCTGGCAGCAAGGTTTTCTTCTACCAGTCACCGCTACTGGGTATAGTCGGCCTGTCTCTCTGAATCAGAGCCTTAAGAAACTGTCTCTATTTTTAAACTCAGATGGAGACTCACCTATTTGCCATTCTCTTTTTCCACAGCCCTCTCTGATTTATAAGTGTGATTTCCCTCCTGAGAGCCTTGAGTTCTCAAACTGTCTCCTCGTGCCCTTCATATGGCTTCCTTTATCCCTCCGACCCCCCCACTACCATCACTCTCACTGGCTCTGGAGTCGTCTCTGGCTCTGCTCCGAGTCCATTTGGTTTCCATTGCTTCGTCCCTGTGCGGTTTCATCTGTGACCCTGCTCTGTTCGTAATCATCACTGGTCATGTCCTGCTCCTCACCTCTGCTGCTCTGGCCCTGCCTGGTTCTGCTTTCATCGCTCATCATGTCCTGCTGTCCCACTCACTGCCCTACACCTCCACTGGCTTGATGATGTCATGACGTTGATCTCTGCTGCCAGCACAAGTGCTTCCAATTACCGCTCTGAGTCAGAACGCACTGGACGATACTTTTGAAGAAGCCGAATTGTGTTTGATTTTTTTCCCTCTCTTTTATGCGCCGTAAAAGCAAGCATTTGGTGAATTATAAGTAATATACATATGAATATTACATCTGTATATGAATCACATGCTCACATACACCCACATGATCAAACCTTAATTAAAATCTAAAGTAATTAATGTTTTTTTTCACCAGTTTTTGCTTGCCTCTGAAGCACAGTAGCATTGTTTTTATTATGCAGTCCTGTTTGTGTTAAATTAAACAGAAGAATTGTCATCCAGGATACAGTGTTTGCTTTGTTTTAATCTGATTAAATCAAAGGAGAGTACTTAACACATGCTATACATACTCTAACATTCACTCTTCAGTTATACTGAAACAACAATGCCAGGCTGATCTCCAAGGACATTCACACATATCACACTAAAAATTTTGTTGTGTCCATTACCCCTCCTTTGTTGGAGAGGATTGTATGTAAAATTCACTTTAAAGCACTCAGTCTTCACTAGTGGAGAAACCAAATATAAAATTTTGAAGTTCTTTGAACACAAAAACTTCTGACAGTGAATTTCCACACTGTAGCTCTATATAATATAAGAATATATGATACATAGCTTAACAGTTAGTTTTTATAGGGAAAGACTCTTGTCAAATTGCAAAATAATAATACATGGAGACTAGCCCTGCACAATATTGGCAAAACTTGCGATATGTAATATGGGTGTACAGCATTGCAATAATGATTATATTGTGATATTTGTCATTCACCTAAAGAAATACCAATTTCATTTAGAAAGGAAAATGTTCCTTAACAATGTTAAAATGAGCCATTTGTTTGTATGCGGACTTAACTATTTATAATTTAAGACAAAATACTGTACTACTACTACTACAATCAATTACACAATTCTGGTAGAACCTGGTGATGCTGTTACCATAGACCTTCAGACACAAACACAGTCAAATATTTGGTCATTTTATTCACACTGAACAATGTGTAAATGATATGGATGTATTTCATAATAACTAAAGTGCCAGAGTACCGCCATGTAAGAGCTTTAACTAAATTATATTCCATTGCATGTCTGGTTTGGGAAATACTGCATACATAAATACAATCTATAAATATAAGTGTTCTGGCTTTGGACAAAGTTGTTCTCTGAAAATATTCACATCTTTTTTATGTCATTAACATGTAAACTTACGTTTTCAACCAGCAGCAGAAGCATTACTTCAGTTTTTTTGCCAGAAAAACTATCATGTTAGAGTGGCAGAGAAAACCACTCTGGTACCCCATGATGTGTAAAACAGAAAGTTAATGAAAAAAAATAAATGAATAAATTATTGCACATCTTTGTGATATGAATATTGCACACTCCGCTATCGCAGTATCAATATTTTTATGATATATTGTGCAATCCTAATGTAGACAGACGAGTGAACAACTCTATTTAATTTCTTTCTTATAGTTTTGTCCTCCTCATGCTCTTTGACATTTGGCTTGACATTATAGTCATTTATCTCATCGACAGAACATATTAACTTCATTATGATGTGCTCCTATGCATATTTGTCCAAGTGTCTTTATGGCAGAGCCATATGATTTCAAGAACTGTGCTTGGAATTAAGATTTGCAAATTAAACTCATTCATGCTAGCTAAGAGGTTTATATCCCCACTGAAGTGAACCCTAATGTAATCCCATATATGCAGAGCTGCTGCGAGCTGATCCTCTCACCTCTTTTTACTTCCCTCTTGGTCCCTCTGCCTCCAGTCCAAACGGCTCTTACGATACAGCAGGTTCATGTCGCTGCGGGATCGCTCCTCCTCGCAGCCTATCACAGCGCAGTGTAGCCGCTTGCTTCGCCTCTCTATGTCACGCAGGAAATGCTCGACTGCCACATCCTGGGCAGAGCCAGAGCTCATGGTATAGAAGACGGCTCGGGATAAGAAGATGTATGTCACAGGCAGTCTCCTACAACTCACCTAAATAAGAAGAAACAGGGGTACTGTTAGAGCTCATAAATCATTAAAATTCATGTTAAACAGCTTCCCAGTCCACTTGCTACTGACAAGATTGACAGTGATTATTTTGTGATGTGGCAAAGCACTATGAAACCCAAATAATAAGACCCAAATTACTGCAAAAGTTTGGGAGAGTCATAGCTTATCATGTCGGCTGTGTCACTTTGAACAGTCCTACCCATTACTCTTAACTGGCAGCCTTCAAAGCAGAGACACACAGTGATGCATGATGATGAAGGTTGCAGTTTTGTTTACCCCAACCTCTAGTGTATCACATGAAAACTATTTATACTTTCATTATCCAGTTATGAATATTTGAGTAAGCATGGTAACTCAGCTGCAGAGCATCTCTGGCTGCAGGCCCTGGGATGGCCTAGCTAAGGCTGTCTGCTGGCCAGACAGTAATGTAGTTTGTCATATGTAGCGCATGCACAGCTTCCTACACACGCTCACCCCATGAGAAGTCAGGCTTGTTGTGGGGCAGATATCTGAAGACCCAGCAGTATTTTCACGTTGGAGAATGTGTACAATGCAATTGGCTAAGAAAAGCACAGCTGTCAGCTGACGCATGTTTCCAGTGTTTTTCCATCATAAACATAGAAACACAGAGTCTGAGGAGTTTTCTGGACACTGGAGGATTAACACAACTACCGCTGGCATCTAAAATGACAGCATCCACATTTAGAGTTTTAACAGCACTTTTGGTTATTAAATCCACAAAGTCAATTTACTATATTTGAGATAAATTTTCCCAGCATCCCGGCTGCTCAGTGGGGTAAACCTCATATATTTACAACTTTTTGCTTCATGAAATGCTTCCTGTCAAGAAGAAAACAAAAAGTACCCTTCAAAATAAATTATTTTCTCTACTCAACATTTTATTATGCACTCACAGCATATTATAAAAGGATTGGATGTAAACTGAATGCAGTATGTCCTGAATCATGCTTCTATAGTGCTTAACTAAGGAGCTCAATAAAAAAGGCATAAAAAATACATGAGATTTCCATTTTAAAGCAGCCAATTCTGTACATATTCAAAACATCTAAACCATTTTATCACTGATGTCACAGCATATTTACAGAGGCAGCAGAATGTATATCTCAGCATAAATCTAAATCCAATCTAAGCGTGATGATCAGGCCCTGTTACCTGGGCCAAGCAGCATGGTGAGCTGTGTAGCTGGATGTGATTCTTTTGTCACAGCCCAGTGTGTCACCAAGTGTGTCAGCCTGGCTACTGCTATTCCTGTATCCCACAGCACTGACCACAACCTCGACCACTGCTGCTGCCATGCTTGCTGACTCAATGTTAATTAGGTTAGAGAGCTCCGACTGTAGGTTGGGCTTTTGTTAACAGGAGCTTTGATTTGGGTTTCTAGGATGTAGCAGCTGAGCAGGCAGCCCTGCAATTGCCGCATTACATGCTGTGGGTTGGTGTACAATTAGTGAAGCTAAAAGAACAAGGGGACCTTTAGCTAATATCCACAGGCAGGTTTGTCACATCAAACTGGGCTATGAACATTATTTTTGCATACACACATACTCTCAGACATAGGATGACTGTGACTGAGCCCGAAAGTCCCTTGAAATCCTAAATGAATTCAAAACGTTTAGCGAGTTGTTTCTGAGGCATCTGCAGGGTCAGAAGTCATTCTTCTCATTAGAACCAGGAGCCAGATGGAGCCATGATTCATGTAACTGGATCTGCATGCAACACTGCAAACTATTTATCCATTCATGCACATAAGCAAACAAATCACACATACATTGATAATGAAAACCCCCATACATGCTAAGTACACATGGACATATGGTGTGATGCTGAGATGTAAATTGCTTTGCAGTTGATTTGAATGTAGGTTACTGATAGGGGAAATTATAATCTTCAGTGGGAATGTAGCACATATGGAGTATTATATGTGGTTATGAGAAAAGATAAAGTTGTACATGAAATCCTGAAGCTGTATCTACTGTCTGCATATAATCCGTAAAACATTTTTCACTGTCACTAAATTTAACACTTCTGTGGTGGTTTGTGCTGCAGCCTTCTGCCCTCCAGCCGCCACCTCAGAAAGCAGTGCTGTGGTGTTGCTGCACCTTGCTGTGAGTAAGGCAGCAGCGCTGAAGAGTGAAGGGACGCATCACAGCACCAGCTTGGCATCGGCACAGGAACAACATTTGTAAGAAATATATTCAAAGTACAAATGCAATGACTTTACTCCTTTGTGTTTTGCACATATCTGCAAAACCTGGTGCAATTTGTATGAAGATGCTCTTACAAAATCCAACTTGCTTAATTTTTTGATTAGTGAAAACATTGTTTATACAATATATTTATCTTTGCAAAGCTGCTTTACCAGGAGCAATTATATTCAAAGGGCAGACAGTGTGGAACATCTTGTTCACTACAGGCATCATCTACTTTCCTCTGCACATCCAGTTCTGGGTATAACATGTTCTCAGCTTTTTACCGGGTGTTCCTCCTTTTAAGGTTAAAATTAGTTAGTAATTTACTAGTGCAACAGATAATTACACTTTATTTTATCAGTAATAGTTTATGAATTGTATGGCATATATGCCGAAAAATGCTTTTTTATTTCTTTTTCATACCACGGCTATTTTTGTCCACCAGTTTACAGTATCATAATTTGACCCACAGCCACACAATAAACCACAGTCACAGCAGTCAAACCAGACATAGTGCTGCAGCTAAACTGAACAAACAAATAGGAAAAGAGAGGAAACAGAGTAAGAGCATGGAGCGAAACGTTCAGGAGAAGAATGAGCAGCTTGAGACACGCAGCCAGAGAGGAGGAGAGACTGAGGTGGTGGGAAAGAGGAAGGAGGGAGCACGGTGAAAGACTGGGCAAAGCAATAAATAGAGTCACCCAGGGATCAAACTGAAGATAAATATGATTAGGGGGAAAATGGACTGATGAAAAATATAGAAACAGGCATTATAAAAGAGGAGGAATCAGCAAATGAAGGCAAGAGGGAGGACCAGAGGATAGAAAAACAGTGAAAGGCAGCCAGACTACAAGAATGGGGGAGGGAGGTGAAATCAAGCCTCTCACACTAGTCGCTGTGTGTGGTCTCCTAGCAACACTGTCAGCCATGCATCTCTTCCTTAGCCACTGAATATGCACAAAGCAGGACGTCAGCTTCGTCGTTCATGATGATCCTGGGTTATACTTCACTGCTTCATCTGTCATTGATCCTATTGTACTGATGTGTCTTTAAAGGGGAAATTAGTGACAATTTTAAAACATTAGAAATAATTAAAATGATAAGAAATTAACTAATGAAGACATCAGTGTAGTATTGTATAGCAGCGATATATGCTCTACTATACACTTGAATCTCGTTGCTCTGTTGCTCTGTAACAATTATACTGATGTTAGCATGCTAAACAGCTAGCTGTGGCCTGTCCAGTCTTGTAATACCGCTTTGCAGCTCAAGAGACAGAGCAGTAGGTATGGTGTCTACCCTGCACTCAGCTCAGCATAAGAAGTGTGATGCATGTTGTTTTGGCTTTTTGTTAATATTATTTTTCTAAAGCTAAAATCCATTGTGCTTTCTTGGGGGTACATTATTTCAATATATTGAAAATAGCTTGAAGAAATGTGAGCATGATCTGCTCATCATGTATTTTGTAAATAAAAGACAAAACTCCAAAAGACATCTATTTCCACTGAGCACAAAAATGACAAATTTTCTCTCCAGAAGGGTAAGAGAAATCTCAGAGTTTTTCTGATTCTTCAGCTTAGGTCATTAATCTGCAACCCATGGTTACTGAGCCAGATGTGGCTCCTTTACCTCTCCCCAGTGGCCCCCGGTGTCTTTGTCCATGACACATAAGAGACATAAGGAAATGAATAATTAATTCTGCACATTTGAAAAGGCCATTTTTACACTGCCCAGCTATAAATATGTGCGGCTTATTCACAGAATTAAAAAAAAGCTTCTTTAGGATCTGCCACTATTTCCTAATTTGCATTTGTTGATATCTACTGTTTCTAGATAAGCCTACACATTACCGATATATGAAAAAATCTCAACTGTCCTCTTGAATCATATCATAAATGCATGAAACATGGCATTACTGAGATGAAAACGCAAAATTATTGTGCCAAATAATCATACTACAGTCCAGTAATTAGCTTCAAATACAATGTAGAGGAGGTTAAACATTTTTCATTGCTCCAGACAGATTTTTATTTTCTTCTTTTTGTGTCAAAAAAGGTATGTAGGATTGGGAATATTTCTGAGCCCTGATTTAAATGTTGTGTAAAAAACCTTACATGTACTTTTAGAATGGTTGGAAAAATGCTCTCAGACAGCACATGTACTGAAATTTCCTTGTTGATCATATGAAATAATGGGCAGCCTCTGAGAGGACCAGAGAACACTACTATAAGGAGTAAATACAACGATGACTGAAACTTTTACCAAATGACCATTGTCACAACCAGTCCAGAAATACCATATTCAGGAGAAAAGGACTGTAGAAATACAAGCAATATAAAGATTAACATTACCATTATGTTATTAATGAGTTTGATGTTCATTACTGCTCATTAATGTTTCCTCTGGACTCAGTAGGGTATATAGTGATGCCTTATATACATATTTCATGTTACTCATTTAATGTTTGTTAAGTTAGCTGTTTGTTAGTGGTTCAGATGAGTTGTTTTATTTTAAATGCTCTCCCTCGATGTTGTACTTATAGTACATTTTTGATTACGACTCAGTCTTCTTATCAGATCTTTCTCCAGCTGAAATATATAACCTCAGCGCAAACATTTATGACATTTCGAGCTATGCTACACTTCATGCTCTCCAGGTACCGTACAAGCTGCAACAAAATCATACATCATTTATCAAAAACATGAAATCTGATGAATAACCCCACACAAAACAAGAAAACTAGATGATGTCTTTAGGAAAGCTAGGAAAAAAAATCAAGGCCTGTTTGCTAGCTGCTCCACAAGCAGAGCTTTCAGGCATAGTAATCACAATGCCTCAAAGCACCGCGGCTTGTAAAAGACTGTTTTACGAAGATTGTTTACAAAAATTTGGCATGAACTTGAACTGCAGCCTCAAGGTCGGCAAACAAAAAGTCTTTAAAAAGAAAAGATGAAGGTCTGCATTTCCTTGGAAATTGTATGATCGCTGTCTGATGAGCATCATGTGAGGTGAACGCTACTATGTGGACTTCGTGGAAGACGAATTAAGGGTCACATAAAATTAGATGCTTTTGAACTGGATTTAAATTAGTTTCAAAAATGACAAAAGTGCTACATGCATTATTTCAAACCCTCACAACCAATGTGTCCACAAATCCTTCAGTCACTGCCATCTTAATTATTCAATAAAACATAGATAGTTGTATCTAGTTTTCAGTGTTGAAGTCTGAATGTTATAATTACTAATGCCTAAGCTAACAGATGCCTCATAAAGCCTAACAAAATACTGGTTATAGTCACTAATCTGTTTGCAAATGATTATATGTGTCCACTGTCACGAAATATTTTGTAACATGAGTTTAATGGTCTGAATAAAACTGTCAGACACATAATGAGTTCAGTTGGTAAAATTGCTTATAGCTTCCTCCAGGCCAACCTGTCTGAACTGTCTGTATGAGATGACACAGCTTTGATCTACATTAGCTTTATAAAAACGAATGGCTTTCATTGTAACACAAATTGCAGTTTTAATAAACTGAGGAAAGCCACAGGGGTCTATATTTGCCTTAATGTTTCGCACCCCTCAAACACCTAAACAGTGTGAAAAGCATCTACTGATCTAAAATAGTTAACAACTGATGGTCCACTAATCCTATCAATACATGTAAATAATTCCGGTAAAATGCAGTTGTAGACACTTGTTTTTATGTTCAGTTACTGATATATTTTGCTGAAATGCCCCTTTTTCTCCACTTCTCTCTGTTTTGATATGATAATGTTTGTATTTACTTGGGAAATACCTGCCTGTCACTGAAAAATGTAAAAATGCTGAGAATAAAATTGTGAGAAATATATAGTTGTGGAAAAAATTATTAGACTACCCTATGTTTTCTTCAATTTCTTGTTCATTTTAATGCCTGGCACGACTAAAGATTCATTTATTTAAACAAATATAATGATAACAACAAAAATTGTTTAATTTCAGAGCTTATGTCTATCCATTTTCCATAGTTTTCATGATACTAACCAAAATCACGCAAGTTCTTACATCAATATCTATGGCATTGTACTGACAAAAACAGTGCTTTTAGACATTCCATGTTTTCTTTTCTGTCTGTTTTAGTCACATGATACACATAGGAGTTAGTACTCGATTGAATAATCATTGTTTTTTATTACTTTTGATGGTCTAATCATAATTTCTTCCCGAACTGTAGATACATTGCTTGGGAAAGGCCATATTTCGAGAAAAAGTTTACCATGAGTTGCACCAAACATAATACTAAGTCTTAAATTAATATAAAGAAAAAACAAGATTTATTTTCCACAGAGCCAAAAGTGACCTCTTATGAGGGTTTGAACTACTCTATGGACTGGCATGGTGTTAAGACATTGTTATTTTTTGTTAAGTAAATCAGTCATTTTTCAGAACAAAAAACTCCTAGCTGCTTGGTTGTCTACTTTTCTTTTTAAAACCAAACCAGTAACCAAAGATTTTACACTTATTTTCAACAACTTTTGCCAATAATAAAACTTATAGAGGTTTTCATCTAACAGTTGGGGCTTGATTTCAACTAAACAGGCGCAGAGGCTTGTATATAATGTGACAATATACTTCATGAAACTATAATCAAGTTAGCATACAGAAAATAAATGTTTACTATTGCATAATCTGAAGCCCAGGATTTATCATTGTCCTCTGTTCATGACATTTTATGAAGTTTATGCAATGTCTTTTTTCTAAATCTAAATGCACAACCAGTTTCGTGTCAAAATACAAATAGAGTTTTTCATGAACTGTGAACTAAAACTACCACAAAACAGGCATGTTTTTGTATAGTGTGTTAGGATAAAGTGGCACAAAAGAGTTAACTTTACAAAAGTTACTGTAACTTTGTGCTGACAAAGTACAAACATACTCGCAAAATATTAATGGCCAAATTTCTCACACTTTCTGTTCCCAGGAGCTGAAATTTGCAATGAGGGATGCTGTCATCCTAAACTTTTGGTCAACAAGTTAATTATGCTGCATCATGTCCATTCACAGGAGACGATAGTCAGCCTTCACAGATTTGAAGAGGCGAAAAATGACACATTCATATCTTCCATAACATCTTCCACACTGACACCGCTACAGTCCAACAACATTTAGAGAGACAGCTGTACTGATATTATTGTCCATTACAACTTACCAGTCTCTTCTCTCTCTACATTCTATTATGTCTAGTTTTTTTCTGTTTGTGTCCGCGTCAGCCTTTAAGCTACCAGATGGAGTGATGGATAATCATTAACTTTTGAAAGTTTTCAGACATTTTGGATTCTTCTAGGTATATTGTCTGACATTGATCTGCTCACTAGTATAGAATATGAATCGAGCAGTTCCACTTTTGCTTTTTCAGTCCAATATATACCTGCCTGTAAAACTAAAACCCTTGAAAAGTTTGAGCTCTGCAAGGCTGACCTGTGGGCTAGAAAACCTTTTAAGAAACACATATTGTATTAAAAGCTTCCCAACACTTGTTAGGGAAAGAAAAAAATCAATCCACCCGCTCCTAACAACAAAACCGTTACCTGGGGTAAGTCCTGCCTCTGCTCAAATCTGTTTAGTTCTCTATCACTGTGGTGTGTTCAACAAACCAGGCAGTCAGATGGAAGCTCCTGGTAGTTTGACTTTCCCTCTGTTTGCAATGGATACGAAGGGAAGCCTAATTTCTCTTCTGTATCTTAATGCTTCATAAGTCTCTTTTTTTCACCATTGCCTGTTCTGGCTTCCTCTTCTAATCTCCTCAGGCCCAGTTCTGTTAAAGATTGGTAATTTGCTGTTAGATACTCTGATCTTCTAACCAGGCTCAAAGGCACTGTGTGAATTTAAAATATGGAGGGAAAAATGAGGAGCAGACTTTTTGCACACTGAGCCTAATTAATATGTATTTTGAAGTGTGTCTGTGGTGAGACGGGAAGGAGATTATTCAAATAATTCCCACATTGTGCATCACTAAACCAGAAGTCACTATTTTCACCTTTGGGGGTCTTTGCTGCTCCAAAAACTGCATGCTGAAACTTCTCTTAATGTACCGCATGTTGTGTGCTGAATGCTCTACAATATTGCATTGTGCAGTGAAATGCCTGTGGCTGATGAGAATGGACAGGAAGAGGAGGAGGAGGAGGAGGAGGAGGAGGAGGAGGAAGATGCAGAGGCTGATGTATCACTCCAGGCCAAGGATGGAAGGCACATGAGAGGCGTAGAGGAATTTTGCACATTTTTTTGTATTGACCTTCTTCTTATGTTTTGGTCTTAAACTAAAATAAAAACAAACCTGGGCATTTTATAAGTGCTTCCAAATGTAACAAGTCAAACCCCAACACTGTGCAGTGTTTCGTTTTGGTTTTTCTTTTTTTTTTCCTAAATCCCACACACACACACACAAAAAAAAAAAAAAAAATCAAGAGGTCAAAACCTCACATACATGTCCATACTTAATTATACATGTACAGGACACTTCACACACTTTGGATTCTCTTCCTCAGCGATGTACAAATTGAGTGACCACTAAATGATTTATGGACTGCTACCAAAAATATCTCACAAAAAAGCTTTTCCTGTTCCCTGTTGCTTTGCGCTTCCAGGACACAAACCTGAGCCACAATAAACATACAGAGATCCTCACTGTTTGTCTCAGCTACGCAACACATAATGTATGTGTTTTACTACAGGTAAACATATTTAATCGGTGTGGCTCATGAATAGTTCAACACATAAAAGGCTGCCGTTAGAGAGTGTCAGCAGGTTTTTAAAAAACAACAACAACTAAAAAAAACCCTCTTAATCTTAATAGTCGTGCTCTCGTCAAAAACAGACAACAACAAACAAGCCAGAGAACGAACTTTCAATCAGCTCGCCACTCAGCTCTCCATCTCCAACCTCAGCCTGCCCTTGGCTTCATCATCTTCTGCTGGAATCTGCAGTTACCAAGGTGACCCAGTGCACTTAGCATACATGAACACTTGCTGCCTTAAAGATCCACAAGCCCTGATAACACCAGACACAGCTTCATTTAAGTTATCCAGTTTCATTTCTCTGTTGCACATAAATAAGATGTAAAATCTTGCAAAAGCTTCTAATATAATGACACACAGACTTTATACTTGGAAGGACATAGAACAGTAAATTAAAAGCAACTTATGGTGAAAGAGTGCAAAAAAGTGCTGCAGGACAGAAGAAGAAGAAGAAGAAGAAGAAGAAGAAGAAGAAGAAGAAGAAGAAGATAGCCTTCCCATCTTGAGAGACATTATTCAAGGGCTGTTAAGTAAATTCTGAGTTTGTTCATCACTTTACAAAGAAGACATCACATCACAGAGAGGGAAAAGTCAGTCTGTGTCCTGTTTGGTTTTTGTATTTGGTTGGTGAAACCCAGACTACGAGGTAGCGCTGCAGGGGAAAAAAGTGAGAATTGAAAAACCCCCTCCATGCTCGCGCTCATCCATGAGAGGAAGAGCTCCACTCTGCAGCTGTGCACGCTTCACTGAGCCAGCATCCCACTCCCACCAAGATCTGACTTATTTTAGATGTGGATGACCCAACAATATTGCCTTCCTTCATGTTTATTTTGTTTAGTTTTAAGTTATTATTCGGATTTTTCTTTAGATATACACTAAAATTATACATGTAACTATGATACATAACCCAATGTAGCTCACATATTAATCTTGGCAGGAATGATTTTTGGTATTCTGCACCTTGTAAATATCATCTTGGAAATTTTACACACTTGCTTTTACTATTTATTTTATTGTTTGTTGATATTTGTGATGTCTTACTGTGGTAGTTGTGACTTCATGACTATACATCTCTTTTGTTCAGTTGAAAAAGGGGCTATTTTACTAGATCATCTACATAATAATAGAACCCTACACTGTATAGTTTGGGAAGACTACATGCTTGAATCCCAGCCTTTGCATAAAGCATGACATTTCAGTTTCTTCTAGAAATGGGAAATGTCTTTTGTGTTTAGACAAAAGTTTACATACTGATGACTACAGTTTAAATGACAGTTTTACCAACCAAACTCACCTAGTCTTGCTTAGTAGCTACTGAAAATGGTTTTAAATCACCAATAATAATCATCATAGCCAGCAGCCATGTACTTTGTCTTTGGTCCAAAACTCATAAGCTACTCTGCAACAATTAAGCAATGCCCAATAGCCCGAAGAAAAACAGGGATCAGCTGAACATCACTGTAAACTGGACATATGATTTGCCTCGGAGCAGCTTGTAATGGGTTTGACTCATATGGAGAAACATCCAGTGCAAGAAAATTACTTTGAAATGGCTTAGAAAACCACAGTCACAGGGCAACAGATAAAAAAACCCAAAAAAACAAAAAAAAAACCAGACCCTGAGATGCACTGTAACCCAGAGAAAAAATAGCCTCACAATTTTACATAGTAGGAACAGCAAAACAGTCCCAGTAGGCTGTTAAATGATTCAAAAGCACTTTGTATCATTATAATAATTCTAATAGTGCTCTTGCTGAGCAACCTTTTCTTTTGATTGAAAGGCAGGGCAGAAGCGTTGGTGTGATTACCAAGCCAGGTAGGCCACAAGTGGTCTCCCTGCATCTGAATCAGCCTACTCCTTGTTCTCATAATCTCCCAATAGGCAAACCATGGAGTAGGTTGCACAGAATGAGCAAACACACATGCCCACACACAGCTCTCCCACTCATTCATCTCATTACATACAGATCATGTCTCTTATGGCCTGGTTATCTCAGCCTCAATGAGTTCAGCAGAGTGACAACAACTCAGCTGAAGAGCAATTGTAAAAATATTATGGCACGAGTACACACAAAAGTATTTGTTGCAAGATCATACTTAGGAAGACACTTACAGATTGAAGAAGGCACTATTCTTTAAAGTTTACAAACCAATTAAGTATAAGCTGAAACACGGCCAACTTTGCTGCTTTTTATTTTTGTTGTTGTTACAAATGTGAATAAAATCATATTGTACACTTATTACCAACCACATAGTGAGAAAGTAGGAACAATATCTACAACTACTGGATGTTTCAGGGGTCTATACTAGAAGGTCAACAGTGATAAAAGTAGTCTTAGTGCAGGTGCCCTAGAATAAATCTGACATTGGCCTGAGAGATGATTGGCGGGTTTTCAGCTCACTTGAGAAATCCTTTCTCCTGCTATGTTATTCCTGTTCTGAACTGTACTGACTGCTGTAAAATGAAAAGGTACAAGTATAGATAAATGACATGTGATGGCATATTGCTTCACTGCAGGGTGTCAGATTCAGGTCGTTTATGGAGTATTTTTAGGGTCAGGTGGAACATATAGTCAAAGTGTTTGATGAGAAATGATCATCAGAGGTTTGTAGAGTGACTTCTTTGACCCAAGTGGATCCCCATCCAAAAATGACAGTGCAACACATGCAGAAATTTTATGTTACTACCTCTTATTTATAAGGCATAATCTGATTATTGTTTTGACATTTTATTATGTTGGATTAAAGCAGGCATATCTGCTCCCTAAATCACAAATTATTATATGGTTATTGCTCCAAATGTCAAATATCTAACCAACCTCAAATACTTGGCCCGCTAATAGCCATAATAAGAAAAATAGTGGCTACTGTTTATTATGAGTTTTATTTATTGTCACTTATAGACAGGCAACCTGAGTTTCTTTTCAGTGCAAATAAAGATAAAAGCTCTGATATTTGTGACACATAAATAAATTGCAAATAGTAGAGTGTGGTAACAGTTACCTTGAGATGCAACAATTGGATTTTCAAAAGAATTCACACACAAAAGAACTTCTAACAGAGTTATTTAATAAAAACTAAATATAATGCATTTAAAATTGCTGCTGAATAGAAACTGAATGTACAAGCCTAAGGGGGTGCTTCACAGTTTTAAAATTACCACTGTCAGCTGAAGGTCACTGGCAAAAATAGAGAATCTGATCCTTAAATTCTTCAATTCAGAGGTTTTTTGCCTCTGTTTTCTGCCTTTTTAACCCTCCTCCTTCTACAATAGAAATACTACTTCATTTCCCAGTGAGAATTTCCTTTATGGCTACCTATAGACAAGCTGCTGGGATTCTTTTCGGTGCAAATTAAGATTGCTCTGACATTTGCTGCACACACGGTACTTAAGTAATTCTGCTCAGATGTGCATCTCTGTCTACAGCACATGGAAGTTGCTCTGCACCTTCACCTATTTTCACATAATGTTGCTGAACTCTGAGTTTTTGCCTGTTTGCTATGACCTTTAGGAATGTCATAGACAATGAATTACCCCTGTGAGATACTTCTAAAACCATTGTGGTTGGTGTCAGTTCCAGACTCGTGCATTCACACGTTGTTAAATCCACCAGGTTTAGAAAACATATTTTTCACATTGCAAAACACAGCAGGTATAAATAACACATTTCACCTCCTAATCACTTAGTGAGAATTTTTCAAGGTCTTTTGAAGGTCTTCCACACAAATGTAACACACTAATGAGAAAAGGAAAATTAACATAACATTCAGGTCCACTTTGGTCAATTTATGCCTAAATATGCATAATTGAAAAAAATACAATCTACTCTTCTAGTAATTCCAGATCTTGCCAATTACGCTTTGCATATAATGACTTGAAAATTACTTTGCCAACGGCTTTCTGGAGAATGAAATGAGCTGATTAATGGCACAAATATCTAAATATATTTCTTTTCCATATCATATTCTTGTGCAATGCAAAGATACAGATAAATAGAAGGTAATTAACATAGGTTGAGACTGGGACTTCTCTGCCAACAAGAGAGGAGTAACTGTTGGTTCCTAACTTTATTTATTTAGCACAGTACCATGCAAATGACTTTGAAAGGTTTAATGAGAAGAAAACAGAGGGGAAATGAACAAAGATGTGTTGCCTCAAGGAAATCATTACCACACATCATTACTCTTGACTACACACTGCAATGAAGACTGGCTGCTGTAGATGTTTACAATCCAAAAAAAAAAAGTTCATTTACAGAGAGAACACTTTAATCTGCATTTTTACAGATTAATTTAGTCATATACATCCCAGACATCTGGTCGGACAAGGGACACCCGTTCATAAAGTGCGGAGCACCCAAACTAACAGCATCCAACAACGTGTCTGAACAGGGAGCTCCCGAATAAAGCATCAAAGAGTCAGTCGTCATTTGTAGCAAAAAATGATCCCTCCTCTTCCTCCCTCAGTGCAGCAGGGACTGTCTGTCTATTTAGATTTTTGCCATGATTTTTTTTTCTCAAGCTACTGCACCCAGCACATCACAATATAGATGGACAGATATGAGACAAAAACATGACAATTATTTTCAAAGAGTCACCGCTCTACGTATATATGCCTTCAGCAGTATTTAGACAGAGGGGATTTCAAGACATGACAGTATAAAGAAGTCTAGTGGGACTCAATTGGTTTTTTTTCTTTTTGAAGGAAAGTCAGTGAAGTACAGAGTCAGGAAAGACAGAGGAAATAAGGGGATGACATATAACAATGTCCATGACTGCATTTATACTCAGGACATTGCTGGTAAATGGCATGCCATTGAATCAACTGAACCCCCAGTAAAAGCCTTTACGTTCAAACGTTTTCCACACTCGACAATGAGACTGACCCAAGTGCATAAAAAAGTTGGGTTGAACAGTAAGAAACATACAGTTTAATGCTGAAGTCAATATGAACTGGGTATGAGATATTGATTTGAAATATAAAACAAAACTCTAATTTTAGGCCAGTGAACACAAGAACAATGTTATTGTTATGAAATATGAATAAAGCATTAAAAATTAAAGGTTCGGTGTGTAACATCTATCGACATTTAGCGGTAAAGTTGCAATTTACAGCCAATTTAATACCCCTTTACCCTCACCTACAGTGGCTAAAAAATGGCAAAGGCTTTCTTTGGAGCTACTGTTGATTTTGTCTGGGCTTTTTAGTCAAGAGGGTATTACTACAAATCTGTCCACACTCAGGAACAGTGGGTTACGGTAATACACCTTAAAGCCGAACGCCACCTGCTATAAAACAGAAAACAGGAGAAGAGGACTCTGGTCTGAGCTACAGAAATACAGCAAAGCAACATGGTGGATTCTATGGGCGTCATCCTTCATAAACAGCTCATTCTAAGGTAACAAAAACATATTGATTATTATACACACATGTAAACATATCAATAATTGGGAATATTATATTTCATTTCTGCAGTAATCTTAGCCCCTTTAACTCATGATGATAATGGCTTTGATATGTTTTACCCTCTCACTTTAATAAACAAAAACATACTATCATATTTTCTACCTGTTTCCAAGACTGAAAAATGTTTTGTGTTTTCAACACAAGGAAAATTCTCATAGCATCACAATATATTATAACCCTCAGAGACCTCTAATGGTTGACCATTACATTAAATAGCCTATACTGATTTTACCTTATGGGCAGCCCCCAGTGGCCCTTAAATTTAATGTCAGGACACCAGACTTCCTTTTTTTTTTTTCTTTTTAACATCCTTCTAACATCATCATTGTAAATAATACAAGCCTTTCCAAAATAATCCCTGAGCAGCCAAAGATGTTTACAGAAATACTGTATGTTCGACTTTATAATCATTTTACATGTATCATATAATTATTTTATTGTATTAAGTGTCTAAATGAAGGATGAGAAATAATAAAACTAAGGTAAATAAATTCAAATGCAAATCTCAACTACAGCTTGACTTTCCTGATTTGCCCTTACAAAATAAAGTGTATATCTCTATTCACCTGTTATGTTACCATGGAGAAAATCACTAGCCAGAAGAAAAATTATTACTGTCAACGACTGATGGAAAATCAAAAGCAGTATTTAATAATCCTGATGGCATGCACACACATCAACTCATGCTCCAGTTTCTGGTGGCATCTATTCAACCTGCTAACTTGCTCAGTGACAGGAATGAGAAAAGAATGAATGGTTAAGAAAACACCACCAGAGGCGCACAAATGGAACAACAACAACCTATTGACCTGCTGCTGCACAAATTTTAGGGAAACAATCTGTTTTGGTGCTTCAGGAAATCCACAAGAAAAAAAAAAAAAAAATCCATTACTGTTCAGTCAGACAGGGGTATCCACTTGACTAGAGAAATGGGCTTAAAATGTCAGCATCTGCCATGTCTGTCTCACATCCATCAGTCGCACACCCTCGTCACCATCAGTCCCTCTCCTCTCCGCCCCTGAGTGGCCTTTCGTCACCCTCTCTGCATCCAGTGTATTTATTTGTATATTAACTCATCCTTTCTAGAATCAGACATCATGGTCACTGCTGCTCAAAGCAACTGAATCATGCACTTTAGGGAGAAAAGCTTAGATGTAGTTCAAATCCCTTCTCCTTCACTGAAAAATCCTTGTGACTTCATTAGTCCAGTCTATAAATCAAACATGCCCAATTTTCAGTACTGACATTGAGCATTAGTGCTGCAATTAGGCATATAACATGTTCGTAGGGTAACACACTGACCCAGCTTTCTATTTTTGTTGCTGTCACATTTCTGAGCTGAATTTGGGATCACCAGGTGAGCACGACAGTTGACAACGGTTGGTGTGAGCACCGGCTCTCTTCTGCATTCAAGACATACTGTGCAAAATGTGTGCCTGCACTCAATGACCCCAAAGTCACAGCTGCTCTCACCCATCCCTGCTCTGCTCTATATGCCGTACCAACGGGTGCAAACCAAAACAGTCACAACTCATCCTATTTAACTATATCTCCAAGACTTTATAACAACTAAAGTCATGCATATTGTATGAATATTTCTTTATATAATCACAGAATTCATTTTAATCCCCAAGGTCAAGTGGGTCTGAGTGGTAATTAATTTAACTTGATATTGAATTGCATTTCAAGCAGACAATGAAGCTCTAAATAAGGCAGAGCAGCTTGTCTGAACACAAAAAAAGAACTATATTCACATATTTTACTGCATATTAATGTTATGTATTCTTATGTTTGATAGTAGTTGTTTCAACTAACTAGCACTATTCAACAAAATATGAAGCACACATGACTACTGAGTTTTAAGATGTATGTTTATGTTTAATTATTAGATGTCTTGCCAGGTTAAATTGCCTACACATGTTCTTGCTTGATTCTTTTTGCAAGTGAGATTAAAGCCAGAGACAAATGTAGCTTCCACTAAAATAAATGTGTGAAGTCAGCCGCATAACAGTTCTTTTAATTTGCCTTAAGCTTGTGGTGGGGAGGTGAACATATCTCAGTGAGTGATGTTTTAAGTGACTGTCACGCCCGGAAAATAGAGGGGGAAAAAAACACTATTGACTAACCTTAATTCCACTTTTAATTCACAACCCCTCGACCCCTTGGATTGTTTTTATTAAGGATCTAAGGTGGGATACTGCGGCAGTGGATCGGAAATTAATGGTTATTCTTTAAAAGCGAGAGGGAGGAGGAAAAAAAAAAACAGTAATGATGTGGCTCCCCTCATCCAGACGCCTGCCTCTCCCGCACCTCAAAGACTCACCAACACATCCTCACCTGGCTGCGCACAAACACACACACATACACAAACACACACACACGCATCCAGTATATTCACATCCAGACCAACTACCGCCCATTCACACCCGCATCCATCCAACACAAACCCTCTTAAAACGCGTAAACATGCAGATGTTTCCATCGGGCCTTGCAGAATAAGGTTCCTAAATGTGACACTGATGTCACTCGGCTGGACGTGGAGAACACCGTGCATGCCCGAGAAGCACCGGTCAGCTGATGGAGGCTTGTTTTTTGGTGAAATATTTATAAAGCCTTGTCACGACTTAACTTAAACGTGGGTTGTGGGTGATAACGGCGCGGCGTCCTGTCATATCTTTGCATCTCTTTTGTGTTTGGGGTTAATAAAACAGGCCTATATGGGCTGTGAGGCTTCAAGGTTGAATATTTTGGAATGTGAGCACTCAGATCCTCACTGTCAGCCCTGAATTTGTTATAATTAACACGCAAAAACGCTCCCAGGCCCGACGTTTCCTCCGCAATACACCATAATATTTTCATCTGCTAATTAAGCAGGCAGTGCATTTGGACGATGACAGCTGGCTATGTAGGCTAGATGATGTAAGCAACTGATGCGGTGATTTACAGAGCAAAACATAATATTAATGAAGGTGTGATTCCTACCTTGGTAACTGGGTAGCCTATGGCTGGCGCAGAGGAGGCAGACTATGCCGATATCCAGTTGCCCAAGCTCGTAAAAATCAGACAACAACAAAACCACGCCGGTTGTTGATGACACAGCTGTCTTAGTGGACGGGACGGAAGGAAAAATCCTTTCCCAGATGTGTCAATTGACGTGGAAAAGAAAAATCAGTTATTCAGACGTATATCACCGGATTGACGCCTTTTCTTGACGTGAAAGGTCTTCCATTTTTATGATAAACAGCGCACTGTACTACCGAGGCTCGGTGGAGTCTGGCCGGTGTGAGATCTGATTGAAAACCATGATGCAATTCAATGCGACGTTACAAAACCATCCTCTGCGAACATTCAAGTCAAACGCCATCCTTATATGTGTCAGAAAAGACCCCCACACGACCTCCGCCACAGAAACATTGTTTGGTTTCAGCCACAAACGGGAGGAAGAAAAAAAAAACAAAAAAACCCCCAAGAACGTCAAAACAAAAATGCGCAGATATGAGCGCGCCGTGTCGGTTCAAGCGGTGGGCATCCTCAGTGTGGATTTGCATTCAGATTAATATTCATACACTAGTTCCCGTGAGCAGACCAGTTGTTTTTAGAAGGGAGGAAGAAACACACACACATCCGACGTGGCTTTTGAGTCCAATTGCGACCAGATGCTGTTTCCATTTGCTCTTTTCAGTAGAGCGAGTAAAATTCCCTCTAACGACTCCAGTTCAGCAGGAGATTCAGCAGCAGACTCATTCCATGTCCGGATCTAACTGGGATGCTCAGGTGTTTTCATCCACAATATTAACCTAGACTTCACTGGTCTGATCATATATGTAGGATATATAAATATATATATATATAACATACCACATGATATGGAAGAGCTGTATGTAAATATTAGATATGAATGTCACTGTCAGTCTGATGTATTAGGGGATAAAAACATTAGGCTGAGCATAAGCTTGAATTTAAGTACCACAAACAGAAAGTAGGCTAAGCTCTTATAGGAATATTTTTGTCATATTTTGTATGTGACCATATTTTTGGATGTGTGGAAGTATGATGTATAAAGGGGTCTCTGTGAGGCCACTTGTGATGTTTAAGCATACAGACATTTTTAAGGGGGGGGGGGGGGGTGTCACATGACCAACTGGCCGACACATGGCCTGTGTTGGGTTGACACGCCCCCTAAAATCTGTGGGATGATTATATAGATGACGACAGCTGAAGACAGAGTAAAACTTAACAACCCAAAAACAGGCAGATGACGCAGATGGATGTAGTGTATGGTCTTGAGAAACACTAATCAGGACTATCAGTAAAATCTTTGAACTGTTGTTTTATCACTGGTCAGAGGTCAGATTGTGTCATTATGTAAAAGGTTCATGCAAATGATTCTGTGCCATACTGAACCTAAAGCCCAAAACAAAGTTAAATGAATGACTGGAGGAATTTAGAGCCAAATTAATTGTTATGCATTTTGCTGTGTGTTAGCTGTGCATGTGTTCATAAATGCTATAAAAATCCCCGATCACCATGAAATGAGTCAAACATAATAACTAGATAAATTTCAATAAACAAAAGCACCACATTATTGGTTTGAACATTAATTAGCAAAAAAAACTTTTCATTAAATGATATCCTGAGTAGCACTTGTGAACTACATCTCCCACCAAACTGTGACAACAACAGGAGCATTTCCTGAGAGATGCTGTTGTTTGACATTAAATAAACATTCACTGATTTATATTCTTTAAAATATGGTGGGAGTGTAGATTAGGGACCAGATGCTGCACATTTTCTGTTTCATTGGGTTGGATTTGGGGACCAGGGGAGCTGTCTGTGGTGCTGAACAGGGGTGACTGTATCTGTAACAGCAGCACTGGTGCAGGGATGCACATACAGAAACATTTTTGTTCTGTGAGATACACATCGTTTACAGCCAACAGATGGCCAAAATCAAGTGTGTGACCCTGTAAAGGACCAGATGCTGACATCCTGGGGCCAATTTCAGTAATGTTTTAAGCTAATTAAGAGAGATGCAATGATCCATCTGAACATTGGGTAGTTCACCTCATTTTATGGCAACATTTACCATGTTGGTGCGCTGCTGCCGCTGCTGCTGCTGAACATTTCCTGCCTTCCTTGGGTCTGTTTTGTATTAAAATACTCTTGCAGTATTCTATCTGACAAGATACCTAAAAGAGGCTTTTAGTTTGAAACACACAGGAAGTGTTGAGTTTTTGTGATTTTAGTGAATATTAGAGACAGCACAAAGTAATCATTGGAATTTATGTGCGAGGTAGAGCAAAATAAATAAATAAATAAAAAGACATACCTGAATATACCTAAAATGTGCATTTCAGGTCTCTCAAAAATGGAACTGGGAAAACAACAAAAAATAATTTTGTCCACGTGAACAAATATGGGAACAAACATATTGTCATTTACATTGAAGACAGGAAAAAGCATGTCTCTATGGCTGCATTGCTTTGTTAAAGGGTCCTTTCATGTCAATGTGAATGCATATGAACTTTGAAAAACAGCAGACAGAAAACACTGGCCACTTGACAAAAAAAAAGTCAGAACTGAAACTAGACACTAGACTAATTACATCAAGAAACCATCCTTTTTTTTTTTTAAACTCTTAAGATCTACCCCAAAGTCTACTGTATAAAACATTGTCATAGTTATCTCTGACATTTCATGCTTGTGTGTCAAAGTATCGGGGGAGTGGATTTGTTATCAGTACCTTTACATGATCTGGTCAAAGTGCACAGTGTAGGCTGCACTGTCTCTGAACCTGCGAGTCTTCATTAATTCAAAACATCAGCGGAATAAACTGTATTAAGGTAAACGATTAAGTTTTATGTTTTGTAAAATGTCTTTTTTTCTGATTCCGTTAATGATTTTTAGCCAAAGGGGTTTTGTGACCCAACAAGCTTAGCTGATAAAGATTCCATTTGTCTCTAAATTAAAAATACTAGTTTGCCTGTGAGCTCATTCATAAGAAAGTCATTTGATCAGGCAAGTGCATGCCATGCAAGTTTTTAAATCTGTGTCCTCCCTAAAGGGAGATTAAAAGCAAAAACTGAATAGCTGATTACCGATACGATCTGATCTAGCCTACAGTGCACTTCTATGAATATCCTTATTATCTCAGATAAAGTAACTTTTGTAACCTTTACAGGCATGTAGTATATAATTTATACCTCTGACCTTTACTGAGTAAAAGCACTGTTTAACATGTAATTAACTGAGGAAAATTGATGGTGTGGCCTGCAGGTTGCAGAAATGACTAAAGAAAAAACCCAGTGGAAAGAGCTTTTAGAGGCGTTTAGTGTTCTGCAGTGGGTACTAACATTTCTCTTCTTAGGTAAGACCTCAGATTAAATGCATCTAATAATAATAATCTCTGCCCAAGTTACTTATGCTCACCTTTTAAAACTAAATGCATCTTTTAAGCCGCCCAGTCCTAACTGTTGTAGCTGTTCATTTGTCCCATCTCAGGACTGTCATGCATCATCTTGCTGGTGTGCCTTGTGTTTACCTCTCTATGGCCGCTCTCAGCCTTCTGCTTCATATGGCTGGTGATTGACTGGCAAACTCCTGAAAGAGGTAAAGAAAATGACAGCATTCAATCATCCATGACAGTGCATGGATTATATATATTTTTTTAAATATGTAGCAACTTCTAAGATTATTAATGGCACCATCAGGAGGCAGGAGAGGAACTTTTGTAAGAAACTGGAAAGTATGGGAACACTTCAGGGACTTTTTTCCAATTAAAGTAAGTCCTTTACATTTTATTTGCTTTGACTCTTCCTGTGTGTCATAAATATTGTTTATTTAGTCTTTGTGTTCAAAAAGTAGGCTCATGATAATCAGCACACAATATAAATAATAGACATGTTTCTTCTGTTATTCCTTTACAAAGTCCTGTTAATCCTGTTGTGTGAACTTTTATTCAGTTAGTGAAGACAGCTGACTTGAGTCCAAACAAAAACTACATCTTAGGCTGTCATCCACATGGTATCATGAGCGCAGGGGCCTTCAGCTGCTTCAGCACCGAGAGCTGTGGCTTCACCGAGCTGTTCCCTGGGATTCGATCATGTCTGGCCATACTTGCCGGACTCTTCAGGATACCACTCTTCAGGGAATACATAATGAGTGCAGGTATTTATAACATGTTCAACAAGAGGACCACAATATTTATATAGGGTCCATTTTTTTGTGTAGGGTTATATAGGTTATTAACATGGAAGTATAGTTTTAATACTTGGAGAGTAAGAAAAAAAGTACAAAATGTACATGTGCTGTAAGAGCCGCAAAACAGAAAAGCCTAAATGCAATCCTTAAAAACATGGCAGCATACATGTTAACCCTTTAACTGCTTGCTCGACTATATGGTTTAGCTCATTTTGAGTCACTATATTTCAATAAGTGGAGTACCTAACTTATCTGAATCTAATTGTGCCAAGAAAAATGAAAATCACTACATACACTTTGATTATTTTTGATGAAAATATGAAAGATATGAATCCTTTTTTTGATATAACATTGTTTAAGGGGCCTTCCTGAAGATAGTAATATTATTTGATACCACAAAAAACTTAAATTAGATATGTAATAATTTTTAAAAATGTATGCTTAACCAAATTGTTGATTTGTCACTTTATGTTCAGAACAGAAAAATTAAGCCAATATGAAATAATGGATTATTTGTTAAAAAATCAACTCCTCTGTTCATCTATTGCTGCAAATATGAAACATTTACTGGTGGTACATCATGAGTATATTGAAAGAATTAACTTAAATCTTTTTTGATTCTTTCTGAGTTGATATAAGTATGGTAAATATATATTATATATAAATTACTCAGCTAAGGGAATTAGAAATGCATACAAAACTTTTTTCATCAGTTTTTTTCTTGGTGGGGTAGTTAATGCAGGCATACTCAGCTTGCTTTGCACAGGGACCAATTTTACAAACAATATTCAAAAATCAGAAAACAATAAATCAACATTCAAAGGCTCATAACTCATATTACTATGAAATTAAACATCTTTTTAAGTAACTGACTTATTAAATTTTATGAAGGTCATAAAATAATTGACACCAGGCCTCTACATTTTACTGCGTCTAATAGCCACAGCTTTAGTTTAAAGGCTTTAGTTATATTTGTCAGAGCTTAAACAAAAACACAAAACCCCCAATAAAAAGGTCCACAGCAGAACAGTCTACACCCAGTTTGTCTGATCTTTTCCACAGGCTGTAAGTTGAATATCTCAGCTTTAATAAATAGTTTGTCCTTTCCTTTCCTCCTGAGTGTTCTTGTTAGGTTCTTTGTTTTACACAGAGACGCTGTCAATAACTTGTGTACTTTGCCTGTTGTCTGATTAGGCCTCTATCCTGTCAGCAAAGCCAGCCTTGTACACCTCCTGTCAAAGAGTGGCAAAGGAAATGCAGTGGTGATTATCATAGGGGGCGCTGCCGAGTCCCTGTCATCCTCTCCTGGACTGAACACAGTGGTCATAAAGCAGAGGAAAGGATTTGTAAAGGTGGCTCTGGAGTTTGGGTGAGGGAACAAACAAAACACAAAAATAAATGTGACAGAAATAACAGAAAGCAGCGTGCAGAAATCCAACGATACAATCTGTGATGGTGTTTCTCAGGGCGGACCTGGTGCCTGTTTACTCATTTGGGGAGAATGAACTCTTTCAGCAGGTGATTTTCTCAGAGGGCAGCCTCGGTCGGAAGTTACAGGATCTGTTTAAAAAGGTCATGGGTTTTGCCCCATGTCTGTTTGTTGGTGAGCGATTTGCACTTCTACCCTACAGGACTCCAATCACCACAGTTGGTGAGTTTACACTTTTGTCCTGGATGAAGGACTCATTTGCTTTGTCACATTTAGCTTATTATACATCTTTAACGTCTTCTTCTAGTGGGACGTCCCATCTCGGTGCCCAAACGTGTCATGCCCACAGAGGAGGAGGTGGACCACTACCACAGACTGTACATGGAAGGCCTGACTGAGTTATTCCATGAACACAAGGTCAGCTGTGGGCTCTCGGAAAGCCACAAACTGCAGCTCATTTAGCTCCTTCAGTTCATGGTCAACTCTGAACTGTTTTGATCCACTATGCTGCTTTCAGTGGAAAACTTGGAGTTTGGGATTTTGGCCACATAAACACAACTAATTTATGACTATGTAAGGTTTGATGTTATGTTGACAACACACCAAGATTTCTGTATTTCCCTGTGCCTTAAACCAGAATACAGTCGCCCCCCGCTTCTTCGGACTAATACGTACCGGGCCATGTCCGGACATTGAAAAAGTCCGGACATTGAAAATTGCACGCACACATACTCCTAGGCTACAATATGGTACAATATGCATATGCAGTATACATGAGAGAGTAAAATATG
>JAPTGZ010000007.1:17832958-17845567 GCA_029814645.1 Fowleria isostigma | reverse complement strand
AGATGTAGAGAAGACAGTTACGGGTCTTAGTTTAAGGCTGTTCAGTTCAAAGGTCGTTTCACCCAAGGTACGCTACATGTGGGAACCTTGATAATATATGGCAGTGTTCCTCACATCCGGTCCTCAAGGGCCGGTATTCTGCATGTTTTACCTATTTCCCTCTTCCAACACACCTGGTTCAATTAATGATCAGCTCATCATCAGCTCTTTCAAGCCTGACAATGATGTAATGGCTTTCATGTGTGTGGAAGAGAGAAACATCTAAAACATGCAGGACACTGGCCTTTGAGGACCGGATTTGAATACCCCTGATATATGGCATCAAAAACATAAATAGACTAACAGCCAGGTGACCATCCTCCAGAGCCAGGGTCTGCTCCAGGTTCTGCCAGTTAAAGGGACGTTTTTCCTCACCATTGTCACCAAGTGTTTGCTCCTGGAGGATTCTTCTATGAATTAGCTTAAAACTCTGGTTTAGACCAGCTCTAAATGTAAAGGGTCATGAGATGAATTTTGTTATTATGTGGTGCTATATAAATACAATTTGATTGATAAATTTATTTATTGAAAGGATATTTTTGATTACTGGCCTATGATATATGCAGTGCCTGGTTACACGTCATCACCTGGAGCAAACTCGATAAAAGGTCATTGGTCAAAGATCATTCCATTGGATAATGACTGCAGTGATTAATGTGTTTCAGCTACAACAACTTCTTTAAGCCTTTAATCCACTCCTGGGCAATGTGCAGTCTGTGGGCCACATGCAGCCCAACAGTTGATCATGACTAGACCTCATGAAGTCATTAGCAAATTAATGGTCAATGCAATTACATATCATCATAAAATATATGCAACCAATATGATGGCATTGCTTTTATTTTTGAAGGATCTGCAAAATTAACATTTTTTTCACATGTACTTTCCAAACTTAGCATAAGGCTTATGCACTAATTGTCAGCTAACACCAAAAAAAAGAAAGACTGATTCAGAATGTAGTTTTTAACAAGCCATGGACTTCTAAGTATTGCTTCACTGAAATCAGTGGTAAAGAAAAAAAAAGAACTAAGATATGCAAACAAAGGTGGGTGGAATTATTGTTTTTATGTAAAGTTAATGTGGAGTTGGTTTTGCAGATTTTCAAACATGTTTTATGAATATTCATTGTCATTGTATTCTGTACTACATATTTTTATATCATAAGTGTATTGTTTCATTTACTGTTTGATATATACATATACATATATAGATGTATATATAATATACATATATGTGTGTATATATGTATATATATATATTTATATATATACATATATATATGTATGTATGTATATGTATATTGAGCAGAGCTGCTAGTGTATTAGCCCTTAACAACTGTCAAAGTGTCATATGTAGCCCCATAAGAAAATGAAGAGAATTCTGACTATGCGGACTTCTGACTTGCACCAACTTATAAAATGTGGCTGAGAGAAATGGGGAATTACTACACCTTGAAAAGCTTAAATGACAAATCAAGACTCTTTCATAAGATCTGTGACCCTTTACTAATATTCATCAACAACAAAGTCTGACTCACCCCTGCTGCTGAGCATACTCATACTATTTCCTGTAGTATAAATGTCAATTTTATTTTTTTCTTCTTATTGTCAATCTTATTCCTCTGTTGTACTGTTTATAGAGCAAAACCATGAACTGTTTTTAGTCATATGATCCACGTGCTTTGTTTTTATTATAGCTGAAGTAAAAAATATGAATAAAAAAAAAAATGAAGTGCCCACCTAATACAGTGAGTCACTTCTGATTTCTTAAATAACCATTAGTTTGATTGACATTGGACTGTGTTTCAGTGGATAAAAGTCATGTGGTCAGATGAGTCCAGACTAACCCTGTTCAGAATAATGGACACATCAGGATGAGAAGAGTGGTACATGAGGTGATTACCCATCATGCCTGGCGTCTTCAGTACAAGCCTGTGGATACAGTGTTATGATCTGGGGTTGGTTCAGCTGGTCAGGTCTAGGTTTAGTAATGTTATGTATCTAAAAAAAAAAAAAGTTCAGCTAACGACTTGGATATACTGATGACCAGGTGTGAACATCAATGGAGTTTTTTTTCTCTGATGCTACAGACATATTCTAAGATGACAAAATAACAGGAATCATCAGGCTCAGACAATGGTTCAGAGAGCATAACACTTTGACCGATCCAGACCTGAACCCCGCTGAGGCATTTTGGGTTGTGCCGGAGAAGACTTTATACAGTAGTCTAACTCTGACCATCAGTACAAAATTAAAACAAAGAAAAAATTAATGCAACTGGGGATGAACATAAACGCTGGGACATTTATAGTGACATTGCATGAGCTTTGTGTACCATACAAGACGCCCTGGTCAATGTGATTCAAAGCTGACAGTGCTTCAGTGAAATGTAGTGACTTTATTCAGGCTGATCATTACAATACTGCTGTTTTGCTCTCCACTGTTAATTCATGAGAACAATAAAACACGTAAGTTAGTGTGAATTCATGTGGATGTCATTGGTCTAATTACTCTGCTGATCCTGTCGACAGAATCAAAGACCATAATTTAACCCTTTCTAGGGCACTCATAGAAATACTCTGAAATTGAAATTGTCAACCTTAGTTTGTTATTAGAGGACATAACAAGACTTTATTACTTTTGTGAAATGTTTCTATTTTTTTATTGTCATGTAGAAAATCAAGGTAATTTAAGTTATTATATTTAGTTTCTTGCCCATAAGTGGCAAAAAATTAAAAAAATTCAAGAAGCATTTATAAAAAATACTAGAAAAACACATAATGTGAAAGGAACATGTATTTTAGAACATTACAACAACATAAGCACTGATCCAAACACCTGTCAACATCCACATTATCTCTTTAACATCATTCCTTACATTAGTACCATTACTTCATGGTACCTAACAAAGCAGATACACTCACTATTCATGCAGAGGTGGACCGTGCAGACCCTATAGACCACATTGGGACTGTTGACTCACTGTCCTCACTGGAACTGTTGCTGTCACTGTTTTGTAATGTGTGCAGAAATTACCAAAAACAGTTACTTGCCTGACAAGAGTTAATTATGTGAATATTTCTCAGTCTCAAAGATTAATCTTATGATTAAAAAAAAAAGTGTAACCCTTCAGTTCTGCTCACTGACAGCAGAACATGGATCCACCATTGTCTCAGTAGTTCATGGGTCAGTGACATATAATGGTCGCACACATATTTGATGAAATGGACATCGTCGGACGAAGTTTGTATATTATGAGAGAAATATAACTGCAAAAGCTTGCAATTTTGCACAGGAATACAAAACTTTGTAAATTATGCCAAATAGGGCAGAAAATAAATTGTAATAGATTTAGAGTTATTTAAAAACAGCAGTCATGGCTGGACAGTTGCACCACGTGATATTTTTAAATTACACAAAAATTGCACATAATTCCTGATTTTTGAAAAGGTGAAGTGACTACATATGTAGGAGAGATACTACATATAGATTGTATATTTTTGTAAATTTAAACCTTTTAACTTTAAAAAAAAATACTGCTGGACAGAATATTTTAGGCGTCACGTCATTGACCCTCATACCACTGATTGTACAGTGAAAACTGTGTAAAACTGAAACAACAGCTCCTCTAGTGTTTACTCGCAACAATTCTGTTAAACTACTGTCAAGACTGGCTGAGTGCTTGACTAATAACATGCACAGAATGGGTATTTCCTGTATGAGGATATTTATTAGCAGAAGAACTTTGTAGTATTATACATAAATGAGCAACTGTACTCAGAAGGACGTCAGGCTAGGTCTGCAACGATCGACCAAGAGCAAGCAAAGGTGACTTGTCTGGACAGCAACGTGCCTTCATGGAGGTCTCGCTGTCCAGACTAGACTTCCTCAGGGTCCCAGCTCGAGTCTGCATCTGTTCAGTTGATCTGTGGAGAGCATCCAGTAACCAAGCCAAGGAGCCGTCTATTTATACTCCGAGGCCACGCCCTCTGGTGACCTAGGAGACACTTGACCAAACATCCAAGAAGAGAGATAAAAAGGAGCGTGCCCTATGGTCATCACACTACCATAACTCTCTGGCAGTAATATGTGTTTGTGTAATGTAAGAAATCCAACAGCTCCACAGTTTCATTTCAGACTCGTTTAATTTTCCACAGACCATGTTTAAAACACCATAACGATTCTGAAACCTGCTTTATCGTACAAGGAAATTAAACTTGACACTGTACATTTATTATTTTAGTGTAATAAACTAGGCACATTCTAAAAGAAAAAAGGGGAAAAAAATGGGATTTTTTCTTTTTTCACCCCGGTTCAATTAACAGTTAAGTCTCTAAAATGGAGACATATAAAACAAAAGTACAGTACAAAAGGTACATGAAACTTACTGCACATAAACCAGCTGTTCTTATTTTTCTAATATAAATTTTCACAACCAACTCGAATCAAATCAGCTCACAATAAAGCTGGAATGTTAAGATTTTACAGTCGAAAATTCCTCTCAATGTTCCCACATTCAAAATGCAACTAAGTGAAAACAAATATCCAGGTCATAAATGGATCATGTGTTTCCTTGTCTTCTCATGTTTGAAGCATTTGTGGAGATGTTTTGACTCAAGATGACAATTACATATGTTCTTTGTTTTAACCCTATTTCATTTTGGGGGTTAAAAATCCAATAAAAATGTAATCAGCATATAACAACTCTGATGTGGTTTCTTTAAATCTGAATGCAGTGGAAAACACTGATCACAAATATGTGAATAGGTGTGTCAAAAAGTTTGCACAGTACATAACTTCAAAATCCTCAGAGTATTTCCTACAGGTTGACAAGGGAAAAACTAAAAAGGAGTGTGGTATCTGTCCCTTCAATTTCCAAACATTTAATATTAACATGTACATCAAGGCCATTGTAAGGCAATGCTCTTTCATTCTTAAAAACACCTCCCCAGGACCTACAATCTAATATTTTATCATTCCAGTCTGTATAAAAAAGAAAACAAAAGGAATATATATATGCATGAATCTACATATTTACTCAATGAGAAAAAAGCTAAAATCTTATTTATAGCCTTAAAAACCCATTAGCTATTCTCTATGTGATTCATTTAATTTACCAAATGACCCTTTAATATGCTGCTAGAAACCTGAGTTTGTTCAACTTGACAAACCGGATAAAGCTAGAAATATTTTCAAAAACTGACCATGCAGTGAAATCAATAATAATGAAAAAGCAGCCGAAGTCTATTACATCTTTGTAAGAGTCTCTTTATGATAAATCTAGTGTGTAAAAAGAAATATGACATTTCAAAAAACTGAAATGCAGTTTAGTAACATGAACAAAACAAGAAAATGTTAAATGGACGAAAATTAAGAGCAAAAGAAGGACCAAAATTTCCCCTTCATTTTCAAGCCTATGTTATATTCTTAGCAGTCAAGATAGAAGATACAAAAACAACTATAATCAAGAGAAATTATTCAATTGCACTAACCTTCCTTAATCTATACATAGATAACACAGATCAGCTTCATGTAAAACCACAGAAATTTGCTGAGCTTCTTCTGTTCCAACTCTCACTTTGACACCATATTAGATTAAAGACGCCATTAAAAGGCCAATTCATTTTGTGCAGCACTAGTGGTCAGGTCATGTGATGTGAGCAATTTATCAATTAGAACATGCATCTAAAAAGGAGGTCTTCACACAAGCCAGTTACAGAGCACCTCTATCGTGGGAATATTTTACCTTTTTCCAGCAACGATGTCTGCGTAAACACAATGGTAGGATCATTTGGTCTACCCTTTATTGCAGTTTTGTAATGCCTCGGGGGATAGTAACAGTCATGATAAATGTGGGATCATGATTGCGGGACACCGTGTAAAAGGAACACCTCTCGGTCCGCAACCAAGGAGTGATGTTTTGATGACGACGACCCCTGGTGCGGGAGAGACAGCTGGTGCATATGAAGGAACTGGCATGATTCCATGGCTATGTGGTGTTTCACCCATGTGGTGGGCACAAGCAAAGCTGGCCAGGGCGCTCCATGCCAGTGTCTCCATTCTGTGTGTCTCTTCCACGTCAAGGGATTTAAAAATCCGTTGCTGTGCCTTTGATTCCGGAACGTAGGTCGGCGGAGTAAAAGTCCAGCCTGTCTCACCTCTGTTACGCCTTTGGCTTGGCTGCGGAAATCAGTCAATGGTAGTAAAAAATGGGAACACCATCTCGCCTTTTTTTTCACGATCTTTGTGTAGAAGTGGCTACAGATTTGTGCACAGGAGAACATGGCGGAAGTGGTGACCTATGCAATGTTGGATTTTGGTAAAAATCAATGCATGTGTTTTCGATACAAATACAGACACCTCCTTGGGTTATTGGTTAAAAGTGTTATTATCAACACACGTGGCTAGTATTCTACATGTTGAAGACAATTCCGTGACCATAACTCTGCAAACTATTAAGTACAGTGAGTTTACAGCACATCCGATGACCGAGTACTCCGTATTAGTTAAAATGTAATAATCTTATTATGCCCGAATTACGCCACCCATCAGACATCCACCCTATCCCTACCAATGAGCTGAGCCGTATCGTCGTCAGTGTGGTGCCTCTCCTCCCCTGTATCATCACTGTCTGAGTCCGTGTCCTCCTCAGGGGAGTAGTAGCCTTCGTAGCCCACAATGGGGGAGTCGCAGCGGGCAGGGGAGGCGAGGCACTGGGCGGTGGTCACTGTAGTGTTGTTGGTGGCCGAGTAAGCCCCTGGGCTCCCAGAGGGCGACCCTGGGTTGGAGGGTCGAAGCAGAGGAGTACGCTCTGAATCTGCTTCGCCTTCTGTTCCCTCCTCCTCACTCCTGCGACCCCCAGTTTCCTCCTCAGACTCAGACTCTGAGTGCTCGGTGTTGGTACGAGTGACTCGCTGTTTGCACACAGGACACGTCTTTTTGGTCTGTGTGAGCCACGGGTCGACACATTTGCAGTGGTAAGCTGAAAAAACAAAAAAGGACAATTTCTGCAATATTGCGTAAAAAAATGCAGGTTTTTTTTTTGTAATTATCATTTTATTGGTATTTTTCATGCAGCATTATTATATCAACATTTTACATCATGTGTATGATTTTTATATATATTTAAAGAAAATAAAAAAAAAAAAAAAAAACTTATTCAAACAGGGGAGCAATGACATGACAAAAATATTCATGAAATAAAATCACAGTTAATGAGAAATAAGTATTAAAAGTATACTGTTTTTCAAAATAATAATAAATTTCTTTGTTTTTCTAAAGAGGAAGCAAATAACTTTACAAACAAACATCAAAATGAGCACCAACTATCAGCCAAATTATATAAAAATAACAGACATGAAGAATGAGGATAAGGATGTGTTGGAAAATGTTTAACTATTTCTTTAAGTTTACTATTTTCTTTGCTTGTGGGGAAAGCACACAAGTATAATATATCCCAATGTTTGCCAAGAAACATGAACAAAAATAAAAAAGAAACTCAACATATCTAAGAATTTAATTTTGAATGAATGGATGTGGTGAATTCAAATTATTAATACTTTTAGATGCCTGCTTTTCAAACACAAGTCAAAATATTAAATTTAACAACAAATAACATATTTACCATGTGAACAAGGTAAAACTCGGAGGTTGTCTCCTTCCTCATACTCATCCAGACAGATAGCACACACATCATAATCATCCCCTGGAAGAGAAAAGGCAACAAAGAACATCTTAAGGTGCTGTCTGTAAAAGTATAACGTACCTATACTGACATGACCAGATACAAATAAATGAACTCTTGTAATTCCAGATTAATTTGAAAGGCTTTATATTAGACACTAAAGGCATTGACATCTTGTTACCTTTGGTAAACCTGTGGGTTGGAATCCGCTTCAGTTGTTCCTTGGACAAACGATTTTTCCTCTGCCTTTTCCTGTACTGCACACATCGTATCATCTGAACAAAAAAAAAAAGAACAAAAATACATCAGTGATGCAGAATTTGCTGACTGAATTTCAAAAAGAACAAATACAATCTAGTAGCATTTTAGCTGAATCAATCTGACAACACAACCTCAGCTTCCCAAAAGCCACATTAACCCTTAACAACCTACAACCATTTTTGTGGTGGCTTCCAAATAAATTTTTACATTTTGTCCTTTCCTAAGTGATATATCACTATTTATTACTATATTATCCTGTGAATTTTACATTTTGCTGGTGTTTTTCTATACTTTACTGATCTTATTGATGTTTATAAAGGCTCAAAATTAATTTAAAAGTTATGTTTATATCAAAACATATAAAACTGAAGAAAAGTAATTTTTTTCAGCAAAACATATCCTTAACCGAGTGTAAATGTAAACTTCTGCTATCACTGTTATTAGTCAAATTATATTAGTTTAACTGGTGAATCAGTGTAGCAGAAGATGATGGTGTTTCATCATTCTCTGCAGGGTTTCTGAATGTCCCGATGAGTCATATCTGATGCAACTGCAAAGCGGAGGAACTGCATTTGACCTTAATTATTTAAATGTATTAACCAGATTAGTGGGTCGAAAATTGCTAAACATTCTTAGATCAGTAGATGCATTTGGTTGCCAGTGGCTGTGGCTAAGGCCTTTTAGGGTTAAAGAATATGTCAATAAAATAACAATATGAAAAACACATGCAGAGGTCATCATAAACTTTAATACTTACAAAGATGACACACATCACAAGAATGATCATTCCAACTACCCCACAAAAAGGAATAAGGTAGTATGTGAATGGGAAAACAGACTCCGGTTTTATTATCACATAAGCCCTGTAAATCAAAAAGACAAATCAGCTGAGAATTGAAGGTACAAAAAAAAAAAAAAAAAATCACAGATCAGCCAAAACATTAGCATGAACAGTCCAATGTACTTATATTTTGTGAGTTGTGTCCTTCTTTAATATTAATTTTACTGGAGGAGGACATTTTGCCATATTCAAAGTAGATGTAAATCTAGCAATCTACTGACTGAATATAAGTAAAACCAACTCCTTTCAATGCCGTGTTGTTTAAAATATTATTTAAAAGGTCATTAATCTTTGGAAAACCCCCCCAACTGTTGTTACTCACCCTTGTTCTGGGATTACATTAGCCTTTAAAAAGTGAGAGGCGTAGTAGCTGACAAATACAGAGGGAATCTGAATCTCCTCAGCGATAGTTTCTGTGCAAAACCAAGAAAATACATCAATCAGACAGATGACATCACACAGCATTATTCTTCATTATAATCCGCACAATATTTAATCATATCTTTTAAGACATAATTACAAATACCACTGGACTCCTAATGGCAATATGAAAAGAACAGTGTCTCTATTCTACATACTTCAGTCGGGTCCTACATTTACTAGCAGGTATGTTCTTAAAAAAAAAAATACTTGGGATCTCTAGCAGCTAGTCTAGTATTTAAAACATCCACAATGGCTCACCTGTCTAATAATAAATGAATAATTCAACTATACTGACAACACATGATAGCCTCTTTGCCTCAACATAAACATCAGATTTTATATCCAGTCCAAACTTTATTGATTTTTTTTTGTTTGTTTCTATTTGTATCAATTATGGATCTGCATAATTATCAATTAGTTGTTTAGTTTAAAACAGTAAGCACAGTCAACTAATTTTTAGGGTTGGAAGAGGTTTATGTATTTTTTCAAAGACATAGAACTAATATTTACGACACTGTTTCTACTCATATGCTCCATATGTTAAAAGTCTGAAAAAGTGTTTATAAAAAACAGTATTGGTGGCTTACCAACTCCTGTGTCAGTCAGTTTTCATCATCATCATTATTATTATTATTATTATTATTATTATGATTATTATTATTTTGATTTTGGTAGAGGGTATGTGTTAACAGTGACTACACAATTTAAAAAACAAATTGAAATGCCCCTACCTCATATACTTTTATGAGTGTTGAATTCTGAAGTTTTTTAAATTCCATTTTAATTTTATTTTAATTAAAATGCACTGCTTGCTACATTATTTTCAAAAATATTTTGCTGATTTCTTACTAAAACATCTAGAGATGCCATATGGAAACTTTACCGTTGCTGTAGTTCATATTAAGAAGACTGTCTGAATACATGTTGTGCACAATTGCTGCATCGAATCCAGCTTGCTGTGCATGTAGAACCTAAAAAAAAAAAAAAAAAAACAACTGCTAAATCTTACACTTGTTTCCTGCATAGACAGAACAAAGTTAAATATTACAGAGTGGGTCCCAAAAAACACTGACCTTTATATCAAAATTGCACTCATAGCGTCTGATGAGAGCTATTACTTTGGTAATGTTGGCATCAAACAATGATGGCAGTGGAGGTGCGGGGTCTATTGGTGTACAGGCATTAAGTGGACGGGTTACCACCACAATTCCCTTTAAAAAACAGAAAAAGTTAAATGTGTGTAAAACATAACATTCTCCACATTTTCAATATATACCTGTATAACTCCAATCTCACCATTAGGCCATCATCAGGAAGCGGGGATCCAAACAAGGCAGGAAGGTCCTCAAACATTGGGGAGGTCCGGTTGCTATAATGCTGCCAAAAATATACAAAAATAAAATGAAAAACATGTAATTTCTACTTAATATGAAATTTTTAACTGAAATAAAAATCTAAAGAATCATATTACAGATGTAGCCAAAGGTTTAAGATTACTTACAGGGTAGATGAAGGCATGAGTGAGTGAGGAAACCAATATGCTGCAGAATATCAGGATGACCACACTCCAGACATTGATGGGCATCATGCTCGCTGTTTACAGTTCTACTGAACTGTAAAAACAGTGACAAGTAGTTAATGAAAGAATACAGAAGTGATTCAGGTTCTTAGGCAAAAGTTTGTGAGCGCCACACCAATCTCATTGTTTTTTGCACAATGCCAATAAAGATTATTCTATTCTATTCTATTCTATTCTATTCTATTCTATTCTATTCTATTCTATTCTATTCCAAGTTAAATTTCTAACTTGTTTACCTCTAAAAAAAATCTACAAATTCAATGTAGATGAAACATATAGTGAATGTGTGTGTGTGTGTGTGTGTATATATACATACACATACATACATATATATGAACAACATATGTGCAAGTAATACGCAAACAAGGAGCTGTAAACTGGTTCATCAGCATGGACTATGGCTGGAGTGGAGAGGCAGTGAAACGTAGGGCTGAGGACCTTTGAACATAGGGGTTGCACCATTCCTCATTATTAGCATATTATTTCCCCTCTAATCACGGTGCATAATCAGCTCCAAAATGCTAAACGGCACTCTGCTATTCCCACGTAAAGGTATCTGAGGGCAAACAAAGGTGAGGCAGTACCAAATATACAAATTTTCCATAAAACTGAATTCATATTTTTAATGAATAAATGTAATGCACTGTTTTACATGTCAGTTGACAGCATAGTGCCAAACCATTTACTATAGGGTTAGTTGAGTTCTAAATAATGCAACTGTGTATAAACAACACAATACAATAAGATTAACAACTAATTACTAATCAGTAGTGAAAGGGACTTTAATCGCATTTCCACTGTCAACAATAGAAATGAATCTACTGACCTATAGGACTTGTTTATCACGTGAAACTACGTAAGCAAGATACAACTGCCATAGGTTAAGAATTAACCAAAGTAAATGCGGAATATCATTAGTACCCTCTTGTTGATATTATACACTGGATTAGTCGATAGAAGACATTTTCCAAAGGGGAAAGTTTTCAATTTTTTCCCCCGACTGTTTGTAACGCTATAAAGTCGTTTCATTGAAGAGTTAGCTAGTTAGGCTTAACTGGAGATAATTTTCGTTGTTAAATGTAATGTCATGGATTACTATCAGTATGTGGTTAATTATAGGACAAAGTTTGAGTTGAAATGTTGATTACTGTTGACAGTCATAACAACTAACAAATGAATTGCATCAAAACTTATCTTCGTTGGGTGTAACATTAGCTACATACCTTATTTCCTGTTAGTATCGGCACAGTTTAGGTCGTTGTCTTGGGTTGTCCCACTAGACTTTTTTTTAGGGTTCTTACATGACACTACGTAAATTCGTTATACTTTGTCTTTACAACTTCTGTCTGATTTTTTTTGAGTGTCCTGCGATTTTACGAGAAAACGACAAACACAGGAAGGATTAACCTCAGCTAAGGCTACTGCTAGCTGAGGTTAGATAACAGTTCCGCTAAATCGTCTCCGTGACAGATTACTGTATGACTTCTCTAAAATACTTCTACAATGTATCATACACGACTAGTAATGGGTAAATCTAGCTGTGCTTGTAATCTTTAAAGGTATCTCCTAGTATCTATGCTTTCCCGAGGTGCATTAGCTCGCTGCTATGTTGGCTAGGTTTGTTTGTTGTTGTTGCTTCTGCTTCCTGGCTTTGCTTCGTGTTGTGGTAGTAGCAGATTGACTCAGCAGCCCCCCCACGCACAGCGCCCCCAGCGGCTGGAATGAGTCACTACAACGGAATGAACCGCATCAACCGTGTACCCAGTTCTCCTTCCCGATTAAT
>JAPTGZ010000007.1:17763905-17777467 GCA_029814645.1 Fowleria isostigma | reverse complement strand
TTGATTGATTGATTGATTGATTGATTGATTGATTGATTGATTGATTGATTGATTGATTGATTGATTGATTGATTGACCCTTGTGTGATGTTCATATATGTGTTATTCAGGCAGGTGGGGTGGACCTGCTGTATTTGTAGGTTTTTAATTCAATATAATCAAGCAATTTTATGTTAAAATACTCAACAGATATTTACTTTATCCCAATTAAAAGCACTATAAAAAGTATATGTTTAATATTTGCCTTTTGCCTTTGCTAGATCAGATTTATGAATGATTGTGCTACTAATTTTTTGTTAGGTTTTCAAATAAAATTGTATATCATCAGGATATGAGAGGAATAAATTTAATAAAAATGTATTACTTTTTATTTTTGTTTACATAAAAAACTAAAATGGGTTCCACAGACCCAAACACCATACAAGGGTTAGATTAATATGAAACATGAACACAAATGCCATAACAGAAGGGATATGCTAACCCACCAATATTAGACAAAGAAGTTGATAAACCTTAAAATATAAGAGTTGGAAACAATGCTACATGGGCAAAAAGTGTTAGACATCTGTTAAAATTTTGGAATGAAACACCAAAGTCAGCCTTAGGATTTTTGACAAAAAATAGATAAAACTCTGTATCCGAGACCTGTGTTTAAAAGTCAATCAGCTGCTCAGTCAACAGTAACAGGTAGGATGTCATTGAATGCAACACTGCACTTCACTTAACTGTCATTTAGAAGGACAGGACGTTGATAACCGTTCATTATTGTTTCAGTTTTACACCTGACCTTTTCTATCAAATGGACAGTTAAAACATAGAGCCATTACATTCATGCACCTGCTACATACGTCAGCAAATCTCCACTTATAAATGTATATTTTCTTTTACTGATTTTCTGAAAATGCTCTTGTAATTTGATACATTTGAATGTAAACCTGACTAATGTAATTCATGTATTTTTTATGTGCAAAACAAGCATATATGAATTAATTAAGCATTCCCTTTAGAAATCTATGTAAAAACAAAACACAACTTCAAATGCATACAAAACACAGGACAGGTAAATTAAACCAAAGGGAATGGAAGGTGGTCTTACCACTGTCTGATGATTGACCTGAATGACTTCATCCCCAGCATGGATTTTCTTACAGCGATCAGCTAGGGACTGATGGATAGACAGAAATGACGACTCATTAGCCGCTGCTCTATTTCGCTGTCATGGCAAAGATCACTTTGATACAATCACAAGTGACACATCTCACTCTACATATTGTATTACAAGCAAATGAGAGGAACAAGAGGCTGGTGCTTACTCCTTCTGTCGTCCCTGTGATTACATGCAACCCGTCATATGTTGACTTGATGTACATGCCCTGTGGGAAGACAGCGGAAATATAAACTAACATTTACATTTTAAAGCACGCTCAAGTACAAGGTTCATTAAACACAATGCGTCTTAGCCATTTGACGCCATTTGCAGAAAAGACTCTGGTCTGAGCATGTTTGCAAATCTTCTGTTTAATCTGCTTGTAGTGCCAAAAGGGTAAAAAATAAATCTGGATTTATTCTTCAGCAACAATGAAAGACTCAAGTGTTCTTCAAATTTGGCTACAATTTGCCTTGTTATGCAAATGTTTAAATGACTATAAAAAGGTTCTTTATTGTGTGTATTCCTCAAAATTAACTGAGAATCTAAATTGTCATACAAAGATGCTCCTCCAAGCAGATTCAGTGAAACACGGCGGACTGTTTATCTGCCAATACGGTTTGTCTGTAGTTAAAAGCTACAACTCAAAGCTTTCACTAAAAGGGATCAAAGGTGCAAACACACACATGCAAACACACACTCACACGCAGACACACATGGGAAGCACACGCATGTAAACTTACACACAGAAGCAGCATGCCAGTCTTGAAGACAGACAGTGTAAGAGGTTTATTTTTAGGCCACTATTCTGTTCAGGTTTCACTGAACGGATGAGAGGACTTCCATGCCCCCCCACTGGCTTTGGCATGGGGGTGGGGCTCTTCACTGTGGCCCCAAGCAGGGAGCCTTTGCCTGAGTGTAGGTCAGTGAGATAGAGACTAGCAAAGAGTGTATGGATATTCGCTGGCAATTGTCTCCTATGCAATTCAACACACACATCTATTGAATGTAGAGCAAGTGCGTGCGTAGATAGTTAATTCATTGTTATTTGCAAATTATAATTAATTACAGTTCTCTAAATTCAACGCAGGCAACGTGCTCTTTTCATGTTCCTTTTATCAGCTGAGTCATATACCCACAAGCTGAGAGAAACCCAGATTTGGGACATCTACAGCCACCATTTTAGTGTTTATGATTTGCCACTATATTCTTAATATTTTAAAATGCAAAAATTATCATTATCAAAACCAACAGTAACAAAGGGATACATTCATAAACTTTTAGAATAATACGTTAATGTCATTAACACCACTTTGGTGGATAGTATAATGTACTGCTGTGAAGGCTGAAATGTCAAACAAACTATCTACATGGCTCACAATATGGGTCAATATATAACTGAGGGACTTTTTGAGTTCCTTTTACAGGCTAACATAGTTGACAAGAAGAGTTGACATTTTTGCCGTTTTCATCCTAAAATCAACGTAACCATAACACTACATGGCATTTATACAGAAAGAGTCATCTACATATCAATATATACAACTGAGTAAAATTGAAATTAAAAGTGTTTTCTTCAAGAGGAAATGACATCATGTGTTCAGGTCATGTGATCTGGAATTAACACACTTCCTTCAGAGGTGTTTTTATAATGGATAACTTAGTTGAAAGTGATTTCTTGAACACAAACACAATTTGTTATTTTCCATATAAAATTTGACACATTGCAAAACAGAAATATTTGTCATGATTATCTCAACTTAATAAAAAGAACACAATCAAAACAATTTTTGAATAAGCTCATTTTATTATTGTTTAGCTAATCACAAGGTGTTTTTTTAATAAATTATGGACAGTTATTTAGACATTTTATTGTACCTAGTAATTTATTAATAAGTGATTGTTTCATAATTAAATAATTACGGAATTTTTAAATTTCTTTTTTTCTTTTTTTACTTTTAATAAAGATGTATTCAAGATATATTCCATGGGCTTCAAAAGTCCCTCAATTATATATTGCCCTGTATATAAAGGTCTAATTTTTAATCACTATCAACAAAAGCATAGTGTAACAACTGGCTTAAGTTAGTTTTAGGTTTAAGCGGCTGAATGAACTTCATAACATGCTTTTGAGAATTTGCACATGCCATATTCCAACCAAATGAGTGTCAATATGCTGGCACAATCATGCTGTTGCAACTTCAGTAATTAGTCTGTTTCACCATCATTGAGCATCATATTAGTAGTTTTGTACTTATTCTGTTTTTGGAAGGTGTTCCTTGTGTTCATTTCATCACACCTGGAAAACAATTTGACATCTTGATACTTAAGTATATAACACCCTATTTAACTCAAAGGAATGGAAAGTGTGTTCACTAATGTGTCATATGGTGTAATGTAGGATGGTGCTGTTTGTTGTGTTTATAATGAGGAGGAGAGCGATGCTGCTGAGTAAATCTACCATCTTTTTGGGAGTTTGACCCACAGCAGCAGCTCAGTATGGGATTGGATGGATCAGCATGAGGACTCTATAATATTTCACAATGTCAGTTTCAGTTGTGCTTGTTATGAATAAACAGAAAACAGAAAGACAAGCAAACTATGTTATAATGGATCATCTGAAAAAAAGAAATAATGAAGAATAGTTTGAATTTGCTTCTTTATTTTCCGCAAATGAGCTTTTTGGATGCAAAGTATTTATTTATTTATTGTTTTGCACATAACAATTCAAAGTATAAACCTTTGCAGAGGCTCGTACAATGCTTTAATGCCAATCAGCTGATTAAAGCTAATAGCATGTAATTAACTTCACATATACATGGAGTTTGTATGTGAAGTTAATCCATCTGCAAAGCGTCTGCAGCACCACAGATAAAGAGACATACACTAGACACTCCCAAACACTGATCCTTTACATTGGAGGGATAGTCTTACCAGTCCTTCTGTGGATTTTATGTTGGCGAGCTGCACAACCTCCAAATGAGCGGCCTGGGACACCATGGGATCCGAGGACAGGGAGATAATGTGGTCGCAAACTTCAGACAGAGTTTTACACTGGGGAGGACACAGTTGTGATGAATACAAACTTGGAGCGTGTGCATTAAGCTCCGTTTACATTAAAGTGGGATAAAGTCAGTAACTCACCACATGTAGGATTTTGTTTTCTGTTTCATATACGGAGCAATCCTGGGGAACATTCAGAGAGCACTGTTACCTCAAGAGAATGTGTCAAAATGAAGTTATTATTGGCAATTCTGCTGTAGGTGGATATAAGCAAAAACCGAGCAACTTGGCACCTATAACCCCCAACACTCCCACACAGACATGCACAAACACAAAACAAATGAATCACCAATGTGGAGGCATGTCTCTTCCTCTCCCTCTCTCTCTCGCTCTCTCTCTCTCTCTCTGCCTGTCTTCCTCTCTCGGCCTTTTCTCGGCCTCTTTCCCTCCCACCATTAATTTTTCCTCTTAACACCACATAAACATCCTAAAATCTATTTAATTTCTTGTTATTTACAGATGATTTGGGGTTGTACTGAGCTGATTATCATGACTTGATTGCAGTACATGTCTATATTCAACAGACTTCAACATGCTTTATGTATTATTAAGGTATTTTAATAAATATTACAGCTCCCTTCCATTTAGACAAGAATGTATTTCTGTCGGATTTATGTGAAAGGAGAGACAGCATGCTGTGTTTAAGAGCCAATTCTAGTGTGTAGATGGCACTTGTACTTACATTTTATGTGCACTGAATATAATAGTTTCTAAAAATGTGTGCATTTAAACAGTAATGTATTTTTTCTCCCATGTAATCAACCAAACTGCAGAATTCACACCTTATAAATCTCATTTCAGCGGTTAATATATTGAATGAGCCTCACTGCCTTAATTATTTCTGTGTGAAGTATGTGTACATGAAAGAAAAATCAATAAGGCCAAAGGCTTAACAGGAATACTTTCTTTACCTGTTGTACAATTGTCGTGAGCTCAAGACACAGTTGGATTACATTATTTCTGGTAACGGAGTAATCTGCCACAGCAGCAAAAGGAGATCTGAAAAAGAAAGAGCACCTGGAATGAACCATTAGATCATTCTTATTTTGAGATTAAATCATTGGTAAATATATGGTCACATTTGTGCACATTCTCTCAAAAGCATTTAATTTTTTGACATACATGCAATGCACAAAAAAAGCATTTTATTTCTCTTTGCACGCCATATTACTAATGTAATACCATGCTTTCAGACTGAAGTGTGATTTTTGGAGTGATGTAAATTTTAGTTAGAATGCTGTTCATGATGCTTGTATAGGAGGATAACCAGTAATTAGATTTTCTTATTTAAATTCCCTGATGTTCAGATTCAGATGCGCACCCTCACACTGCCACAATCCCACAGAGGGACTAAGGGATAAAGCCAAATATAAATAGATTTACTTGGTGCCTTTTTGGCCATCCTGTCAAAATCTACTTACATAATAGGCCTTTACTCATCTGTACTTGTCACCCAATTGGTCACAGAAATAACAAGGAAAAAACAAAAATGACACGTATGGGGTATAGGCAGATCTGGAATCCCCAGAATTCAGTGCTTCAGTTCAGATAAACATTATCTTTATCAAGGCATGTTTGCTTATTTCTTACCAGTGAGTAGTGATAAAGCAGCATCAAGTATAAAACAGAGATACTCTCATGTGCCAACAGTGTTTTTCCTTTACTTTTTACTTTTGAATAACTTGGGATGTTCATTTTCTTGGATCACACTGTTTTTGACCCTTGGGGATATAGAGACACACTAAAAATTATAATACCATCAAAAGTCATCAGAAACAATGGTTATGGAATCAAGTACTAACTCCTGTGTGTATCATGAGACTAAAACAGACAGAAAATAAAACGTGGAATGTCTAAAAGCACTGTTTTTGTCAGTACAATGCCATATATATTGAAGAACTTGTATGATTTTGATTATTATCTATAAAACCATGGAAAATGGATAGAAATCAGCTCTGAAATTAAAATATTATGAACTATTTTTGTTGTTATTATTATATTTGTCCAAACAAATGTACCTTTAGTTGTACCAGGCATTACAATGAACAAGAAATTAAAGGAAAACATAGGGTGGTTTAATTTTTTTTCTGTGATAGTAATTGACTAGAAATTGAAACAATTATTGAACATTTTAGAAATGCATTGGCTTACTTGAGTTAGAAATAAGAGTAAGAGAAGTTGCTCCCATCTGTACTGTAGAAATTACATTTACATTGCATTTTATGCACAAATGTATTTTCATAACTCATCATATTCTCTCATAGTAAGTGTTTGAATATGATATCAAAGTGATTTTTAGAATACATGATTTCAACTGTGTCATGTGCACCTTTTTCCAAATCTCACCTATCCAGCCATGCCAGGAGGCTTTTGGCAGCAGCAATGAGGTCCACCACTGAGGTAAGAAAATCATTAGGCAGTTTGCGAGTAGCTCGGCCGTCATAATGGCCACTACGCCGCCTCCCTGTGATGAAGTTTTGCAGGTTCTTTGCAGATGCATTGAGCTTATGGGAAAGAGTCTTCAAATTCTCCGTCTCCAGCCCATAATTCTAGGGAAGAAAGAAAAGCAAATTCGGTTTGTTTAAAGAGAATGTCATTGTTTGTTTTAACTGTGTGTTTAACTTCCAAGAATTCCTCCAGTGAGAAGCCTGAAACACTTTGACTATGCCCTGTGAATAAAGAGGCCGCTACCCGAGCAGACGCCTCGTCCAAACTACTGAAGATGCTCAGAAGACAAACATGTGAGGAAATAAACAAGTGACCCATCCACCCGGCCCCGCTCCACTCCAGCTGTCACTTTGCATGTCTAGGGAAAGCAGAACATTCATTACACTGAACAACGAAACTGCACATGCAGGCCTGTGGGCGTCTGTCACGTCAGAGTTTCTTGGGAGGGGAGAGAGCGGCAGGAGGGCCACTAATCATATTTAATACAGCAGTGCCTGAGAGACTTAAAACTAAATCCCAGTTATGTAAGGAGCTTTGGGGCTGAAGCAAGGCCCCCCGTGCAGCGATGCAGGATGAAGAGACTTTAGATTCAGATAGCATCTGTGACCTCAGTCCGTTAAATCTCCATCCAGTCCCTCTCTGTCTGCTGGGCTAAAACAGCCGTCTTCCTCTTTTCAACTCTTTTCTCTCCATCCACATTCTTATATATCCTTTATTAGACTTAGACTTAGACCTTATTTGTCATTTCAGATTTTACATCAAAAAGGAAATTTCAATGCAGTTGGCTCAGCATCAACAAATACAAACAGGCTCTTTATATACAGGATATTATGGACAAGATAGAATAAATATGCACATAAAAACTAGAGAATATAGAAAATAGAATAGATATGCATATACTTTTATATTTATATGCAATGTGTGAGTATAAAAAAACTATGGTTCTCTCGTAAAAAAGCAAAACATTTTCAGTAGTGAATATTGTATTTACTATATTCTTGTTTCATGTCTCCACTGTTAGAATCTGCCATGTCATGCCTAAATCACAACTAAAGATAATGAAGACAGCAAAGTTAATGATTTATGTTGTGGATCAGCAAAGATCATTTACATTTATTTACTGACAGACAGATAATGATGCAGAATATTGTTACCAGTAATGAAAATCTCAGACTCAGAGACAACTCCATTTTACATTTTAATTAAAGTTACAAAACTAGTAAAGATAATAAAATCAAGATAATTATTTTATAATTATATGACTAGTTACAGAAAAAAATTATAGTAATAAGTATATATGTCATATGTATGTATATATATATATGTATATATATATGTAATTTATGTTTATTTACTGACAGTCTCAAAGACCGTCCCTTCAGATTGCAGATAAAAATACAAATAGAAACGGAATAAAATGAAATAAAATCAAATGCACTGGATGACACCACTCCAACTTCCTAAAAATAGTTCTCAAATAAGCAACTTTTTATAGCATACTTAACAATAGTATGGACAGACAGTTGTCCTGCCTCACACTTACTTTTAACCCTTTATCGGGCACTCATTGAAATATTCTGAAATTCTAAATGTCAACCTTTGTATGTTATTGGACATTGTCATCTCCCTCCTCTTAAAAAAATCCAAGCAGCACTTGTAAGAAGTAAAGACATGCAATAAAACAAGTTATAAGGTCAAAACCTGACAAAAATCACTCATATTCACTATTTACAGCTTCAAATTGTCTGTAAAGTTTGAATCACTGTATTGTGATATAAAAAATAAACATGGTTCTTAACCTCACTAAGGCACGGAATTGGTTCCATATTTAATATTTGTGGAAATTACCAAAAAATAGTCACTTGCTCAATAAAGGGTTAAACAATACTATAAAATAATATACTGTAATAATATCTGCTCATCTAAGTGGTAATTTGATTTATCACATACAGTAAATACTACATAAATATAATCAAATTGTTATTTTTCTCATGCAGATTCCCTGAAAAATGCAGGATATTGAATAAATATGATGGATGAATGAATAAGATAAACGAGGTGTGATATGAATTCACACACCTGACACTGGCAAAGTTCTGTGTTCACTTTGCGTGTGCTATAGAACATGCAAAATAAATATGTATTCTGGAGTTCAGAGCACATCAGTGCAATCAGCGGAACAGCGGTCTGCCATGCCGACATACAGAAAACTTGTAGGTTTGAGACTATGAGCAGAAATCACATCAGGAGGAGGCTGTAATCCATGTCAGCACTAATGACAGCTGTAAGATTTGCCTGTGGAGGATATTTTGGTCAGATTATTGACTCTGGCAGATTTACTGTGATGTTTGAAAACTGAGGTCAGAAAACTTTTTTTTCTGTTAGTCAAATGATTAAATATTAAATCTCTATATCCCTATATAAATATTTGCAGAAATATATTAATTTTGAATCTAGATTAATTTCCTTGTGTTATGACCTTTTGTTAGCATTTTTCAACACTAATTAACCCGTAAATGCTACTTTTGTGGCTGTTCTCAAATAAAATTTTTTTTCTATTTTCAACTTTTCTCAAGCAATTTATCACCATTTATTCTAATATTATGCTCTATATTTTGCATTCTTCAGTGAAAATCTGGTATTTTCCTATATTTAATTCACTGATCATATAGACCACTTCAGAGTTGACGTCACGGTTGACATCATATGCACTCTGTAGCAGGAAAAACACTGTATATCAATGGAGGTAAATGACAGATCAGAAAGAATACAGAGAAAAGTAGAGAGAAAAGTTATTGTTGTGCTGTAAGTTGTCAGAATAGAAATGCTATAAACAAAACAGCCTTCACTTTTTTAGAATACTGTTGTTAAAGACGGTCTTTTGAGTCAAACCGTAGACACTTATGATTGAATCCATTAAACGGAACCACGGTGCAAATGACTGAACCAGCAGTGATTTACACTGTTTTAAAGGACATTAAATAACACTTCCATTTATGCAGGTGCAGTTGGCTGTCAGTATAGAGTTGGTCCACTGGTCCATGATCACATATATATGTAAAACTCATCAGTGTGCCCCTGGGCAGCTGTGGCTACAAATGTAGTTTATCACCACCAAAGTATGAATGTGTGAGTGAATGAATAATGGATCCATTGTCAGCGCCTTGAGTATGCCTTAGGTGATAAAAAGAGTGCTATATAAATCTAATCCATTATTATTAGTATTATTATTATTATTAAAACTGGGTTTATGTCCTTGTCTCTGATTGACAGCACGTCGGTCCAACACATGAAAACCACCACGGTGTTCTAGATTCAACCTGTTGTGTGTTCTATGTGTTTGTAAACTGAAGGGTTAAACAGGTTCACTCATAAAAAGTGACAGGGGCTCAGTGAGTACCGGTCCAACGGTACCGATGGATGTATATGAGTTTTCTCCCATGGATTGTATGAGTTACTACAGTATTCCTACTTAAAATGTCTGGCATAACACTAGTATTCAACATCCTGGACATGACTGCAAAGTACGAAGTTCTATTCACAGAGGGGTTTGTAGCCTTGAGCTTTTCTTTAGTGTAGACTCTGGGTTTTCATCCACATATAAACACATGTCTGTCCACACCTCCGTCCATTCCGTTGACTCCGCCCACTGAGTTGACGTATGGATCAGTAAACATCACTCCGCTGATAATGGTCAATTTATTTTTATAGACACCTTGTCTCTCATTGACAAACCATTAAAATAATCAGAGAAGGCCTCTGTATCTTCATTACTCTGTTTCTCTCCTGATTTTCATACCTCTGACACCGGCTTCCATGTACCCATGACACCACAACTTTCACTTTCTGCCACAAGTTAGGCCCCGCCCACAGAAAACATCATCACTGTTTCCCAACATTGAAATGGTCTATAGATGTGCACAAAAACTATAATTAAAGTTGAGGATTAGTATAACAAAAACTGAGGAAACTGTATAAAAAGTGCCTTTTTCAGAAGAATATATCATTAACTGAGCATAAACAGAGTGTTTTCATCTATTGTCACCAACTCCATGGGTTTTCCTGGTGAATAAATGTTGGAGAAGATGACAGTGTTTCCATGGTAACTACTGAGCCTCTGAACTTCCAAATGGGTCATATCTGATGACCATAAAAAGAGGACAAACTGCATTTTACACCAATTATTTACATGTATTGATAGGTATTTAGGGCGGCTGTTGATAGAGCGAGTCATCCAATGGTCAAAGGTTCAGTGGTTTGAATCTGCCTCCAACTGTCCACATGTCCAAAGTGTCCTTGGGCAAGACACTAAACTTTAAATTGCTCCCAATGAGGCCTGGTAACACCTTGCATGGCAGCAGCCACCCACTGATGTATGCGTCTGTGCGTGAATAGCATGTAATTTGCACCGTAAAGCACTTTGTGACTCCGGTCTGTGAAAAGTACTCTATAAATAAAACTTACTTAACTTGTTATATCGGTAAATGATTTAGGTTCTCCAGAGGATGTTTGGGTCTTTATGGGTTGTAATAAAAATCTAATCAAATCTTTAGGTTGAAATAAACAAGTAACAGTCATTGTGTTATGATTGTTGCATAATCTCTTTATCATAATTATTTTCAGAAAGCTTCAATTACTTAATATAAATGTCACCATTGTTTTAGATCCACCTCTTTAAACAAACAGCCTGAAATTAACAGAAAAATTTGTATTTCGCTACTTATTCCACATAATTTACACTGCTTAAATTCTAATATTTGTTTTGTAGGTAATTTATAGTTTATATTAATTATTAACACCTGACATTGTCTGTAATTTCTTGGCATATTTCAGTAATATCTACGTATACTTAAGTTTTTATTCATGTCAAATCTGTCCAATGTGATTTATTTTCAAAGACAAAAAGACAAACATAAAATAACCTTTTATTTAAATATTTACTGTCAACAAATCGCAACTTTTTGGTAAAATGTCTGTATAATTAAACTAGAATTTAGCATAAATCATAATATTGGCATTAAATTAACAGAAAAAAAGACAACTTAATCTATAATTGAAATTTCTGCGTGACAGTAAGTCTTCAGCTAACACTTCATGGTTGTGAGAGGCCGAGCTGTGTGTAATAAACTTCAAAAAATAAACACAAACTTCATCCAACAGCAGTGACTATTGAAGTGACAGTACAGAGGAGTAGGAGGGCAGTGTGGGAGGTTCAGACTCACCAGAGCACAGAGCAGGTCCACTGCCTCCAGAATCAGCTCCTGGTGTCCGATTCTGGACACTCCCAGATCCTCCAGCTCCTGGTGGGTGATACGCAGCAGCTGGTCCCCCCCTACTTTCTCCCTCTCGAAGGTTTTGATGTACTGCTGCAGGCAGTCGTCCAGGCCTGAGGAAACCACACGGGAAGACAGGAACTAGGTTCAGATTTTGTTTGCTGGATAATGAAGCTGTTGGAATTTTTTCATTTATTAGTCATGCAGCATGTTGCAAAAAAAAAAAAAAAAAAAAAAAAATATGGCACTATCTGTTTTAAAAGGCAATAATATTAATTTCCTAACACCCACCAGACGTGTTAATTTGCTGTAAAATTGATTTTATTTTGATTTGTGTTTGACATTTCATCAGTAAAGCCCCTTTAACATCACTAAACTGTATTTCACTTTTTTAAATGTTATAATGAGTTTAGAGTAAAACACTTGGTTAATCTTCTATATTAAGTCTGTGTAGGTGTGGTTTAATCTAAATTGATTGACAGTGGCTCTGCAACATCAGCAAACATCCCACAACTATTATCAGATTCTGATTAAAATCACACTGTCACTCAAATGTAAAACTGTTCTAACCCACATCTACATTGAAATAGATGAAGATAACAGCCTTTAACCTTTCATGTATGAATTATGAGAACCGTGATCAAGATTTTTTTGTGGGTTTTTATTCCTCCTCCTTAGGCATAAAAAACCCCCAAAACAAAACAATGCAATCAAGTTTTTTTCATAGTTACAAAAATGTCCTCTCAGCTACACCATTCATTTAATTCTTGAAGCAAAGAAACATGTATTTAAAACCCAATTTCAGAAAGTGATATGAAAACAATTAAATAAATCCCTTTTAAATGCTGCTAATCTGATGTTTTCTCACATTTTAACATATTCTAATACTAGTTATTACTCACTTCATGGAGATAATATACTAAAAAAAAAAACAGCTTTTGTTTATAGGAAAAAAAAACCTAGTCTAACAATTAACAATTGATTCACACTAAAACATGTGACTGCAGATCAGATTTATCAAGAATAGTAAAGTTAATGTAATGTAATGGTATGAATGTCAGTGTATGGGATGTTCATATGGCTAATATGGAACTAAAACAACAAAATCTATGAATATACAAGAGAACAGCTGGAGAGTAACTGTCCACTGTAGTGACCACTATGCATGAAAGGGTTAACTGTGCACTGGTTGTATTTTGCTGTTTGTGATATGAGCCAAATAGTCGGCACCAGAAAAGAAAATCTGACAGAATATCCATCCCGAGGTTCACTTTAACTCTTTCCCCCATAAAGACGACATTTGACGACCCCTCCGTACCTTTAATGACAAGTTTTGACACCTCTGTTATTTCACCAAAGACATGATTTGACGACCATTAGAACAGGTTCTGTCTTTTCTAATGTAATAGAGGCTGTGATAATAGAGGTGAACACAACCCATACTAAGACAAACAATAGGATTAAAGAATATTTTTTCTTTATTTTTTCTTTATTTTTAAATTTTCTTTATTTTTTCCTTTATTTAAATTTTTTAAAAGTTGTTCTTTGTTTCGCTATTTTTTTAATTCATGAATTAATTAATGTATTTTTAAATTGTTTTTAATTTTATTTATTTTTTTTATTTAGTTTTAT
>JAPTGZ010000007.1:17740800-17751078 GCA_029814645.1 Fowleria isostigma | reverse complement strand
TCAGTTTATAATAATAATAATAATAATAATAATAATGATAATTCCATCTTTCATCAATGAAGAAGGTGCTCTTAAATGGTTCTGGTATGCATGTGTTTGAAATGTTTGGAGCAATTCAATTTCAGCTGAATTCTGTCCTCCTGTTTGGTTCTCTGTTGTTATTTTGACTCCTGGGCATCCTGCTGTTGTGCCCTTCTGCTTTATCTTTTAAAGCACTTTGTAAACTCAGTTTTTAAAGGTGCTACAAAAATAAAAGTTTTTTATGTATTTATTTTATTATTAGTTTATTTGTAGGGATGATGTACAAAAAAATAAATAAATAAAATAAATGTTTCCATTTGATGCATTGTACCAGAGTTAGCTCAAAGCTAATTTACATCTGCCTTAGTAGATCACAATGAAGACAGTTGTTAAAAATATCACAGTAATAAAACTTTATATCTATTATATTATTTCTGCAGCTTAAATTATAAGTAGTATTTTTCCTTATGTGCTATGTATGTATGTGTATGTATTACAGAATACTAAAACAGTGCAGGTTCTTCAGGGTGTTATGTGCACATGTGTACATGTTATTGCTGAGGTTCATCCAACTCCATGGGTGTTGATGTATGTCATTCACCCTCTTGTCCTCAAGGGGGCAGAGCCTATTTTTTCTATTTTGTCGAGAGCAAAAAGAAGAAACCCGGAAATTCGTCCTGATATCAGTTGGAACGGTAGGCCAAAGTCCCATAAATATGTTTGTTTTGTTTTTTTTTAATACTGATTAAATGTATGTTTTTTTTTTCTATTTTGCTGACGTAAAAGATGCAGAATTAATATTTTATTTTTTTGCGGTTTGATCTGATCCTGTAAGGCTTGGACTGAATTCGTCGGTGTCGGCTCAAGTGGAGCGACGACACGAAAAGTTTTAAGTCGCTGATATGTTTTCATACACGCAAACTATCGCCTGTTGACGCAATTATTTTTACATGTTGACGTGCGTTAGCCTGTTTTAATCCGATATTTGCCGTATTTTGTGTTTTACGAGTCTGTGTTTCTCATGGCGATGTAAAGACGACATACGCGCATGTTATGACCTGTCTAAATGTAGGAAAAACATAAACTGACTGGAGAAAACATTATCAACCAATTGAAAAACACTGCAGAAATACAAATTTGAGTAGGGAAGTAGCTAGTGTTAGCAAAACCTACTCATGGACCTAGTATGCTCATGTCTGCATGTTATAACACGTGGAATATGGACATTGCAGGAAATCAACATCAGTGCAAAGGTCACACCCTGGTGAAGAATGAGACATTTGATGTCACAGTTTGGGTTTTTTTTGTTTTCTGCAGGAATGGGCATGCTGTCCCTGTGTGACCATCTGCTGAGAAAGAGAAAGTGATTGCAACAGCTTGTCTGAGTTTCTTTAGACAAGGTAAATGATGGATGACAGTGAAATATTTGAGGTGGCCACGCCGTCGGGCCCCTCTGACGGGGACGCACCTCCGAGTGGAGGAGGGAGTGAGTATCTAGAAGATGAGGAAGATGACGAACTCTATTACATTCCACCCAGAAGACCATCTCTGGATTTAGGGTCTGATACTATGGACACCAGTGGATGGTAATGCCAGTGTTTTGTTTTGTCTTATTGATGAATGGCACCATTTAACTTGTATTAGTAAATGAATGTTGACCCATAACGACCCAGTGCTGCTTTTATGGCAGCTTCCACATTAATTTTTTTCTCTTTTGACCTTTTTCAGGTGATTTCTTACCATTTAGTATTATACTATCCTCTGTATTTTGGTTTTTCAGCTAAACTCATGTATTTTTCTATATTTCATTTACTGATCATGTAGAGTATCATAAATGTTCAGAATAAATTCAAAGGTTATTAAATTAAAACAATGAAAACTGAAGAAAAAAGTGAGTTTTCTAGCAAATTATATAATTAACTGAGAACAAATCATGTATCATCATCCACTGCCATTGATCCAACTGCTCCAAATCTAAATGTTGTAGAAGATGATGATATTTCCATATTCACTACAGAGTCTCTGAATGTTCAAATAGGTCATATCTGATGACTGTGAAAAGATGACAAACTGCACTTCATACTAATTATTTACATGTATTGATAGAATAAACAGGTAATACATAGTTTACAGCAGTTGATGGTTTGTGTCACCAGTGGCTGTCTGGGTCTTTATGGGTGAAGGATAGAATGAAGTAGAAAGACAGTGGATTTTTTGTGGTCTCTAGAATATTCCAAGACAACTGTACTTGCACTCAGCAGCTTCCCCTAGTGGGATAAATAAAGAACATTGATAATATTCCAGTTCTAGAATCCTGAATCATGCTAATAATAGACAAGAGATGAAAGTTTTTTGTTTTTTTTTATGTTTTCATTAACAGACTTAATTGTATTTAGCAAATATAACAAATTTACATTTTAATGCCTGTAATGAAAATAAGAATTTTGGAATCATCTGAGCTGGACCGGGTCCATGTTGCAACTTATTTTCAGGAAAAATGGATGCCAGGTTGCCAAAGATGAAAATATCATCCAGGTTATTGTCGGCAAAAGGTGGAAAAGTATGACTGACTTTTATATGTGTGGAGATGCCATCAATGTGAAGCTAGATATTGGGATTTTAGACAGAATATGCTGCCATCAAGTCAATTTTTTTTTTTTTTTTTTTTTTTCTGAGGTCTACGGGTATTTCAGCCAGTCAAAACTCTCTACCAGTTCCGACAACATAGGTCCTCAACAAGAATGAATGTGTTCAGTAATAAACAAAAACAATAACAAAGCAGCGTGACACAGTGGTAAACATAACTGTGTTCCAACTTTTTGACTATGTTGCTAATTTGTTTATATTCACAAAATACAATTAAATAGTTCAGTGAAAAAGAAAATAAAATCTGTTCTTCAGTTATGGTCAAAACAGTTTGATGAGATTTTATTCAGTACGTGGTCCAACTTTTCTGGCAGCAGGATTTGAAAAACAAGACAACACTCTAGAGTCTGGAATCACATATGTCATTACAGAACAACCTCATATATCCACATTTAAACATGACACAGTAAGGAGGTTACTTTTTTTGTTACACCCTAGCCAAATTAATTCAAGGGGGGGAAATCTAAATCAATAAAGACACAGTATGGAGTTAAAGCCCATATGTGTCAATCAGTCTTCATAAGCCCTTTTTTTCCGTAATTCAAGTACACACCCTTCATGCTGCTCAAGAAAGAGAGCTAAGCTTTAAATGGACCTCTTATCTGGTGTGAGCTGCAGAGCTGGTGATTCTCTGTTATGTAGACACTGAGCAATTAACAAACTGTCATTCTGCCAACCTTTTTTTCAGGCATTTTGTGGATCAGGCTGTGTCTCCAGCACTGAGTTACAGCTCAATGTCAAGTGAGAATATGGAATGTTCCACTGAAATGGTTGACGACGATGGAATTTCCACACGGTACAAACAACACAAAGCATTCAGGAACCTGTTAGAAAAGTAATCCTGTCCTATTGAAATTTAAATGTCTTTACTGTGTTATAATTACAAAATTTGTGTCGTAGTGTCCACCTGGAGAGATTAGATTCATATTCTAGCTCCTACTCCCTGGACAGTGACGACTGTGAAAAAAAAACACAGAAGTATGTAAAGTTGTATTTATAAAGACATTTCTCTCATTGTACATACATTTGTGCAACATAATTTAATATCTTCATTGTGTATGTAACAGGGTCAGAAAAGAAGACGATACTGCTTCAGAGGAACCCATAAAACCAGAGCTAATAGAAGACTTCAGTGTGCCTATTCATCCGTCTTTCACAGTAGCCTTCGTTTTTAAGGCAAGTTCCTGGCCCCATTTGTCTCTGCAGAGTTTCTGTGACACTCAGTAGAAATTACTGTCTTAAAATTAATTTTGTAAATTCAGTATAACCCATAAAAGTCATTAAGTAGTCCATTAAATGATCTCTGGCAAAGCGAGTCAAGCTTTTTCTGTGAAAAGTCCACATTTCTGATGATTCAGAAAGTAGTTTTCCTCCAGAGGCGAAAATGCTTCTCCTCCAGGGTTAACTCCCAAAAACTCAGCGATGGTCAGAGGACAGGGACACAAGAACCGGGTTTGGACTGAAGAGGGGCTTTATTCTTGGCAGCTACACTGCAGTTAACTGGACTTATTTCAACCTAAGTTAAACTCTTTGCCCCAGTCACCATCTCCATCCCTCAGCTCATACACACGCATGTATCGGCGGCATTCACAACCACACGGGTAACAGCCACATGCACACATTCACGTTCACCACCGCACACACACATACACACAATGAACTATCTCTGCACATACAGACACGTCATCACAAACGCCAACCGTACTGCGAAGCCTCTGCATTGATGAAGTTCTGTTGGATCATAGCGCACAAGAACATTGACGTTCAGCCATTCTTTCTGTGTACAAAAACTGTCACTGAGCTAGACAAACTCTGTGGGCGTGGTCTCACCTGGGCGAGCTTGTGAATAGTAATGAGCTCAACCAGTAACATGTCATACCGAGCAGCTTTTGTAACTGACCTGATTTCTCTCCATATTACTTTTCAGTGTCGATAGCAGAGGCAGTAGCGGTTCATTTTCAAATTCACTACATAACACAAACATATTTTAAAAAATGCAAGTAAAAATGGTTTTGTGTGGAAGGGCACCTTTAAAGTAGAGAACCTGTAAAAAATAAACTCATAACTTTATTATTTTTTTTAAACAGGGAGCTTGCAAAGCTTTTGGGAAGCTGGACGATGTGGAATTTAGAGGTTTCAAGAGGATCCTTTGGCAACAGTACCCACAAACTTTCAACAATTCTCTCGAAAGCATGGACATCGTGGACGTTGTAGACCGAATCCTGGAGTGTTACAGCCTGAGAGTGTCGTGGCAAATCATAAGGCGTACGTTCATGGATATAAAGTTATTCAGAATGGCTGAATATCTGGACACCTTATGCATCCAAAGTGAGTAAACCTCTACGTTCATATGATCTATTACTTAAATGAGAACATCAAAATGTAAAAAATAGATGAATAATGTTTTTATGCAAGAAAAGTTGCAACAAAGATTTGTACTTTGCCTTGAGTCTTAGTGAATATAATGGTGCAAACAAGGGGGGGGTCAACCAATTATCAGTATTTTGTATTTTAACTACTATGGGAATCCAATCCCTGGGAAAAAAAAAAAAAAAAAAAAGAATTTTAAAATCCAGCACAGAGCATCCCTGCATCTGCACCATCTGTGTTTGCTGAAGTGGGACTATTGCCTACTTTTACTATTTCAGAAGAAAATTAAAATACTACTACTTTAATTTATTTTTATCTTGGTAATATATCAGGAATCTCTTTGGTTTATTTATATATTGCATTGTAAGACGTGATGCATGAATAAGACTGAGAGAAGAACTAAGTTCTCTTTTAATTACGCATATGCTTATCACCAAATTTTACATTGGAGGTTTTCTTATTCTAAATTTTGACACCAGTATTTTTATTTTTACTGTTTCTGTGCAACACATAGGCATATAGTCAGGGATCCCATAGGGTCCTAAAAAGTCTTGAATTTACAAATCTGCATTTAATACCTTAAAAAAGTCTTTAGTCTTAAATTTTATATGGTAGGTCTTCAGGTTTGTTGCCATAAATGTGTTTGGTGTATTATGTTTAAATGTGTCTGATAAATGTCCAAGCTGCAAATAAAGTAACATTATTCCACCCTTTCCAAACCAACAATTTATATTGAAATTAGGAACCAGTTATTGCTAATTATGCAGCCCTTGTTGAGAAATGACTCAAAAGGGTGGGAATCAAGGCAATAGAGTAAATAAATAAATTTCCTTAACCCTTTCATGCATAGTGGTCACTACAGTGGACAGTTATTTTCCAGCTGTTGTCCTGTATATTCATGGATTTTATTTTAGTTCCATATCGGCCAATACAGTGGACGCTTATGCACATCCCATAACACACTGACATTCGTACCATTACTGTAAGTTTACTGTTCTAGATAAACCTGATCTACGGTAACATGTTTGATTGTAAATCAATTGCTTGTTAACATTATTAGACTGTAATTAATCTTTTTTTTTTTTCTACTTTTTTTGCATATCATAGACATGAAATGAATAGTAACTGATATTACAGTATGATAAATGTGAAAAACATCAGATTAGTAGCATAAAAAAATTTAAAAATTTATTTGTTCTTTTTTTAAATAAGATTTTTAAAAAAAAACAAGGGAAAAAATGTAAAAATGGTAAAAAATAAAAATAAAAAAATTCAAAAAACAGGATGAAGTACAACGTATATCTTCCTGCCCCTTTACCCCATCTTTTTCTACTGATCAAAGTCCCATGTATCACTCAAAGTAACTTGACAACTCTTACACATGTCAAAATTAACTCTAAACAATCCTGCACAAAATGCAATAAAAGAACAAAATTCAAGAACAGATGAGAAAAAAACATAAAAAGCTGCACAATTAAAAATAATAAAATACATGTTTCTTTGCTTCAAACATTAAACAAATGGTGTCCAGTTGAGTGGACATTTGTGCAGCTCCATAAAAAATAGGTTCATAAAAATTTTTCAATCGAATTGGAGGTTTTTGGGGTTTTTTTTTTTATTCTTAAGAGGAATAAAAACACTCAGAAAAAAAACCTTAATCAATTAAGGTTGTCATAATTCATGCATGAAAGGGTTAAATTCTAGGAGTCATACATTTTTGCCAGTGTGGCTGTGAAATGGGCATCAAATTCAGTTAAAAATTGTTACATTTAACTTGTAGAAACCTCTGGAACCCTGTAGGTTGTTTTGTTGATCACTGATAATATGTACCTGTTGTTGACCCTGAAAACAGGTCTAAACATTCATGTACATTTTTTTTTTCCACAGATGAAGTCCGTTATGAATTATGTCAGACTCTTAAGGAGAGGTACAGCACTGTAAGTATAGATTTGAACCCAGATGGAGAGAAGAGGCTCTTCAATGATGTCTACACTAATCTCAACTTGACAGAGGAACATGACTATGGTCCAAATACTGAACATGAGGTCTTGAATATAGGAAAGCTGCATACCAACAGTAATAAAGACAAAAAAATTTCCCAGAAGGATATATTCACTGAAAAATTGGTGAAAGCGAATTACATTAATATCATAATGCTCAGTGGAGCTGCAGGGTCAGGGAAGACGATGGCAGTCAGGAGATTAATCTTGGATTGGGCAGAAGGAAAGTCTCATGAGCATGTGACTTTTTTGTTTCCTTTGTTCATTAGGGATCTTATCAATTTGGAGGATTCCAATTTATCGTTGATTCAGATAATACAAACTTTGTACCCAGAAACCAAAAAACTGAGAGACAGCGACTATAACTGTAGTGAGACCGTTATGATGCTTGTCATAGATGGTCTCGATGAGTATGATTGGACATCAGAACCTCAACAGACAGAGATTTTGACTGACCCTGAAGAGCCCAAAGGTCTGAGGGTGATCCTTGTGAACCTCCTCAGAGGAAGGCTACTGTACCACGCCCGAGTCTTGGCCACCTCTCGGCCGCTGATAAGGCACCCCATGCCTTGGGAAACACCTCACATAGAGTTTGAGGTGCGTGGTTTCTGTGACTCTGAGAAGGACGAGTACTTTAAGAAGAAGATTAAGGATCCGCACCAAGCAGCTCAGGTCATTGAATATGTCAGTTCTTCCAAAACCCTTCGCCTCATGTGTCACATGCCATTGTTTTGCTCGCTGGTGGCAGAAGAGTGCCTGAGGATAAAGACTGAACAGGGGCCGCAGGCAGAGCTGCCCACAAGCCTCACTTACATGTACACAAAGCTGATGCTACTGCTGCTGCGTCAACTCCGCAAATTTAGAGCTCCAGATTTGCCTCCCGATAAAGAGTTAGAATTCATTATGAGTCTTGGAAAGCTGGCCTTCAGCATGCTGGAAGAAGGCAACTTCCAGATTTTGCGGGCAGACTGGACAGAGAGGAAAGAAGTTGGCCAAGAGGCGATCGTACACACTGGCTTGATTAACCAATATATCATATTGGTACAAAACATGTTTCAAGAGGTTGCCGTGAGCTTTATCCACCCAACAATGCAGGAGTACCTGGCGTCTCTATATGTGTTTCTCAGCTATAGAAACCAGGGAAAGAACATCTTTGACCAGCAACAGAAAGGCAAATTGTCGCGGATGTTGAGGGCCAAGAATGTAGACGTGTACAAGAGCGCTGTGGACAAAAGCCTGCTGTGTGAAGATGGCAAGCTGGACTTTTTCTTGCGTTTCTTGTGTGGGATGGAAAATAAGAGTAACATGGAACTCCTCCAAACATTTTTCATCCCCAATGCAAAGTGGACATCTGTCAGCGAAGAAACGGATGCACACATCAGGAAGAGGATCGCTGAAAATCAGTTTCCTGCCAGAAATGACAACTTGAAGCACTGCCTGGTGGAGCTGGGTGTGCAGCAAGCAGCATCCAGTTGATCTTTACAACACTGATCACTGTGCACAAAGTACAAAGTCGTAAATCAAAGCTTCCACTGTCGGTGGGAGAAACGGTGGCGAGGACATGATGCTGCTCTGAAGGAGAAACATATTTATAGCCTCCTCTGCCTCATACACGTTTTAGTACAGGCTTTAGAGAATAGACAGCCTAACAAAATCAGTCCACTATTTCTTCAGATTTACTTGCAAATTAAAATGTAAGTTAAAAATCTTTTCTAGTTTAGTGTGTGTAAAAATTTGTTTCTATGCATTTCTAAAGCCATTAGCCTTAAGTGTCCTTTTTACACCGTGCATAATGTATACTATTCCATTTTTATGTTGACAGACTATTGTTAAGCTTAATTTATGCGATACTTAAATGCACTAACAAATCTGACTTATCATACGATTAAAAATATGATTGGTTTAATTACTGGCATCCACAAAGGCAGGTATCACAGTAAAAGGCTATTATTAATTTCACATAGCTGAAAACATTATATGCATAACTGAACATACATCTTCTGATCCCTGTTTTTATTTTTATTTTTTTAATGTATGTTACAGCTCAGTGATCAGGACAAAGCTTGTGAAAATGATAACAGTAATGTAAGCTTTTCACAGTGAACAACACTATTACTAAGATATTTGTTTAGTAAATGGCTGCAGTCAAGGGTAATTGTGATAATTTTTAAGTAAATTGAATTGGATGGGGGTCTGGTGTTTATAGATTTTAATGATGTTCAAAAACAGATAAATCATGTTGATTATCAAATGAAAACAGACAAAATTTTAAAAAAAAACTTATTTTGCACTGAGTACATATACTCGGTAGACTACAACATGTAAAGCATTGCTTTGTTTCACATAAAATGCTCTGAAGGTGCCTGTTCAAAGACAAATAAAATAACTTTTGTCCTGACACAGTTACTACTTGTGGTTTTATTCAAGGATATCAAAATAAAACAATGAGCTCGAATGCATAGTTTTCAAAGCACTTTACACAGAGTAGCATTCGCTTAATTAACACATAATGCACATTTTTGACATTTGTAAGCTAAAACAAGCTTTAGATCAGGGGTGTCAAACTCATCCCATCAATGTTTTTGAGTGGTTAAAAAACCCCCGTCAAAATCCATAATGAAAATGTTTACATCTACAAACTGTACTTGAACATAACATGAACCAATATGAACCTGAAAATTCATTTTAAAAATAAGTGCCATTTTAACATATTACACCTTAGTTTATAATTTATACATGTGCATCACTACTTACAGCTCACAATGGATCTACAAATACACAAAACATTTAGTAACTATTATTAGTTAAAATTAGACATATTACTCCTCAGACATTTCAGGTTCTTCCTATTTGTCCAGGTTATTCACATTTTTTGTTAAGGGCTAGTCTGTTGACATTTTTGTGTAATTTTACTTTTTTAAAACTAAGACAAAAATTAGCAGTTTTTATTACTTTAACCCTTGGATGCACAACCTACCTATACCTACACTCTTCCACAAATGGGGTCAAAAATGACCCCAAATAAAATCAGTGTGTTTTTGCAATAAACTGGGTTGTTATTCTTCAAAACCTTTAAAACAAAGAGCTGAAATATTTTCATATTCCAGCTATTCCATAAAAAATCTTTGTGACATGAGGCCATTTTCATTTTTATTTGTTTTTTAATTAATTTTAAGAAATTGCAGTTTTTGTATCACTACCCCACTCTTCCACAAGTGGGGTCAAAAATGACCCCAATTAA
>JAPTGZ010000007.1:17728596-17740700 GCA_029814645.1 Fowleria isostigma | reverse complement strand
TTTAACCTTTTTTTAACCATAAAGACCCAAACATTCACCATCTACCAAAACCATCTACTGATAGAAACTGTTTAATACCTGCTGATCCATTAATCCTATCAATACATAAAAATAATTGGTGTAAAATACATTTTTTCATCTTTTTATTGTAATCAGATATGACCCATTTGGACGTTCAGAGGCTCCGTAGTTACCATGGAAACACCATCATCTTCTACAATATTAATTCAACCAGTAAAATCAGTGTCAGTGGATGGACACAGTGAGTTTATGTTCAGGTAATAATAGATTTTGCTGAAAAGTCACTTTTTCTTCAATTTTCTGTTTTTGATATAGTAATTCTCAATTTTATACTCTAAACTTTAATGAACATCTACATGATTAGTAAATAAAATGTTGGAAAATACTTGATTTGAAAAGACAATATTACAATGGTGTTAAACTACTTAAGGATGGTTAAATACAGAGAAAAATTTAGGAAGTGCCAGAAATGTCACACTGGGTCTTTGAGTTAAATGTCCCAACTACAAAGAAAGTAACATTAGTCGAGTGGTTCCACCTCTTCCAACATAATATATATTAAAATTAAGAACCAATTATCGCTAACTTTGCAGCCCCTGATCAGAAATTACATAGGGCGTTGGAGTAAATAAATGCATTTTCCTAAACTGTAGGCGTCAATTTCTTGCCAGTATGTAGTAAAAAATGGGCATTAAATTTTGTTCTAAGTAGTCCTAAAACTTAAATTTAACTTGTAGGAACCCTGAAAATTTAAGTCTTACCTGCATGAGCTTTTATTTGGACTTGACCTGGCCCAATGATCTTTGGAGAACAATCACCTATCGCTGAAGCAGAAAAAAAAAAAGTTAAACACAAAGTCTAACTATTAAAAAACATTTGATTTTTACACTCACAAAATATACCTCACCTGGAAAACCATCTGCAAACATCAGGCCCAGAAACACAAAAGCTGTTAGAGAAACAGAACATGTTCGTACTACTTCAAGAAGTGAAAATTTCTGACAAAGTATCAGTAAGTGAATTTACCTGCGATGACCGACGGCTGCTTCATTCTGACTCCTTTACTTAAAGCGTTTGGTTGTTGAATGCTGCTCAGGGATTCCACATGTGTGTATATATAGAGAACGAACTTCCCTACACTCAAACACAACATACATGGGGATTTCCTCAAAAATTAGCCCACACATTTTTTTTTTTTTAGTTTGTTGACATTTTATGGTTTCGCACATACAGTAAATCAAGCATGCTGACTAATCCAATACCCAGTCTTATGAGTCACATATATTGATCCTCATGAACAATTTATTGCCTTTTCCAAGAATTCCACTGAAAAATAAAAAGTTGATCTAGTGTACTGACATTTGATTTTGAAGATAACACTGACACTGAAGATACTCAATTTGCCCTGTTGCACACAGTGAGGTCCAGGTAAAGCAGGTCAAAGATATGGCATACGCCATGAGTAGTACCTGTCAAATCCACCAGCCGTCACCTTCAAATGTTCAGATAAGAAGAGTGCTGGCATTGTCTGCACTCTCCCAGTTAAAGGGTCACTCCACAACAGTTTTCTTTCCTCATTTGTTCAAAAGCAGCCAGACTCTTAGTTTTGGTCTGTTTAAATGGAGGCTACAAAGACCTAAGCTGTTCAAAAACCACTTGACCCGTACTACTGAAACATCTTTCTCAAGTACCTTTATTAGTACTTTGACACACAGACACTTTCAGTTGAACTTCTCCAGCTCTGATTTCAGTTTGCTCACCGTACTAAATAAGTAGTTTCAAAATCATATCCCTGTTGCTCTTACTAATCCAAAAGCATACAGCAAAAAGTGTTCATTAAAAACTTTCTATAATATAGGACCTAGTTTAAAGGCAAACTGCTGACAAAAACACATGGCTATATGAGCTGTAATTTCAGAGGCTCAGGAGAAAATGTTTTTTCTGTCTTAAAAAAAATAGTCCTGTGACTATCTCGAACCTCCGATGTGAATCATATAAACTAGTCAAAAGGTGAAAAATGACAAAACCAAAGCGGAGGGGGACCGTCTTTCCATTTATGATGAGTGTAATGCAGACACCGGACATGTTGAAATCCAGTAATATTAACAATTCCATCTTCATAAGTACCGTAGGAGGAATCCTGCTCTTAGCTAATTTGGATGCTGATTCTCCATGATGTCAACAGACATGGTGCTAGTTTGCATGTAGGAAACTCAGTTATTTCACTTCTGTTAAAGTTAGTCAGGAAGTCAAACAGTGACATGAGTAATGACGTGCAGTAATGCAGCGACACAAGGATTCCAGGGGAAGTCTGGTTTTTATGCCCATGTACATTGGAGGCATGACTGGGGAGCAATAATTTATGCAAATTTCTACAGAATTTTAATTCTATAACAATGGTGGCGAGGATGAAAAACTCAAGCTTGACCCTTTAACTTTTCTGAGTATCGACAAACACTTAAGACATGAATTCATAAATTAGTAAAAAGCACCTCTGTAGTGATTTTAGAACTGCTTTACTAGGTCATAATATGCACAAACCCATTAATAATGTGTAATGATGTGAAGAAAACCCGGGGAATTGAGACAGACATCCAAATTCTGATTACTAATAAAATTCAAATAAACCGGAACTGTGCCTATTAATATGTACAAAAAGTATAGACACTTGATATTGATGTTTTAGTTCAATGTTAGTCTCCAGTCTTTCGAGCCAGTGCATTGTCCTCCGTATGGCGGGTATGTCCGTTTTTTGGATTCGCAGGTTACTCCAATCCCAGGACGTAGTTGATGCCTTGAACAAATCCAATAATTACGGGCTGCCAGGCCACCAGGTACCGAAGCCAATCTAAAAGTTGTCCATACATGACATGTGGCCTCTCCCAGCTAAATGCAAAACAAGTTAAGGTAAAAGAGCAACACAGGTGTTAAGTAACAATGTACAAATACTTAATTACCTTACTTAGGTAGAAATTTTAGTTATCTATACTTTACTGGAGTAATTATTTTTCAGCTGACTTTTTACTTACATTTTCACACAATTATCTGTACTTTCTACTCCTTCCATTTTAAAAACAGCCTCATTACGCCTATTTCATTCTGGCCTATCATTGTTCAAATCAATAAAAACGATCCAGATATTTTGCACCATCTGGATAGAGTGAATTTGATTATGGTTGGGTGAGAAGAATAAACATATATCATTCCAACACCCTGTTGGTTTGTACGTGATCCATCCACCTGACTTTTTGCACCATTTTAATACTTACATTTAACGTCATATCTTCGTCTCTATGAAACATGTTAATGCTCACATATGGTTCTTTACAACGTTTACATTAGACTCAAATGCATTCATTTTCAATGGGCATATATAAGCTGAAACGGGTAGCCTAGTGCATCCCATAACCATAATATAGTCATTATGGCCTTCAGAAAAATGTTTCTTGGGGAGGGGGGGTAGTGTGGCTTAAGCTTTTGTCCCAATGGAATGTTTTCCCCCTCACATTTCTTTAAGTAGTTTTGAAACCAGTACTTTTACTTGAATAAAAAAAACTTGATTTGATACTTCAGCTTCTACATAAGTCTTTTTACACCCTAGTATCTATACTTCTACCTGAGGAATGAACACCTCTGTCAGGGGCTAATAAAGGTATGATTGTCAAAAGATGATTGACGCTGCATGTTTCTGTGCAGGACAGCCCAGACAAGAGAAGGAATCGAAGCTTCAAAAAAGAAACAGGAACTAAACATTAATCTATTGTTCTAAATAACCTGAGGGGTACCCACCAAAATATGAGAGTTAAAACTTCCTCTCCGTTCCAAGAAACACTTTTCTTCAGTGAATCTGCATAAAGTGGTTTCCTGAATGTTGATTACTACTCATCTGTCACTGGTGATATGTAATGTAGGTCTCGGTCAAGGCTGTTCAGTCTACGTAATCATGTGACTAAGACAGGAAATCTAATCTACACGTCATAAAATATCATCAAATACAGTGCATGAGAGTATCAAGGATACGGGTTACTGAACATCCTCTTCAGATCCACCTTCTCTTTGCAGTACGGGCACATCTGCTTCTTTCCGACGATACACCATCCTCTTATGCAGAACTCGTGGAACCTGGGGCTGGAGTTAAGGCTCAACATAGCACAGTTGGAACAGAATCTAAACCATCACATGAATAATTAGAAAAAACAAATTAAATTCAGGTGTATGAGGCTGATACATCAGCATCAATTCAATTTATTTGTAGAGTCCAGTATCACAACAAGGTTACCTCACAGGGCTTTACAACATTGGAGGAATGTAAAACTAAGCAACAATCAAACAGTCGAAGCAGATGGATTAATGTCCTGGGCATCCCCCGTCCTTAGACCCTCCTTCTCAGCAAGGGAAAACTCCAAAAACCAGTGGGAAAAGAGAAACCTTTGGGAGAACCACAGCAAAGGAGAGATCCACTCCCATGGACAGACCATCAACAATCCAAAAGTAAGAATTCTTATTAGATTAGAATTAAAAAATAAATGTTAATATTATGTTGTCTATAGAATTTCCTTATTTAGAAATATGTTTCAGTATTATGTAACTTATTTACAACATAAACTTCCTATATCCAACAGGAAGCAGAGACAGATAGCTGATAAGTTTTAACGCAAAGATAAAAAATAGATTTTAAAGAATCATGCTAATAAATTGCATATCATATTTTAATCCTGACATGTCATATCAAATCTCTACACTTGGCACCGAAGGAAAATTTTGACAGTTTGACATGGTTTATCTGAGCTAATGTGAGAAAATTGATAAAATCTAGGTTTGAATAATACAAACAAAAGCATGACCATGGTAACAGGTAAGACTGCATGCTATTTGGAGCAGATGAGCTCCAGAGAACAATAATAGCGGAAGTAAATCCAGACTAACCCAGACTATCATAACATTAACAGCTGCATAAAGGTCAAAGTAACAGTACACAATACAGCAGCAATGCAAAGTCATGGCCTTACCTTTAACAGAAATAAAACACCCCACCATATACCTGGACTTCCCTTTTAGTGATAAAAATCAAGCGGCTGCAGAACAGTCTGTGTGAAAGGATACACATGGTTGCAGGTCAGTCTGTAGGTGTTTTCAATAATGCCCTCTTCATTGACATCTACGAGGATGGGCTGACCACACACAGCACAGATATCATCCGAGAGGTGCTTGGTCGGCATTCCAGACGCACTGTAATACTGAAAGTTCCAGAGAGCGGCATGTAAAACGTTGTAGTGTCCTGAGTTTATCTCCAGCACAAACATGACAACTACACTCGTACTCACTCCTATGGTCGAGGCCATGAAGTCTGCACACATCTCTGCAAAGTCCCGTCCAAGGACTCCGTAGTACAGACCATAGAATAACAGAGAAACGCCAAAATCCATTGCGTCCTCCGGCTTTATCCTGATAAAGAGGGCAGTCAGTGTTAAAAAGTATGAAAAGGTCTGTCTGCTTATACAGTTTTGCTCCCAAGTTTACATACCCTAGCAGAATTTGTGATTCTTTGGCCATTTTCAGCGAATATGAATGATAAGTGCAATACCTGTTCAATACAGCTCAACACTGTTCAACTTGTCACACCCATATTGTAAATAGTGCGTAAGTATGGTACTTATTGTTATTATTCACTTATGCTTATTCTATCGCCAATTTTGGTACTTATTATTTATTACTATTTTACTATATTTATTGTTATTTTGGTACTTACACCTACCTTGGTACTTGCTTCTTTATTGCTTATTTTATTTGTACATTTCCTATCCTATTTATTCCCTACTGCTGTACATGTGTGAGGAGCAATTGTAATACCAATTTCCTCACGGGGATTAATAAAGTATTTCTGGTTCTGATAATACAAAAACTTTTCTTTCACTCGCGGTTAGTGGTTGGATAAAGCCATTATCGAACAAATGTATTTGCGCTTTTTAAATCATACTGACAGTTTACAAACCCTAGCTCTTAATCCTCTGTATTGGCCCTGCCCCTTTAACATCAATGACAGCTTCAAGTCTTTTGTGGTCATTGTGAATGAGGTACTTTATTTTCTCAGGTGGTAAAGCTGCCCATTCTTATCAAAACACCTTCAGTTCCTTTAAGATTTTGGTTTTCTTGCATGAACTGCATGTTTGAGACCTCCCCAAAGTGGATCAATGATACTGAGGTCAGGAGACTGAGATGGACACTCCACAATCTTCACTTTTTTTACACTGTACCAATGACAAGTTCATTTGGCCTTGTGTTTTGAGACATTGTCATGTTGGAACATCCAAGACTGTCCCACGCACATTCTGTATGTAAACTTATGAGTACAACTGTATGTGTGAGTCTCTAAGGTGCTTTAAAAAAAAAATAATAATAATAATAATAATAATAATAAAACATATCCAAGTTTCCAAAAGCTGAAATGCCATTTTAGTATTAAGCAGTGTCAATATGACGGGTAACCTTTCTCCTCTCAGTCTTTTGATGTGCGTAGACTGAGAGAAGAAAGCTACATGTCCTGATATTATTTCATGCCATTACAGAAAAATGCAGCCACAGTGTAGGGCAGGAGAATCACATCAAGGTCACATCTGATAGACCAGAAATCTGTAATTACAGCTGACAGTCACATATTAATCCTCTTTATCTGGCTGAAAACAGGTACGGTGGATGCTTTAAAAAAAAAAAAAGAAAATGCAGCTTTAACTGTGGCTCACAACATGTAGTTCTCAATACTTATTAATAGGAAATTACATGAAAGGATATACCAGGCCTAGGTTTGAAGACTAGGGTATTTGACATTTCCTTATCTAGACTGAAGTTCCTATAACAGCCCAATATGTTTGTGTATCTGCGTGAGAGAGGTATTATATAACATTAAATAAGTAACTGATTATGGAGTTGAACAAAAAAAAAAATGACATCCTAAACTTAACACAAACTACTGGAGAACTGACCGTACACATATAAGATGTCTCAATTTACTACATAATCGCTTGTGTTCATTCATTATTTCAGACTGTTTTCCACTGTTTGACTGGAGCTCTTTCAATATCATCTTGTTGTACACCCTTCATCCTACATTACAGTAGATCCTTCATTCCCACGGCAGACTAAACTGAAGATAGTCTGAATAATCTGTAAATAATTCACTAATAACTTCAGTGTTATTTTGATTATACTTTATTTTTGTTTCTCAAAGGTAAGCATAGCCTCTTTTTTTTTTTTACTAGTGAAGCTATAAAACTAGGAAGCACTGCAGTTTTAATTTCTTTGCATATAAGCTTGGTACATTTTAGTTATTATTTCTATTCATTTCTGCACTTTTTATTTTTGTTCAAGCCTCAACAGGAACACACCTTATTTTTTATTCCAGATATAAGAGAAAGTGCATCCTGAGCTGCTGAAAAAGATGGCAAACTCTCAAAAAGGAGATATCATTTCCTTCATTCAAAAACACAATTACTCGTTTCACATGATTATACACTAATAAAAAGGGTTTGTACACATTTTTCAAGGTCAAATTCAAGCACTTTTAAGGGTCATTTTCTAATTTTTCCAGCACAACACAAGATACATATCTACAGGGATACATACTCATGATTATTATTTTCACTTTTTATCACAGTGTACATTATATTATGCTATAAACATCTAAAATTAGGTTTCATAATAGCAAAAAGTTTAGAGATTAAAGGAGCAAGAAACAAAGTTTTACCCAAAAAAGGGAAGCCACTTGGTGTTCTTCAGGCACACATGCACCGACGCAAAAATTAAGATAAAAATGTACCCGAGTCAATCTGAGAGCATCTGCTAATTTTTAAATTTTTGTTGACAAAGTTACATTTTTCAAAATGTATCACCTCAAGTTAGTTTTGCAATAATTTTCAGGCACTTAAACTGAAATTCAAGCACTTTCAAAAATTTCAAGCATCCGTATGAACCCTGAATAAACACATAAATATGCATTTTATATTCAGTTTCTGCAATTAGATCCTCCTACATCTTACACAAAGGACCTTTGATCATTGTTATTTGTGAGAACTAAAGTTTCATTAGTGTGAGATCCATATACATACCTGAATATTAGGTTTATACCAAAAAGTGTAAACATGACGACACTGTAGCCTACTATTCCTGTGGCATAGCTGATCTTGTAGAGGAGGAGGAACCACTTATACACCAACCTGCCAGAAAAGAAAGGATCATGTCATCACAAAATATAGTTAAAGCTGTGATCTGAAAATAACTTAAAATTTACCTTGGGGTTGTGCAGGCTAGTGGCTTGCGGGTGGCACGATAGGAGACATATGCTGTGATGACGGAGAAGACAAACCAGGTGGACAGAAACCTCCACCAGTGAAGTTTGGTAGTAAAGTAGAGAGGAACGACCCACATCTGGAACAAGGTCACCAGCTACAACACACCAGAGTAGACATGTTAGAAGACAGACACGTGAATAGTAACACATGCTTGTCATCACACACATCCAAAAATAATGCAAATCATTCTAAACTGTGACTCGTGTTGGTTTGCTTTGACCTTAAGTACATTCAAATATATCGTGTGTGTGTGTCTTACATTGTATGACTTGGGATGTCTCTGCTTCCACTGCACCAGGACTAGCTGGGCGATGACCAGGGTGACTATGAGGATCAGCACCATCTCTGCGTGCATGGCCTCGTGGCCTTTGTGTTTGGCGTGCATCCTCGCATGCTCCACCCTACAAAAGTTAAGACACAGAGTCAAACTCACCTGACAACCTCAAATACAGTAGCATGAAATAAGATTAAGAGCCCACAAAATAGAAATGTAACTGGGTGAAAAATCTGAGTTAATGCTTGGGATTTAGTTCTTTAATCAGAATGCATTTTAGAGTGAATAGTTGTGTTATATGAAGCAGAACATTATCCAACAGAAACTAACCTCCATTTCTCTTCAGGTGAAAGCTTGGACACATCGATCTACAGAAGGGAGAGAAAAAATCATAATGACAATTAAGTATAGCTTCTTTACTATCAAACAACCTATTGAATAACGTGATAAAAAATTTGTTAAATTACACTGAGTGAATCATAGAGGTGGGCGATGTATACATCACCTACGTACATCACCTAGAAGTTTGATGATGTGCAATTTTACATTATCAAGTATTCATACTGTCTCATAAAGAAAACAAATGGTCGGTGCATAGCTGGTAAAGGAGAGGTGCATCAAAGTCCTGGTTTACCAAATGCGTTCCTCAGATCCCAATCAGCGGACAGGGTTCAGTCTCATGGTGACTCGTTTAGATGTTACCTCTTTCCCCATCATTGATAAGATTTTCCATCAATCCATCTTTTCACTGTTACACTGTAGTTAACACTGTTGTGGATCATGTGAAATACTTTCCTTAATCCAAAACAAAGAAGCAGCTTTTCTGGAAAAATTGAGGGCTGTAAAGTTTTGAACTGGCCCCGGTATCCTATAGCAACAAATACAGAACTATTCACTTTGAATTGGAGAATACCAGCGCTGCAGGAAACGCGTGCAATTTTAAAAGATGATTATCGACAATCAAGATATTTAGATTTACATTTTTATGTCATCTTAATTTAATGATATTTGTTTACAATTTTTTATTTTTGTACAAAAGCTCAACTAAGATACTATTGATCAAACCTGATTTTTCATATTCTCCTGTGATTTACAGCCTGAACAGAATTTGAAGATGGTCATTGTTAAATATGGACATAGAATATTGTTGAGGATTGTTTTGTAGAAGGCCATAACATATGTTTATGTGCATGTTTTGTAGATGTATGAAGCACTTTAAAAATGAAAAAGAGCTGTTGTTCTGAAATGCTGTGTCTTTCCACAGATGTCCTGGTAAGCAAGTAGTTTTACACCATTTAAAAAAAATAAATTTAAAAAAAAATCACACTTTAAAGAATATTTTCAGATTATTGTTACTGGAATTATTATTTTTTTTAATAATTGAGAGGGTTTTTTTTTTGTGCCCCTATCACCCACTCCTAGTGAATAATATAATTTATAGTTCTATCAAGACTCACTGTCACAGTGACCTTTAATGACAAAAAAGTGGTTACAAAAGTGGTTGAAAGAGGTTTCTAAAAACAAAACTGTTAGATCAACTACATAACTGAGCATCACCTCTGGCAGTGAATTCTCAAGCCCTACAGAATGACAGCCTACCAATGACAGAGCAGCTCTGTTTGATAAAAAATATGTAATAAAATCTGTCCAAATTCCAAATGTCTATGATAAAAACAAAACTATTACACTCATAAGTACGTTTAGTAGATAAAAATTATCTGAGTTGTTGGACTTGTTGATGTGCATTAACTAAAAGTTGGCAACAAGAAGTGGTTATATTGTTTTCTTTTAATTATTGGAGCTTATCTGTAACAAAGATACGAAATTTTGCCAGGTAGTGGCAACAGCCTTCCAAGTACACAAGGATTACACCCACATCTTAGTCACAGGGCACACGCTAAGTACACTGTCATTTTCCTATCTGAGTCACCATTTGCTATTCTTTTTAAAACATTTTCACTCATGACGCATACAAAATGGGATGTTAAAGACATCATGAGACTACAGCCTGGTGATTGAATGCCATCTGCTGATGAAAAAACAAACTTGTAAGTCACCAAGAAACTGATGATTTCACAATGTTTGGGGGTGCCTGTGTGCTATCACAACACGTTATACACCACATGACTGGAAATGATGGGTTCATTGGAGAAGAGCGTCCAACCACACATAGTTGAGTCAACAGTGAGCATCAGAGTCCACTGTGTATGTTGGTGGTCAGGCAGACAGGGTTTTGCTGTTAATGGTAAAACTAATGACTGAAATAAGCTGTACCATGAAGTCTATGATCTCAACACTGGTTTCACTTCTCTCTGTGGGCTGTTTACACTTCATTTTGTTGGATTTGACATCAGTTTTCTTGCTGCTTGTAGAGTGAAACTTCACCGGAAATGTGTCAGTGACTCTGACAGTGACAGCCCCTGGCCCTTCAGCAAGGCGCAGATACATATGTGACCCTTGACCCGAACAGCCACATCAACTTTATTTACATTACAAGAAATTTTCAACGCAGTGGCAACCATTTATATATTTAACACCACATGAGCTAACTTTAGCAGAAATGAACATATGAGATAATTCAACCGGCTAACTAGCTATGTGGTATAACTGATGTTAGCATGTCAAATAACTAGCTTAGCAGCGTTAAATGGCTATAACAGTGTTGTTGGTTCAGTCTAGTGTTATAATGGTCAAATCAGTCTCTGTAGGCATGTATTAACCGATCCATCATACCCCTGCTTAGTAACAGATGGCCAAACAGTAGCTGTAGCTGCTTACATTAGGCTAAAGCCGTAGCAGCTAACACAGCAGTTCCTGAGGTGGTAGTTAACAGCCCCGGATAAACTCACCCCACGGCTGACACTGTCACCCCTCGGCCGCGGTACAACCCGTTACCCTCACCTGGTGCGGCCCGTCCTGGTGCTCCAGCCCATGGTCGTGATCTACACCATCAACCTCCACCTCAAACACCCCGGCCATCTTCGGAGTGCTACTTTACCTTTCCGGGCCATTAGCTTCAGCGGTAAACCTGCGAAGGCACTTCCGGTGTAGAGGGCACTGTTGTTTTCAAAATAAAAAAAAGTGAAATAGGTTTGACTTTGACTTTAAACACGTAATTGTTTCCACTATTGGGTTTTTTTATGCAATTTATAATATTTAATAATTAATAATTTATCAGTTTATGGGAGAAATGTTGTTATGGAAACACAAACATTAAATTGATTCTTTCATTCTATCAGGTATCCTGTGTTTTGTATTTTACTGTAGACCTTTTTTCCCCCTCATTTTTCCATTTTCACACAATTACAAATATGATTCTGTTCTATTCTAAAAGCCAGACAAGCACACATAAGGAAGAGGTTTGGGGCTACTGGAGGAAAAAAAAAAAAAAAGGTCCAATATATTTTTCTATTATAATTCTGAGAAAAAAAAGTCACAATTCTGACTTTAGTCTCAGAATTCTC
>JAPTGZ010000007.1:17716373-17728496 GCA_029814645.1 Fowleria isostigma | reverse complement strand
AATACCCAATCTTTTTTACCATAGGACTTTTCATTTTCTTACACATTCAAAGAAATTCCTCTCCTTATAATCCATTTTCATTGCAGGGGACATATTTATAATATTTCGGACACATGTAAATATTATCTGCATCTCCACTCCATCTATGCTTAATATGTTTCTATATATCAACATTTCTTAACAATTCAGTAATTGAAACTGTTACATTTTAAGTTTTATTTTTATTAGTTTTAATTTCAAACTATATTGAATTATCAGATTGTTATTGGACAGTACGCTCTGACACAAACACTCCTAACCATACACTTTTCAAATTCTTAATTCTTTTTTAACTGGATGTTAACAAAAGATTTGCAAAAGCCACTTCATATTTTTCTACATAGTAGATTGCATTTCAGCTGTACTCCTGGAGTTTATATCATAATGCAAATAATCCAGTTGTTTTTTGTATTTTGTGCATCAAGTTTCATTCCTAATGTAAATGTCAGTCTTTCTTTAGTGTGTATTTTGTCGAAAGTTCACTTCTTCTACTGGTGATTGCTTTCTTCACTGCAGACAGGAGCAGACTGTGCATATATTTGTCCTGAGCAGTTTTTCTGGGTTCTTTTTAATATATATTTTAAAGGCGCAACCGATGTTTATTCTAAAAAGGTTTCTGATGTCTTTAGTAATATCTTGCCAGATTGATTCAAGGACAAGAATATACAGTCGTGGAAAAAATACTAGACCACCCTTTGTTTTTTTTCAATTTTATTTCTGGTACAACTAAAGGTACATCTATTTGGACAAATATTATGATAACAACAACATTAAAGTTTAGTTTCAGAGCTGAAATCCAGCCATTTTCCATGGTTTTCTTGATAATAACCAAAATTACGTAAGTTCTTACATCAATAGCTATGACATTGTACAGACAAAAACAGTGCTTTTACACATTCCATGTCTTCTTTTCTGTGTGTTTTAGTCACATGATACACACAGGAGTTAGTACTTGATTGCATAACCATTGTTTTCAAAGACTTGGATGGTCTGATAATTTGTTCCGCAACTATATATATAAGCATATATAAAAATGGTCAGCCATAGATTTGCCACACTTCCTCCAGCAGTGATCCTGTTCATGAAAACCCAGCTGCATGAATCTTAGCTCTGGAGTGTCTAAGTATGTTATTATGCTCTTCAGCGGAACTCTTATCAAGATCTTGAGTTTATAGTTTTCATTTTCCTCAATATCATTCCACTCATTTTCAAGTGTCTCCAAGCCCCTCCCTTTCCCATTTCAGCTATCAAACTTTTTTTTTTTGGATGGAGGTAGTGCTTTAAACTGGCAAGATGTTTCCCTGCATAGAGTATTTCTATTATACTGACAGTCTATTTGCAATTCGGCTGTATTTCATGCCTACTTTAATTTTTTATTTTATAGATTTGTCATTACACTACACTGTTGCCCATGAAGTTAGAATATTTTTTCAGACACATTGATGATTACTGACTCACCTTTAAGCTCATTGATCATATTCTGAGTCCCAGTTACACATTATCTTTAAAGAATGAATTTCATTGTCACAATCATTTCATGAGAAGAGTTAAAAAATATAGATTTTTTTCTATTCAACTTTTTGAGCAACAGTGTGAACAGTATGGCTTTGATATTCTCAATGCTATATAATTCATGAACTTCCCATTTTGTTTGTTGCACATTCTTTGTATTACTGTATGGTCTGGAGGATACAGTAACAATGATATTATTGTGACATTACTTACTTTTAATATAAATATAATTTCATTCAGAAATTAATAGCTATGATTATCACAATGTAGGTTTAGATTGTAATAATAATATAATAATAACTTTGTGATAATTACCGATATCGACCGGATTGAAATGGTTATTGTGATGACATTTTTGCGATATGCAGCAGTTCTAATAACTTTAATGTATTACTGTGAAATAGATGCACAAAACGTAAAAATCAAGCTTAAATTATTTATTTAAATGACTTATCTATGGGCTCCTAAAACTTGCATATGTGATGAAATGCTGTTGTGTATCTAGTGTAATCTTACTGTAGTTATCTGTTACATGACCTGTTGTTTATAAAAGAAAAAAAAACCGCCAGATTTCAGCTTCCGGGATATGTAAAAGGCTGAGTTCTAGATTGTGATTAGCTCAGAGGTCTGCGGTCCTGCTCTCTGATTGGCTGAGCTCTTGTCTCGGTGTGGTGTAACTGGTCTGCGCATCGTTGGCGCCTCAGTTTGAGATTCGACTGTGTTTGCCGATTGTTCTCGTAGTGTAATAACCGGCTACGTTAGGACTTCGACCTGCAGTTAATCTACTACTGGGTAGAAAATAAAAACAATCACCTGCCGTCTGTGGATAGACCTGCACTACTAGCAACATGCATGTGATCAAGCGAGGTAGAGTAACTTTGACATTTATAAAACTAGATAAGAAAATGATGCAACTTTACGTTAGATTTCACGGAAAATACGTTAAACTATTTATGTCATGCATATCATATAAATAACGTTAGCGCTGAGATGTATCTAAGTGTTTTTTGTTTGTTTTTTTTAACTGTAAACCATGTTCAATTGGTCCGTTTTGTGTCTTTCCGGTGCGTTTCCTTTGCGATCCAAACAAAGGCTTTAGAGAAAAGCTGTATTTTAATTCTCAACCTTCCGGCTTCTTTTCTGTTTTTACTTAATTTTTCTTCCAGCTTATAGCAGTACATTTGGTAGTATTTTAACAGCAGCAGCACATCCGAGATTCTAAACGACCTTAGTTATGAAGTTGACCTACTTTTTTTTCCGCCTTTAATTTTTTCACATTTCTCCTGGTATTTCGTAAAGCAAAAGTTGCCACAGACGTGGCTCTGAAATGTCTGTGTAGTTGACTTGTGTTATTGACGAGTTGTGACATTAATATTGGCGCGAAGTAATTAATGTGTCCTTTGTTTAACTGGTTAGACAGGTGTTCAGTGTTGACTTCATCACTGATTACCAAGAGGAAGACTATGACGAGTATAGCAACTGAAATGTATTTTGTATTCACCATTCTGAATCTATTAATAATCTACTAAGTAAATTTGCAGATATTGGCCAAATAAATTTAAGATGTCACAGCACAATGCTGTGTCCCTGTTTCAGATGGACGCCAGGAGACAGTCAGCTTTGACAAAATCACATCTCGCATCCAGAAGCTCTGCTATGGACTCAACTCTGACTTTGTGGACCCAGTAAGTTTAATTCTAATAGCTACAAATATGCATATGTCTTATTTCCAAATAAATTGTACAGCAATGCTCTCTTGTCTTTTCTGCAGGCTCAGATCACAATGAAGGTGATCCAGGGTCTGTACAGTGGGGTCACCACTGTGGAGCTGGACACTCTCGCAGCAGAAACTGCTGCTACTCTCACCACCAAACATCCTGACTATGCAATCCTGGCTGCACGTATTGCTGTGTCCAACCTGCACAAAGAGACTAAGAAAGTATTCAGCGGTATGTTTAATAATTAAACTTAATACTAATAATTCAACCCTGACTTCCTAAGAGCTCTTCCCAAGGGATGAATAAAGTTCTATGTAATCTAATCTAACTCTCTATGTTAAATTGTCATGTTGTGTACATGCACATAATTCTACTGTAATTATTTACAGTAGAATGCTGTGCATGCATTCTACTGTAGAAAAATGAATTATTTACATACTGAAGTTAATGTGTACTAGCTCATGTATTAAGCTGTTGATACTGCCTTGCTCAAATGATCTGAGCTAATGTTAGATGTTCTGTCCTCTTTGTTTTAGATGTGATGGAGGATCTGTACAACTACATCAATCCACTGAATAAACGTCACTCTCCTATGATATCAAAGAAAACACTCGACATTATCCTTGAAAACAAGAATGTATGTCACATTAGATGATATATTTGGTCATGTTTAGTTTCTACAGTTGTATCATTTTTAGCATTTCCAAACAATGTTAGTAACTTAATGTTTTCTTTTTTTGTAGCGCCTCAACTCTGCCATCATTTATGACAGAGACTTTTCTTACAACTTTTTTGGCTTTAAGGTAATTTCCAGCCTCCCTTTCACAGTTCTCATTCAAAATTCATATATTCTTGTTATACAAATCTAAATTTTTAATTTTTCTTTGTAGACCCTTGAGAGATCATATTTGTTGAAGATAAATGGCAAAGGTAAGAACTGACTTTGTGACTTTCTGGATACACCACTCATTTGTTCTTTTGGAGATCTGTGTTATTAATTGTTAATCTAACCTTTCTTTTTATAGTTGCTGAGCGGCCTCAGCATATGCTGATGAGGGTGTCTGTTGGGATTCATGAAAGAGACATCGATGCAGCCATTGAGACCTACAACCTGCTTTCTGAGAAGTGGTTCACTCACGCCTCCCCAACACTGTTCAACGCTGGCACCAACAGACCACAGCTGTCAAGGTAATCACCACAAACATCTTATTTCTGAGTAAAGCTGCTTTTGACCTCAGATTTTTTTGTCATATTTTTCTTTGTTTGGGTTTTTGCAGTTGTTTCCTGCTCTCCATGAAGGACGATAGCATAGAGGGAATTTATGACACACTGAAACAGTGTGCTCTTATCTCCAAATCAGCAGGAGGTATTGGACTGGCTGTCAGCTGCATTAGAGCAACAGGCAGCTATATTGCTGGGGTAAGTAATATGTACACAATAGAAATGTTAAACAAGTAAAAAGTGAAGAAAATCTCAATATAATTATGCAAATATTTGTGTTTGTAATAGTAGTTTATTTATATTTTTCATATTTATATTTTTCAGACTAATGGTACTTCGAATGGCCTGGTTCCTATGCTTCGAGTGTACAACAACACAGCACGCTATGTTGACCAGGGTGGCAACAAGGTACAAACTGAAATTAAACTAGCAGAACCTAAAATAAAACTAGACATTGCTGCTTTACAGACAGAGCAGAAAAATTTAATCCATTCACTTTCTGTGTTTGTTCAGAGACCCGGTGCGTTCGCTGTCTACATCGAACCATGGCATTTTGATGTATTTGAGTTTTTAGAGTTAAAGAAGAACACGGGTAAAGAAGAACAGAGGGCCAGAGACCTGTTCTTCGCCCTGTGGATCCCAGACCTCTTTATGAAACGAGTGGAAAGCAATGGGGTGAGACTATTTGAGGCATTACTCTCATCATCTTGAGCTTAGTTGTATATGTGAATGTGTGCATTCTGCTTCTAAAGCCCTGAGACAGCCACAGTTCCACTTGTGTTACCATGGAAATTCTACACGACGCTTGTAGCAATATACACATTCTATTCATCCACATGACTTGAAGAACCTTCAACTAAAGACTCAAGCAAACCCACTGTCAAACAACAGAAAACAATCCAAACAATAAGCACTTAAACTGACAAATATCTGAAACAAAGTCTGAGACCAGCGTATGTCATGAATCATTTCATAAAAAAAACGGACCAATGAAACAAACTGTGCAGCGCTAAGGTAAGACTAAGCAGATAAATAAGTAAGTAAGTAAGCTTTATTTATAGAGCACTTTTCACAGACAGGAGTCACATAGTGCTTTACAGTGCAAATTACAAGCCATTCACGCACACACTCATACACCAGTGGGCAATTGCTGCCATGCAATTGAAGCTACGAGACCCCACTGGGAGCAATTTAGGGTTCAGTGTCTTGCCCAAGAACACTTCAACATGTGGACAGTTTTGAAGCGGGGATTCGAAATTGCTGACCCTTTGATCATTGGTCGACCCGCTCTACCAACTGCGCCACAGCCGCCCTCAGATCCAACAGTACAAGTATTATTTCTCCACCACTAAAAATCACTGCACAAGACAAAGAAGAGCAAAAGTAAGGGTTACATCATGGAGTGATGATCATCAATTTTGTCTTACCTTTGCTGTTTTCTGATCATAACTTGGTTTAAATGAATGGGGCTTCTGCGATTAGCTAGTCTATTGTTTTGTTACCCTCGTCTGTCTGTATGTGCACAAACTTTGGCATGGACCGAAGGTTGTGGGTTTTCAAGTGCGGGCATGTTATGTTGTTACACTGAAATGATTCCCACTGGAAACAAATGCCCTGGGTTAAACAGGCTGAAGATGTACAGATTTGTCTTGGTCTGTACCAGTAATAGTTTCACTCTTCTCTGGCTGCTACAGGATTGGTCACTGATGTGTCCTAGTGAGTGTCCTGGCCTGGAGGAGTGCTGGGGAGAAGAGTTTGAGAAGCTTTATACTCAGTAAGATCATCATATCAAATTATTTTCTCTATTTTTCTGTCCAGTTTTCAGAGCTAATTTCTTGGTGTTAACATCTCTCTCTTCTGTATTTCCTATAGGTATGAGAAGGAAGGCAGGACCAGGCGTGTGGTGAAGGCTCAGCAGCTGTGGTACGCCATCATTGAGTCACAGACAGAGACGGGTACGCCATACATGCTCTACAAGGACGCCTGCAATAGGAAGAGCAACCAGCAGAATCTGGGAACCATCAAATCCAGCAATCTGTGCACAGAGATTGTAGAGTACACTAGCAAAGATGAGGTGAGTAGCAGGTCAGAGACAATGAAATGTAAAGAAAAACTATCTCCAGAGTAGCACCTATTATTTTCCAAAGCTAAATCATAAAACATCAAGCATATACAGCTAGAATGTTTACCAGTGTATGAAAGAACCAAGGCCAGATTGAGCTTCAGGTTTTTTAAAGCAAAGTACTAAATACATTCTGCAATGACATTCCTATGCTGAGTTGCTCTACTCATAGAACATTAGGAGCATGAATTTTAGCAATTAGTACAACTTCTCTTGGAATTATAACATAAAAGCATGAAAAGTCAGGATGAAACATTTCTTTATATAATTAAACACCTAGCTAATTTCCAAATATTGTCTGAAAAAGTGGGGAGACAGTTTAAACCCTTATAGATCTACCTCAAAAATAACCACAGTCATGGAAAAATGTATGAGACCACCCCATGTTTTTTTGTTCATTTTAATGCCTGGTACAACTGAAGGTACATTGGTTTGGACAAATGTAATGATAACCAAAAAAAATAGCTCATAAGAGTTTAATTTAAGAGCTGAAATCTATCCATTTTCCAGGGTTTTCTCAGGAGTTAGTGCTTGATTGCATAACCATTGTTTTTGATGGTCTAATCATTTTTTCTGTGACTGTATGTCATGACTTTGCTCATTTTCAACCTCTTTCTTCCTCCATTTTAGGTTGCCGTCTGTAACTTAGCATCTATTGCTCTCAACATGTATGTCACCCCTGAAAGGACCTTTGACTTCAAAAAGCTTGCATCTGTCACCAAAGTCATCGTCAGGAACCTGAATAAGATTATTGACATTAACTACTACCCAGTACCAGAGGTATTTTTTTTTTTATCTTGTCAAGGAGTCTGATTCATTAAGCTGGTTTTTGAGCTGAAAGTTAATAATAACCCTGTGTTGTACTTTACAGGCTAAAAGGTCGAATATGCGTCACAGACCCATTGGCATTGGTGTGCAGGGCTTGGCCGATGCCTTCATTCTCATGCGTTTCCCATTTGAAAGCCAGGAAGCTCAGTTACTGAACATTCAGATCTTTGAGACAATCTACTACGCTGCACTGGAGGCCAGCTGTGAACTGGCAGCGGAAGTCGGCCCATATGAAACTTACGCTGGTTCCCCAGTCAGCAAAGGAGTGAGTCATTTTCACAGTGATACAAACTCATCCTTGAACACTGTTATGGCATCAAATCCTTATTGAGACATGTTGTTTTCCAGATTCTTCAGCACGATATGTGGAACAAAACCCCAACAGATTTGTGGGACTGGAACGTCTTAAAGCAGAAGATTGCCAAGTAAGTGTTAGAAAGATTGCCTAGTCATGTTTTTCTTGTTAAAGCTCATTTCACATGTTCTGAATAAGGGATTTTTAACATATCCCCGTATCCCCTCTCCTCTCTCTGTTTTCAGGCATGGAGTGAGGAACAGCCTGCTCTTGGCCCCGATGCCCACAGCTTCCACTGCCCAGATCCTGGGCAACAACGAGTCCATTGAGGCTTATACCAGCAACATTTATACCCGCAGGGTGCTCTCAGGAGAGTTTCAGGTCAGCAGCGTCTGGGTGCATTTCCTGTTTTGTGTCAACTGAAGACAAAGTTACTATGTATTCTTTCTCCCTCTCTTACAGATTGTGAATCCTCACTTGTTGAAGGATCTCACAGAAAGGGGACTGTGGAGTGATGAAATGAAGAACCAGCTGATTGCTCAGAATGGGTCCATCCAGGTAACCTAGTGAAATCTAAGTTAATTCTGATTAATCTGCATAGCCTCTTAACTCTTTATTCCATAAAGACATTTGATGACAACCCACCCCCTTAATGAGTTTTGACACCTCTGTTATTTTACTACAGACGTGATTTGACGACCATTAGAACAGGTTCTGTTTTTTAAATGTAACAGATGTTGTGATAGGTGGAGGTGACCACAACTCATATTAGCCCAACCAATACATTTTCTTTATTTTTTATTTTTATTTGTCCTTTTTTAAATTAATAATTTTTTTTATTTCTTTATTTTTTATAGTTTATCTTATTTGTTTTTTAATTGCTTTAAATTTTTATTATTATTTTTTATTTTGTTTTAGCTTTGTTTATTTTTTTTTATTAAGAAAATAAAAAATTATCATAATAGTACATTTTCACTGTTTTTTCCAGAAGTTTGCCAAAGTAGTGACAAGTAGTAACCACTGGACAAAGAAATAACACACCAGAAAAACAAAATGTTCTCTAGTAACATATATGGGTTGTTTCTAATAAACGTCCAAGGGGGAAAGAGTTAAACCAACATGCCCCCAGCACCTTTAGTTCCATCTGTGTAGCCATGGCAATGAACTGCGATGCTTGTAGCAGTATACACATTCTATATACATCCATGTAACCAGAAGAACATCAGCTAAAAGCTCAACAAAACCAACTGTCAGATAAGAACACAACCAACCAGCACTTAAATGAGTAAATATTTAAAATAAGCTAACAGACCAATGCACCTGCAGCCTTAACCTAACATTAACAGGTCCAACAGTACAAGTCTCTGTCACTAAACCACATTGAATGAGCCAAGGAGAGCAAAAATAAACTATTGCATTATGAAGCAATGATTATGAATTTTGTGTTGCCTTTCCTGTTTTTTAATCATAACTTGGGTTTATATGAATGAAGCTTCTGTTATCAGCCAGTCTATTCTTTTGTGTTACATTGAAATTATTCCAACTGGAAACAAATGACCCAGGGTCTAGCAGGTTATGTTATTACCACTATACTAAATGTTTCTATAAATGACCAAATTATGACACCTTTATTCACCATCATCATCATGACTGACTCCTGCAGGACATCGAGGAGATCCCTGACGATCTGAAGCAGCTTTATAAAACCGTGTGGGAAATCTCCCAAAAAACTGTCATCAAGATGGCAGCAGACCGTGGCGCCTACATTGACCAGAGCCAGTCCCTAAATATCCACATCGCTGAGCCAAACTACGGCAAACTAACCAGCATGCACTTCTACGGATGGAAGTTGGTAAGTCAGAGCCGAAAGAGTGCAGGCTAGATGTTCAAAAAAGACAGACAGCAGTTTCTAAAAATATCTTTGTTTTTCCCTGCAGGGCCTGAAAACTGGCATGTACTACCTGCGGACAAAGCCTGCTGCCAACCCCATTCAGTTCACTCTGAACAAGGAGAAACTAAAGGAGGCTCAGTCTGCAAAAAGCACCGAGGAGGAGACCAAAGAGCGAAACACCGCCGCCATGGTCTGCTCCTTAGCGAACAAAGACGAGTGTTTGATGTGTGGATCCTAAGCACTTTTTACCACTCACTTCCTCGTTATAACGTCTAGAGCTTCTTCACAGCAGATATTTTGTCTTGTAACAGCAGAAAAAGCACCGGTGTTCCTGATTTGACTAACCATGGCTCTGTTCCATCGAAGCGCGTCTAAAAGCCATCATGTACAAAACTGAGACTCTAAAAGTGAACCACCTTCATGGAATGCAGCCATTGTAAATAATTTCAGCTCTACCCATGCGTTATGTTGTGTTTGCTGTGAAAAAGATCTACCGTTCCAAACATCTGCTGCCCTAATGCATATATGTTGTCTCCTGAGGGGTTTTTACACTCACCACTGTCTTCTACTCACAAAGCATTGCAGTTTTTATTTAATATTTTTTGTATCATGAATTGTGGGGTATGAATGTTTTGTATAGAATTAATGGGGTACAATAAATTAATACTTTTTTATCAGTAACATTTTGTAATGTGCAGGTGGCATTAATGAGCTTCATATTGGTTTGTTATTTCAAGGTATGTGGAAAATTAAACTTTTTAATACAAAAATAAATTGTGCCTTTTTTGCTCTTACATGTTAATAATACATGAACCTAGAAAAAAGGAATTGCCAAAAAATTGCCTTGTTTTTGGAAAATCTAATTTCTAAAAGGAAAACTATCTTTCCAAGATTTTATTTTTTAATCAGAATAATATCTTCAAGTATAGGTTGACTTTCAAGTCCAATTATTGAAATAGACTGAACCAGTAATAAGCTAAAACAGTAGTTTCCATAATAGTTCAGAGGAGGAATAAAGAGACCAGTTCTACAACTTCAATTTTATAATATCAGCACAATATGAGAGTATTGGTCTTGGATAACTTATGGTTACTTGTGATGAGAAAACTTTATTAAATGTATTCTTTTTCTATAACTTTTTAATTGCTAGACTTATTAGGAAGTCTAACCAAGTCATCATGCTTACTTTATAGTTTAATTCAAGACAATTTGGTTGTGTAGTGACTATTTGTCCTCTTGATTGAATCAACCAAAATTAACCCATAAAGACCCAGCACTATGTTTGTATTTGCAAATGAAATTTTCTCTATATTAAACCTTTTTTAACCCATAAAGACCCAAACATCCACCAGCTACCAAAATCATTCACTGATAAACTTTAATACGTTGATCCACTAATTCTATTAATCCATGTAAATTATAGGTGAAAATTTCACTTTATTATCTTTTCATGGTCATCAGATTTGGACGTTCAGAGGTGCTGTAGTTACCGTGAAAATATCATCTTCTACAACATTGATTCACCAGTAAAACTCATGGGTTTATGACACTGGGTTTATGTTCAGTTAATGAGAGATTTTACTAAAAGTCACTTCTTCAGTTTTCTCTGTTTTTGATGTCATAATCCTCAACTTTGCTCTAAACTCTTATAAACATCTACATGATTAGTAAGTTAAATGTTGGAAAATACCAGATTTCACAAAAAAAAACAAAAACCACAAAATACAGAAGATAATATTGCAATAAATAGTAATAAACTACTTATGGACGGTTAAATACAGAAGTGGCAAGTGACACAAATGTCACACTGGGTTCTTATGGGTTAATTAAATTTCACTGTACCAAAACTCAAATACTACCACTAGATGGGTTTGTGGTTTACAAAGTCCAAAAACTCAATGTCCATTCCAGAGACGCATTTCAGGTGGTTTTATTCAAAGGTTTTCCAAGCAAACAATTGACTATGACTGACTGACTGACTGGTAAAAAACCATAGGCCCACCCAGGTGCATGCTGGTCTCTCCCCAGTGCTACCTATTTCTACCCAGGTGCCCACGGTCTAAACCAATAAGAAAAACAAAACCAAAGGCGCTAAATACTAAAGAATAAAATAACCATGCAAGTAAAAAATATATTCTAAATATTAAACAAAAATAAACAATTCGCAAAAATACTAAATTAGTACACAAAATTAAATTAAATTTAAACAAAAAAACTAAATAGACAAATAGCTCCAACAGATTGTATTTAATATCTGGCTTCCCACTTAGACTGTTTTTGCACCTCTGTATTCATCGAGATAAGATCAGTTGCTAAGTAGCTGAGAATATATGTTAAATAAATGCAAAAGTTTTTTCTGCATCATTGAAAAATATGTTCCCCCTCTCTAGAGAAGCTTGGATAAGAGGAGAGGGGATGTTTTGTTTTTAAAAATAACATCATCTCAACACCCAGAATAAAAGTGATGCGTGTCAGCAGAACACAATGGAGCTGACAG
>JAPTGZ010000007.1:17692993-17703631 GCA_029814645.1 Fowleria isostigma | reverse complement strand
TATTGTGTGATTTACATTTACATCATCTCTATTTTTTCTTAGTTAACTGTGTAGAATATTGTAATATATCACAATATTGTGATACAATGATATATTGTGATACTATCGTATCGTGATCCAAGTATCGTGATGCTTATTGTATTGTGAGGTTCTTGCCAATACTCACCCCTAGTCTGGATCAACACTTGTGTTCTAAAAGTGATGGTCTTTTCACCTGTGTTTTTTTCTGGTATTTTTATATATATTGCTTCTATTTTTTTATTTTATTTTTTTTTTTTGCCACTTAGGGGTAAGGACCCAAATATGGTAACTTCATTGTCCTTGATTTTTCTTTGTAACAATAATTCACAAAAGGAATGTGTTCGTATATCCTCCAATAACACACTAAGGATGAAGTTTTGAATTTCAGAGTACTTCTATAAGTGCACTATAAAGGGTTAAGTGTGTATTGTTTTTTCCATTCTAAGATTTTTAGGACAATAAGCTTTAGACCATGCTTAAATATTGTACCCAATGGTAGATTTATATTAAGTGCTGCACACAAAAAAGCAAAGAATAAGAACTATCATTTGAGAGCAGCTGTAGAAACACAGTTCTTAACTAGATGATGACACACTTGTGAAAGCACAAATATAAATAGCGCATTACATTTCTTTTAATATGCCTCTTATAACCACCTCATAATCTCATGCATCACATTTGTAAGATTCTAGAAATCAGCCCGTGATAGGAAAATAATTATTTCTACTGTAGTATCTTTAGTAAATGCTGAATAACAAATCAAGTCCCTCATTTTACGCAGAACAGACTGTAATTGGTTGTGAATCTCTGGGATAGTGCTGCTTTGTCTTACCCCAGAGCCACATGTAATCATATAAAGTAACTATGGTAAGCTGTTGGAAAATGTGTTTTAAGAGTTAAATCCTGTTGGTTTATCATTATATTTAAATATGCATATGATTATTTTGGTGTCTGAGCTGCTGTTTTGAAACCAGAAGATGTGTTTCGGTCATCACCATGGTAACACTGGAAGTGACTGTATTTGTACAAAAGGGACAGGCTGTGGGAGAATGACGGGTTATGGGTTAAACTACTGCTAAATCCTTTTCTACTGACTCATCAAAACTGTAAAGTTTATCATGCGCTGTGTAATGAAATAATTTCAGCTATATGTGAGTGGTCCATCAGGGAAAAATCTCCAAAGAGACACATCAAAAGTACTATGTAGTCTAATTATCAGCACGAAATGTAAGATGGTTTAGAGGTTCAACATCAATATAAATGGGACTCCTACACCTAGAACCAATCTATAATAAGTCAGCACTCTAGAAGCAGAAGTGGTACCCCTTACCACACCAGGGAGCGATACTTAAATTTTAGTTGAACAAATCTGACTCACGGTTTAGTGGACATGTAGTAACTACCCTATTTTAACTGTGCTTACTCTTATTTTGTACTGTAAAGCACTTTGTGACCTCTGTCTGTGAAAGATTCTCTATAAATAAACCTTACTTATTAATTACTTACCCTGCCCCAATGCATGCTGGGAAACCCCCTCTTAGCTCTCCTCAAGCAGCAGAATTAGGTTGACGAGGAGAGAAGCACCACTTCTGTGTTACATCTAGCACGTTGAATTATCACAGTCTGGCTCTGTTTAAGGCAATATTCTGCACCTTAATATTTGGCTTTTACTAATGTAACACAGTTAGACTGGAATAACTACGTAATAAGATTATTTTCAGATCAAGGATGTAGTTAATAATATCATAAAAGAAATTAAGGAAAGTTAAATTTATTTAAAGTTTTTCTCTTCCTCCTCCCTGTCGTGCCCCTTCCAACAGGTGGTGCCCTAGACAGCCGCCTAGTCTGCCTGTGCTACGGGCCACCCCTGCCTGGAAGATTAATAACAACTGTAAAAATTATTTATTTAGTATTCTTACCCCGCCCCCCGAAGGAGAATCAAGGAGTGTTATTTTTGGTTTGTTTTGTTTGTTTCATTCTTTCTTTCTTGATTATTAACACTCTAGCAGCAAAACTGTTGGTTGGATTCATATCAAATTAGATTAATAGATTGCCAGTGACCCAGAATAGATTTGATCACATTTTGGGAACAGTAAGTCAAAGGTCAAATTTTTCTTCCCCCCCATTTACCTATAATGGGTGAAATTTCAAATGTCTGTAGAAGCAAAACTATTGATCGGATTCATATCAAATGGGGTTTAGTCATTACCAGTAACCCAGAATAGATGTGGTTACATTTTGGGAAAGTAGGTCAAAGTTAAACTTTTAGTAAATTTAAAAAAAAAAAATCTTTTTTCTTCTCCCATTTACTTATAATGGGTGAAAATTTAAATGTCTATAAAAACAATAATTTTTTTTCAGTTGATTTTAAACATGCCACATATAGGAGGCACTTGATTTGCTGACATCACTACACATATAGACATGATAATATAAGGTACAATATGTGCGAGGGGTGGAGTTTGTTGTGCCTGGCACCACTTGTTGCATATAATTTCAGTGTAAGTTTATGAGAGCCAGAGCTTATTGGAATCAACCCTGGAGGCCATTACAACTTTAAGATGATCATTAATATTTTAGGCCTTTAAAGACATAACTTCAGAAAAAATATGAACAGTCTGTGACTCAAATAATGTTTGTCAATTTATGAGGCAAGAAAGTTATGGTTTCTGATAAAGATAGTAAAGATAATAAACATCTAATAAACAGCTTAATAGACTGTATCTCTTGTTTAACACAATAAACATCAACACAAAACCTCAATCTTTGAGAGTGAAATGGAAAAGCGTTAAAAGAAAATTAATTGCAAGTTTAGTCATGCTGAAGCTGCAGAGAGATGCTCTTTAACTATGAACAAATCATGGAGAGAAACAGTTACAATGACGTCATCTCTCCAGTTTGTGGCGTATTTGGTTCATATTTATGTATTTTCACACCCTGAAACTTTGACAGTTTTACCACAAACTCTCACTTTGTAGACAAAAAAATGACCTGAGTGTTCTGCAGGTTTATCCCATGGGGCACAACCAGGGGGGAGCAGGACCTGGGCTCCTCATTTCACTGCTTAGAATTTTACCAACAGCAGATACAACAAGGATTATCAGTGAGCATGATCACACCTTGAACTCTGGTTCTTTCTGGGAGAGCATGCGTAGCTCTTTGCTGAGGCTGAAGGCGCTGAGCATGGCGTCATCAGAGGTGACAGACAAGTAGGCGCGACTCGCAATGCCACGATAGGTGTTGATCCGAGACAAGGAGAACTTCAGCAAATCATACTGACGGCCGTTCCGACATTCCAGACAGGAGCAGGATATCTTATGAGGCCATGGGATGATATGCCCTTTCTGGGTGAGCATGGTCACGATGTCATACAGGTCTTTCTGACAGGCCAGGGTCAGAGGGGTCACACCGGGGGCAAACTGGGAGTTGTCAATAGAGCGATCAAAGATGGCCTGAGAGAAGGAGCGCACGTCCATTTTGTTTCCCTTCTCCTGGTCCAGACGGTCCAGTAGACGCTTCACCACAATGGGCTGGTTGGTGTCCACGGCGACCAGCAGGGCCTCATGAATCTGCCTGAAGTCGAACTTGACCCCCTGCAGGAGGGCGTCCATGGAGTCATCGCTGCCCAGGCGGATGGCGAGGTTCAGGGCCTCCCTCCAGAGCCGGTCCTCAGACTCATCCAGCTGGCGGATGATGCCATCCCCGGTCTTCAGGAGCCCACACAGCAGCTCTGTTTTCCCATCCTGAATGGCACTGATGAGCTCCGGAGGGAACCGCATCTTCTTGTTCATAATCTCGCGCCATTGTTCTGGCTAAATGAGCAAAACAGGTTAAGTCAACACCTGGAGTAAATCTTATGACACATTTTCACTGCAATATGAATGTTTTTATCACTTATTTAAATTATACATAAATGAAAGGGCCTGTTAAGGCATTTTAGAATTTAGATATTTTAAGATATTTTTAGAATTAAAGAGGATGGACATTTAATAAAATCTGTCAGACTTTTAAAGGAATGGCAGTTGAACCATAAGATATATTAAAAAAAAACCAAAAAAACAGCTGTTCAAACAACAGTTACATGAAAGCTGTTAAACCAGGCACCGACTGTTCATACTAGGTTATACCAGGTACTAGTTGGTACTAGTTAACAACTGGCCAACAGATGTGCTTATGTAGTGTTGTTTTGATAGCTGTACTTTCATATGACAATGTTGGTATTTTTCTGTTTTTATTTTTTTTTATGTATTTAGGATGAATGGAATTGGATGCTAGCAATATAATACATTTCTCATTATTTTACATTTGGAAACTATACTGAAAAAAGTGCTTACATGTTTACACGTTATCCTCTGGACTTGTTTTGACTAAGAGTCTATATAATCCATAAATAAACTCATTCATTCACTGAAGATGATATATATTTGTTGTAAAAATTATCTCACTCCAACTCTAAACTTGAAACTGGCTTTAAAAATATAGTCACATTTATTGAAGGGGTTATAAATAAGAGGCACTGCTGAACAAAAAATTATTGTTCTTTTTTCAGATTGATTTCAGAGAGTGTTGCTGGCAGGAACAATACTCGAGAACAAAGAATGATGATCACAGATATGAAGAGGAGGCTGCAACACAGCCCAAGTACAGCATCTTCAAATATCTGAATACTAGCATACTAATACTAAAATACTAATCACCATAAAAGTGTCAGTACTGAATGTGACAATCAGCCGTCGCCAGTGATCATTTTCCTACTAAACACCAATATTCAACCACTTATGAATAAAAGTCTGCTTACCGTCAGGTCTTCCATCCCTTATGAAAAACTGTACAACTTTGACCGATATTCCTAAAGTGGAAGCACAATCACATAATTTGGAGATTAAATAAATTCCTTCAGCTGTTTTGAGATGCACAGATGAAAGTGATAGATAGCAGTGGATTGCACAAGCACCTCCACTGAGAGGACAAGTGAGCACTTTGGTGTCCTGCAATCATGTGCTACCGGCTGACTGCATGGGATGAGAACGCACAAACTCAATAACACATTTCAATCCCCCAAAGGGCAAAGCCAATTAAAATGTAACCGGTTCAAAATGTTTCATGCTCAGCTGGGCCCAAACCAAACTGTTTCTGCTTTCAGACACGAATTAACTCTGGTCTCCCATTGGAAACAGTGCCATGGTGTAATTAAGGTACAAGTTACTGAACAGGCAGCAGCTGTCATCGACTCCCAGAGGAACAGGAAGGAGATCACAGCAGGGGAAAAACAAGGAGCTACAAGCAGATACAGTGAGTACTTTTTTTTTCTTTTAATTTACACAAGTGCATTTCTTTAACAGCGTCCATTTGTATCCACTTACTAAAAATAGTGACACCCATTTGATGCTCATCTTGCTGACTTTGTTCTTTGTAACATTTCAGTGGCAGTACATAGTCTTAGCCTGTGTGATTTTTTTTTTTTTTAATCCGCTTTGGTTTGGAGTTGTTTCTTCACACAAATCTTCAGATGATGACAGCTAAATTTACAAGACTGTGACACATACATGTATGGTCTAAAAATATACAGATGTGTAAAATAGGCCTGTGACTTTACATGTTTGCACATTTAAATATCATCGGATTTCCTTCAGGGAGCAGTGATGCAACAAATGACAGTTTTGCAATATGTGATTAAATGACCAGCACATCAATAGCTGGGACACTGTGTAACATGTAAATAAAAACAACAAAAAAAAAAGGCAGTAATTGGCAAATCTCCTAAATCCCTATTTTATCTACAATAGAATAGAATGTAATGGAAATGGTCTGTACTTATATTGTGCTTTTCTACACATTAATGGTACTCAAAGCATTTTACAATACAAGCCTCACATTCACCCACATACACCAGTGGGGGGGGTCTGCCACTATGCAAGGCACTACCTCACTGCAAGCAATTACATAAGGGTTCAATGTCTGCCCAAGGACACTTCAACATGCAGACAGTTGGAGGTGGGATTCAAACCGCCGACCCTTCGATCATTGGACGACCCACTCTACCACCTGCGCCACAGTCGCTCCAGTAGAATAGAATAGAATAGAATAGAATAGAATAGAATAGAATAAACATTAAATATTTACAATGAAAAAAGGAGCATATTCACCGAAAAAATCTTGCTAGTTCCAACATTTTATGTCCTGAATGTGTTTCATTATCTTACTGAAACGTCCAGTTTTGACCTTGATGGAACAGTGTGTGCAGAAGAATACATACAGGTTAAGAGAATAGAGCAATGACTCGAGAGTGATTTTTTTTTGTTTTTCAGGCAGCATTTTCTCATCAACATTTTACATCATGTATATAACTATGTATGTAAAAAAAAAACCCAAAACACTCATACAGGGCAGCAATGATAGAAATGACAGATATACACAAAAACCTAAAACACAGTTAAGGAGAAATAAGTATTTTTCCTCATTCCATTTTTTTTTTCCTTTTAGAAACCCTTTTCCCCTGTAGAAGATTAACACAGAACATTTTAAATGTGTAGCATGAACCAAGGGGCTACATGGTCTATATGCACATTGCTGTTTCAGAGTGATTCTTAATTCTATATATCACAAATGCATGGGGAGGCCAAAAACATTTTTTCACCACTGTAATTTAAGTAATTTGGTAAATAAACCTCCCATAATATGCAGTTTACAGTTTATTCTAAATATCCCAATCTTTGTTTGCATTTTGACAGTAATCAAATGTAGCTTTTATCCTCAGTCTTTTATTTGCACTTATTTGGTAGTGGAACCCGGCCATCTTTATTTTGCTGACAGTTGTGTATATTTTTGTACAGCAGAGGGAGAAAAGTACCACTGTAGACTGGGTTTTAACCCTTTGAGCCCTAGACCGAGCTAACACTAGAGTATTAACTTTAATCTATTTTTACATAAAGTGAAAGAGTAAGCAGTTTACCCCCCCCAAACACACACACACACACAAACGCACTGATACCCTGCCAACCCAAGAATTAATTTTGAATCTTAACTTCCAACCTTTTTCAAAAACTTTTTAGACATTTGTAAAAAAAAAAAAAAATAAAAAAAGTGGGAAAAAGACACATGTAAACAACATATATGTGAAAGTTGAAAATGAATCATGTGATAGTGTCTGAGAAATCAGTTGGATAAATGTCTTAAGCTGAAATTTTCAAAAATGTGGTAAAACTTTTAAATAATTAATTTCGGCATATAACTGCGGCACTACTTAAAGTGGTAAAGAACATGTGTCAAAGATGAAAAGAATCAAGGGAGCAGCGTTCGAGAAATGAATTGGACAAAAATCTCTGATGGACAGATAGGATGGAATTCCTGGTATTTTTGTTAATTTAAAAAAAAAAAAAGTCCCCCCAAATGCCATTGGCCTGAGTTCAGCTTCCTGATGAGTAAAGAATGGGTTCAAACACAGACTCGATGTTTTAGGAAACTGAAATAACATCAGTGTTGTTGTCTTTTCAGAGTCAGAGTCCTGGATGTGGAGCTGCAGCACAAGAAATAAGACAACTGAGACACAAGTCTTTTAAAACAATTTCATGTTTCTTTTAATTTCCAAACAAAACTTTTTTTTTTCTCCAATTTAAGCCAACACAAAAGCAAGGAGAGAACACAAGCACAAAAGTGTTTCACTGTGAAAACCAGAGAGAAATGTTAAAATAATGAGAATTATAAAGGGCTTCCTGGAAAACAAACCAAAACTAAAAGGTCAAAGAAAAAGCACAAGAACGAACTTTCTACAATAAGTGGCCATTGTTGTCTTCTATGTTAAATAATGGCACTATCACACCACACTGCACTGGCTCTTTTTCTCAACAACATAAAACACTATATTCGCAGCAATAATACCTCTGAGTAGTAACGGCTGTGTGGAAGGGGGAAAAAAAAGGAGAAAGTCATTATTCCAAAAGAAATATTTGCTACATTAAAAATCTACTTCCATAAAGTACAATATAAACACATCTTAATTTAAAAGCTCTGGTAGCTGACATTTTTATCAATATTTTACACCATTTCCTTATCTGAAAATAAGTCCACATATGACTTGATGCAGTGTCTGTTGTTTTTGATCACTTTAAATGGTCTTTCCCTTTCTCTGAAACCTCCATCACCTTCCAAACACTCAAAATTATTTTACTGAGGAATCTGAGGAAATGATTTTCTGATGACCACATGGAGGTGCTTACATTTCACATATATATATATGTGTGTGTGTGTGTGTGTGTGTGTGTTGAAAACAGTAAAACAGAACTTCACTCAAGCTACACGCTTCCAAAAATGTTGTGAAAACTAATGCTTTCAGACGGTATCGTAGTGAACTAAATAAAACCTGGAGTGACTGGATGTGAATCTTATGAAATTTACCTTATTTTATCATTTTATGGCATGAACTGAACTTCCCAAACAAATCATACCAGAAAAATATTTTTAAAGTAAGACAGCACGATGAAAAGATGAACCAATTTCCCTCTTTGACTTTTGGTCATTTCTTAAATGAGTCATCGTGATTGAAAACATCAAATCATCAGAACATTAGATGACAACTTTCCTGAAGACTCAATCAATTATTTAACAGGAAAGGCCATGTGTCTAAACAGCACTCCTCTAATAGAGAGCAGTTAACTGAGTAATAATTATCCTTTTTTAATATATATAACAACCAAACATTAATAGCATGCTTAAAACATGACCAAACAAATTTAATGTCAGATCGACATGTGAAAATCATTATCATAGAAAGCAGAGAAAGTGTGTGAACAGAGTTTGTCCACGTTTGTCCAACAGTGCAGGTCAGTTCAGTAGATACTCAGTCACTCCCTCCTTGATTCTGCATCCTCCTTCATCTTCTGCTCTTGCATGCGACTCCGAGTAGAACCTAAAAAAAACACACATCATCCCCATGTAAAATCTCCACAGACATGCAAACAGCTGGTATTTTAATATATCAGAAAGCAAAGTGACATTAAGCTGCAACTTACTCATCTCCGCAAGTTTTTGTATGAGTGTAGAATCTCCACCAGTTTTGCTGCAAATTTAAACACAGAAAAGATCTTGAGTATGAAATCATGCAAATCAGTAATCGAGAACGCAAACAGTGGAGTAAAATATCAAGCTTTTATGTCAGGTTAGTATCATACACATCATTAAAATGCAAAACTGACTAAAAAAAGAAGACAAATTCAACATTCAACCACCTGATTAATATTCTTAAAAGCCCATAAAGACTAAGAAACACCTAAACACACATGTACTTTTGCAAATTCAGATTTAATTTTATTCTTCATGTCTGTATCACATGCTTATATATCATATTATTGAGGAGCCATGGTGCATTACCTCTACGACCATACCACAGAAAATTTACAAAACATCAGCATTTTATAGCAACAATGAATTTCTCCTTGTGGGACTAAAAACGAAATATCTTATTTTATATTAACAAATGCAGAAATAATTATAAATCAATCAGAATAAAAGTATTTTTAACTATCCCAATATTACACAGTAGTACACTATTTAACTAATACTAAGGTATATTTGACATTATATTTAATCTTTTCCAAGTACTTTACAATGTTCATTTTCCTGGGAAACCAACGCTCACCTACAGCTATAATATTATCTGATCATTTCACACGGGTATGTTCTTCTTCTTTTCCTTTCGGCTGTTCCCCTCAGGGGTCGCCATAGTGAATCATCTGCCTTCAAATCACCCTATCCTCTGCATCTTCTTCTCTCACACCAACTAACTTCATGTCGTCTTTCACCACGTCCATAAATCTCCTATTTGGTCTTCCTCTAGACCAGGGTGGCCAACCCTGGTCCTGGAGAGCCACAGTCCTGTATGTTTTAGATGTTTCCCTCTTCCAACACACCTTAAGGTTATTATCGGGCTTCTGCAGAGCTGGATGATAGACCCATCATTTGAATCAGGTGTGTTGGAAGGACCAGGGTTGGCCAACCCTGCTCTAGACCTTCTGCCTGGCAGTCCCAACCTCAGCATCCTACTACCAATGTATTCACTGTCCCTCCTCTGTACATGTTCAAACCATCTCAGTCTAGCCTTTCTGACTTTGTCTCCTAAACATCTTCCATGTGCTGTCCCTCTGATGTACTCATTCCTGATCCTATCCATCCTCATCACTCCCAGAGAGAGCCTCAACATTTTCATTTCTGCTACCTCCAGTTCTACCTCCTGTCTTTTTCTCAGAGCCACGGTTTTAAACCATACAACATCACAGTCCTCACCACCGTCTTGTACAAATGTATGTACAAATCACAGTGGGTATGCTCTAAATCAAAAACAAAACATAGCGACATCACTGCACAACTACATGGAAATGCTCTGATGATCCACGGAAAGTAAAAGAAATATTACATTAGATAAAGAATAATCTGAAAAGTTAGACGTAACTGTAGTTAGAAACATGATGTTATGCACCAGGATTTAACTCTTTCCTCCATAAAGACGACATTTGACAACCCCTCTATTAGAATAGTTTCCGTTTTCCATGAAATTCCTCTTGCGGGCCGCACCAGACCCTTTGGCGGGCCGCATTTGGCCCCCGGGCCGCATGTTTGAGACCC
>JAPTGZ010000007.1:17674150-17692893 GCA_029814645.1 Fowleria isostigma | reverse complement strand
GTGCTTTTTTATGCTGAAAATAAAAGAGTAGGTAAGAAATATGTCATTCAAGTTTCGGGCAAGTGGAAAATTGGTTCAGGCAAGTAAATTTTTTTGGTACTTGCCCTATCGGGCAAGTGATTTTTTAAAAACTTGTCGAACCCTGTATGCACTTGATTTTTGCTAAAATGAATATAAAGCTAGCCTTGCAGGTTTGGGGTTTGATGGTTTACATTCAAACGTATTAACTATTAGGGTCCAAATAACCAAATAAATGAACCAAAGACTAATAAAAGTTATAATTATTATTATTATTATCATTATTACTGTTACCACAATTAACCCTGTTATATTATTATTTTATTACTGCTCTCAATTAACCAACTTAGTTTATTTTATATTTGTTTGTTCACTTATTTATTACATTGTTTGTTTTTTTATCTTTTCATAATTATAGGTGAACTATTGTATCTTCACAGAAAGTTTCTAACCCAAATATCAACGATGCTTGTTAAGTGGAAAAACTGGGGTGGAGTAAATAAGCTCTGCTTTTTCTCACCCCCTTCTGGACTTCAGGGGTGGTATACTAGTTATATACTAGTGGGGTCTCCTGCTGTAGAATATGTTAAACATACTGTGTACACAGAATGTTCAGTAATATAATTGCCATGTCTATCTACACTTGCAATAGACACTTCTCTGTGTATGCTCCTTGTGTATTTTTTATATGTATAGTTTCTGTGTATTTCTACATGAATAATCTTCCCGTATAATTCACTATGTATAGTTTTATATGCACGTTCTACAAGTCTGCTTGTTCTTTTGTATGTGCACAATCTTTCCATGTATGTCTGTGTACACATGTGTGACATGTATATGAACAGTATTGTTTGTTGTACATGTATATGAAATTGCCATTGTGCATGGAGTGCATGAGCTCAAAATAAACTAAACTAAATTAAACTAAAAGTAGGTTTAGCAAAATATGACCCCTTTAAAGTTGAAGAGTTCATGTCACCTCCTGGTTAGTGTTGGGCATGTTCTTGTACGCTGTGACAATGGTCTTGAAGCGAAGATCGACGCTCTTCACTTTGCAGATGGCGTACATCGCTGACATCATCAACTGGAAAACAAACAGAAGTTTTGTGATAAAAGTGCATCTGACTATGAGAAGATAAAGACCTTAAAGATAAATGTTTATTTTTTTTAACATAATTCATACACATGGTAATTCAAAGTGCTTTACAGAAATAAAAAATTTATAAATACACAGACAAGACTGAATGCTAAAAACAGTCATATATACAATTTTAAATAGAATACAGTATGAACAGAGTTTTCAGGGTTTCTGCAGGTATTGGCAAACTTAATCGAATGCTTTTTAATGCCCTTTTTAATGCCAATCAAATGTAATGCCACGTCAAACACATATCTTCGACAGGCTTTAACCAGGTTCTGAATAGTTCCTCCTCCAACCATTTCTGTGGAAACTTGCATTTTCCCATTTTTCTGACTTTTGCTAATGTTCCCTTCATTCTTTCATCACAGTATGAGTACGCTCACATCACCTTGCATTACAAGCATCCGGTGGTGTGACTTCATGCATCAGCTGTAAACGATAGCCGATTAAAGAAATCCACCTGTCAATCATCACACAATACTTCCAATCAAAATTATTAAATGTTTATATAATCAGAAAACACTGAATATCATTTTTTTTCTCCATCAAATGTATTTAACTTTTAATATCTGGACATCAAATTTAATGCTTTTTAATGAAATCCAAGGCATTAAATTTCCCAAAATCTATTTCATGACTTTTAATGCTTTTTAATGACCTGTAGAAACCCTGATTTAATTTAAATAGTTAAATTAAAAAGAGAAGAGTACAGATAAAAAAAAAATTCAGTGCTACATACAGAGCACAAAGCTAATGATTTCAAATTCAACTTAAACATTGTCAAATGTCATCACAGAAACTCTTCTGTATTTTGGCAACATAAAACTGAAACGTTGCATCTCCCTGTTTGGTCCTGAGTCTGGACACAAACAGAAGCTGAATTTCTCAGTCTGACAGAGTTCATATGGCACCAGGAGGTCAGAGGTGAACTGTGGCGCTCGGCTATGAACAGACTTGCACATAAGCAGTTGTATTTTGAAGTCTAGTCTCTAAGAAGATGGCTAATTAAAAACTACTATGAGGAACCGGTCAGAGTTGTGTACCTGGTCCAGATGGCGGTTTCTCATCAGCTCGTACTCGTGCTGCAGAGTGTGCTGGAACAGAGTCCATATGATAGGCTCCAGTTCAGGGTTAAAGGACAGCAGGTAAGAACAGAGCAGTTTCAGCCTCGTGTAGGCCAGACGGTACACTACAGGACAAACAAACCAGACAGAAACACAGACTCTTTATCATGAATCACATTTAACGCTGTAAAGCCTGAACCGTTAAATAATTGACAGAAAATTCCAATTTTTTGAAACCAGAACCCTTACTGGTGCTTCTGAACCACCCAAAAAAATTCACATATCAATTTCCATGTATGAGTTAGGGCAATTTGTATCATATATGATACAAGTCTCAATGGTTAAATATACATTTTTTTTTTTACAAACAAAAACATAACACAAACATCTAACAAATTGGTATTTCCAAACATTTTCCAGTGCGACTATTATGTAGCAATGAGAAATCCACTAATCAAAGTCTGGAAGACATCTTATAGCATTACTGAAAGGCCTCTGGTGAACTCATTACTGCCCTCTGATGGATTATCCATGTATTGCATGTATCTAATTGTATACATCAGGTTTTTCAAGGAAAAAAAAACCCTCATGTATCAAATATGATACGTTTGGCATTATAGGGTTAAAAGTGCAGTCAGACTTATTGCAAATGATTAGGTATGTGCACAAATGAAATAAAATTGTTGTAATGTCCTACAGCTTCATTTAGGTTTAAACAAATCTGACACTTGAACAACATGTCTGTCATGGTGTGCTCCTACATTGCTGCTGCCCACTCCCTCAAACCAAGGTTATAATAGTTTTGAATTTTTAATTATAGTTTAGTTTTATTTCGTTTTGACTTTTTTTTTTTTAAATTCAGTTAATTTAATTTGTTTTTAGAGTGGGTTTGCTAGTCTTTGTTAGTTTTCCATTTATTCAAAAAATGCTTAGTTTTAGTTTAGTTTTTATTAGTTTTAGTACTAGTTTTAGTTTTTGTCATATTTTGGGTTATCTGTCAGGTGCAAGATTCAAAAAGATCAGGGTAAGTAGTGTGTAATAAAACTCAACAAAGGATACCATTTCAAAAAAAGTGTAGTTACTGCTAGAGTGAAATAAATCGATTTCATACCAATCCAAAAGGTTTATAAATTGATCGACAAAGATAAAAATCAAGGGCTTTTCATCTATAATTTCAGTGTGTTTTAGTTAGTTTTGTAAAAACACACACAGCAGTTCCAGTTTGTTTGTTTTTTTAATTATCCTTTTCATTTATTTCAGTTAATAAATTTTTTTTTTTTTTAAATTTTAGTTGTCATTATTTTGTTAGTTTTCGTTAACAATTAGAATCTTGCCTCTGACTCCTCATTATCAGCTGCTGGCGCTGCACCTGGAGCATATGTCCATCAGGGGCTCCTATCAGGGGCTCCTCTGCTCCAGTGTGGTGCCAGATCATTGCTTCATAGACCACCACAGCCCTCCATAGACTCACACAGACTAATTTTTACCCCATCTCTCCACAACTGTTCCTGCCAAAGCACTGCAGACTCTATTCCTCCTTCAGGGTTTTGTGTTCATCCTCATGTGAGTTTTTGTTAATAAACACTGTTACTCTTTCAGTACTATGTGCATGAGCCCATTCATTCTCTATCGTATGACAGTTTGGATCATTTGTAGTTGATACTGTTATTGTGATATCTGCTGGCGTTTAATTCCTTTATGCACTGTAAATTATTTGGTTAACGATTTATCTTGTTTTAAGAGTTAATTTTTTATTTTAAGTGTTCATACATCTGTAGACATGCTCATTTCTAGAATTAATCTTTATTAAAGAAATCTTGTCAAGTGAAATTCTCTTGCTGCATGGACAGATATGTCACTTGTTCTGAGAACCTTTTTCCTCAGATTTAATGTTTTTAATCTTGTTCTTGGTCGCCCCTTTTTGTAGTGTGCACCTCCTCACCTTACATCACCATTACTGTATCGCACTATAGCCACCATTGTAAATAAGTTTAATTTATATCTTTTATATTCTGTATTTTTATTTATTTTCATACCATTTTATTTATTCTTCTTCTATTTTACCTCTTTTTTTTGTTTTTTTTTTTGTTTTAAATTGCATGGCATTTTAAATGGAAAGGTAAAAGAGGAACAGAATCAAAATTCTCTGTGCTGAACATCTAGTGGATTAAAAAAAATAATAAATCTTGAATCTTAAAATGAATTGATTCCATGTTCAGGAAATTGATCACTGCATCCATCTATAAATTGGGAGATCTATGTACCAGCATGACTTTAGCGGACTGATGGTGTCATATGTAACTCAGCCTCTCAGCAGCTACTGGTCTTTGAATACAATATATTTCATCTATTTCAGCAGTAGATGTGGGTTGTGGTAAAGTCAGCTGAATGAGTCGGATACAAACTGTCAGGGGGCAGATCTCTAGGTCATCTGTAATTTCCTATCAATATCCTGATTCACATTTCACAACCTTACAAATACATCCAACAACAAACACAGCCTTAACAATCAGTAGTTGAGATGTTGGAAACAGTACTTTATCAGCTATAGACATTAGCATAAAAAGGCACATTTTGAATGCATTTGTAGCTGCAAGTTTTGACTCGTCGAGTTGTAATTCTGGTCTATACAAAGCACTCGTTGTCAGTGAATAAATATGCAAGATTCTTTCATCTGTTGGTACAAAACTTGATCATGCAACACTGCTTGTAAATATGCAGATGAGCAGCTATAAAAAACCTCATGAGAGTTTTATTGGCGTCTTACATTTTTTATAAAAAAGGCTGAGAGAGTTGGACTTGAGGTGTCGTGGAGTCTGGCCACCAGGCTGCGAGGCCGGCTGGTTCTGAGGCTGGGATGCATGCTGGGAGTTGGGTGGGGCCGGGGACTCTGGAGGCAAGACACGAAGACCCGGATGCATAGGAGACAGATAGCTGTAACGACAACAGAAAAGCCGGTGGGCTCTGTCAATTACTGCCTCAGGAGACCGCACTGGTGCAGCAACTTCTCCAGTGAAGGCTGATAATTAGACGGTTGAGAATGAGGCAGAAGAACAGGTTCAGAGTTCAGAGAGCAGGGCTGAGAATGAGAAAGTGACTGGATTAACAAAACTGCTGCAAATCATCTGGAAAGGTTTTAAGGTTTTTTAGGGTGAGACAAGATCTAAGTGGCTGCATACCAAACCCCTGAACAACAGGTATATGCATACGGACTGTTGGACTCACAGGTCAGCCGCCGTGTGGTTGTGCTGCAGTGGTTGGTTGAAGCTGGCTGGAGTCTCCACCTGCTCTGCTGCACCTCCTTCATGCTCCTGTTTCAGCAGTTCAAATAGCACGGAGCCCTGAGGAGACAAACCACAACAATCACTACTTTCTGAAAACTGATCTGCAAATCCCATTTCTATTAAAACACATAGTATGAAAGTGATGTAAGACATGGTGCAAGATATCTCTGACACAGCTTCAGTGAATGTGCTGCAGGCATCAGAATACTTTTTTTGCACAACATACAACTGAACTTCATCAAAGGAGACAATGAGGATATTTTCTTTGTCCTTCTGTCAATTAACAGTTGAAGTAAATTAAATAATCAAAGATGTTCACTTTCATTGCATTTTTGAATATATAATTTTTACTGTAAACTGTTAAGTGGAACTCAAACTAAGGAAAATTTGGAGAAAAAGGCAGGAAAAACCCTCCGACAATGGTTATTTATCCATGCTCTGAATGAATGACAAGTGGATTTTATCTGAGTCAAGAACACAAAATGATGTCAACTACAGTGATTAATATCTTATCTATGACACTTTCACAATAATCATGAATTTATTCATTAAAAATGTCTGAAAATCTCTAGAGTGAATAAAATGGGATGCAATATAACCTGCATTATATTAAGGGCTTTGCTGTATTTTGCATGTTAAATATTAAACCCTGAACAATTGCAGTAAAAAAGCCCACAGATAACACGGTTGGTGACTCATTTTATGTTGACCCAAGGACACTCCCTTTACCGTTACGTGACTTTCCTGACAGACACGCCAAACTGAAACCACTTCACTCAAACAATTCCATCTACACACAGACAATATTGTATTCTGATGCACTGATCCTCATTTTAGTCCTCGAAATAAACATAAAAGCATCAGGACAACAGCATCTGACACGGCAAAACAAAGCTCTTAAGACTGGATCAGAGGAGGGAAATAGTTGCGGTTGACATCATGGTGAATTGGCTGAGTGAGTGCAGGTACAGACTTGCCATATGAGTGTAGTGCATGTCATATTACCACACCCTGCTGACGACACGGACACATTTTAAAGGTATACACACTGGTGAGTTCGAGCTTTGACAGAGGGTTGTGACATAAAATGGTTAGTAATACTGGTACATCATATTCGTTAAGTAATACTACTGCTCGACATGCCTATTCGCATATTTATTATGTTATAGGTTTGTATTGTCAAGGATGTTTTTGATAGATGCCACATATATAAAGTTACTATTATAAACTACATCTTTTTTACCCTACTCTGTGATTGTTTTAAATTGTTTTACCTTTTACTGTTTTTATCAGTATATTTTATCCAAGTTTCATGTTGTAATTCCATCAGTTATTCTTGAGCTATTATAGACTGAAATGCCCTTTGATCCTTTATTGTTTAATTGATATTATTTTTCCAAGTATTCTTTTGCTCTTCTGTAAATGAGACCTCTCCTAAGACGAATAATTCTGATCCTAAAATTTATATTTCAGGTGACTGCACAACTACAGCAGCAGTGGGAGGACTTTGGCCGTGGAGGAGGCTCCGCCCGTGTTGTTTCAACAGTCCAGTGAGCTCTTTATGTTGGAGGCTTTGACTTGCTGCCTGCTACGCGCTCCTGCTTTACAGTCAGGCAGAAGCCAAGTTAAACCTGTGGAGCAGAAGGATCAATTCACCATGCCCTCCTGGGGCTGCAGCGGCCACGGACAGCAGGACAAGACGGGGGAAGAACCACTCAGCTGTTCACAGAGTTGAGGAGAGGCACATGACTGTTTTCTCAAAAGGGATAACCATTTCAACTCTTGAAGAACACTAACAAGACTGAAAACTTTCCTGAATGTGGATTACAGACGACACCAAACAGCACCCACAAGAAGAAAACTTCTATTAAGGACTTTGGATCAATACATGTATTAGGTGGAGTGGCTGAATACTTTACTTCTCAATATTTCAAATAGAAAAGTTGTATTTTTTTTTACTTTTTTGTCTCACCAAAAGAAATGCAAATCCCTCTTGCCTACAGCACATGGCTGACTGAACAAACCTGACTTTCTATTATTATTATTTCCACAAATAGACTAAATCTACTAGCTTGATCTAAAGATGTATAATACCTCTTTACTGAATTCTAACACGAGTGCACTGAGTGTGACTCAAAATTTTACGCGATGTGAAAGGAATGATGACTTCAAGTACCCCCTCTACAGCGCCGTTTTCAGCCTGGTGTTTGTAGTTGGGCTTATCTTCAACCTTTTGGCTGTTTACATTTTTGCTTGTTCGCTGAAGGTGCGAAATGAAACCACGACATACATGATGAACCTTGTTGTTTCGGACTCTCTGTTTGTGCTCAGCCTGCCTTTTCGGATAGCCTACTTTGTTAGACGGGACTGGATATTTGGCAGCGTTCTCTGCAAGATATCTGTGGCTTTGTTCTACACCAACATGTACGGCAGCATCTTCTTCCTCACCTGCATCAGCATCGACCGTTTTCTGGCCATCGTGCACCCATTCCGGTCCCAAACAATTCGCACTAAGAGGAACGCCAAAGTGGCCTGCTGTGCAGTGTGGGTGATAGTACTTTCTGGAGGTATAGCCACAGGGTTCAATTTGGACACCACGTCACCCAAGAATGCCAATGCTTCCTCAAACTACTGCTTTGAAAACTACTCCAGAAGCCAGTGGAAGATGGAGCTATCAAAGGTGGTGATGTTTATTGAGACTGTTGGCTTTATTCTCCCGTTACTGCTCAACGTCTTCTGCTCAGTGATGGTACTACGGACACTGAAGAATCCTCAAACCATCAGCCGAGGAGGGAATCTCAACAAGTCCAAAATCCTGAGGATGATCTTTGTCCATATTCTCATCTTCTGCTTCTGTTTTATTCCCTACAATGTCAACCTCATGTTCTACGCTATGGTTCGCTCTAAGGTGTTGCCGGGATGCGTTGCAGAATCTGTGGTCAGAACCATCTACCCCATCGCTCTGTGCATAGCAGTGACTAACTGCTGCTTTGACCCCGTTATTTACTACTTCACCTCAGAGACCATTCAGAGTTCCATCAAACGCAAGTCCACAGTGTGGTACAACGGAACCAGGCGCTTTGACAGACTGCAGATGGACAGCTCACAGAGCAGCCCGAGTACAGTGCCTAAAAACCTGCGAACCCTGAGGTCAGCAGTGTTCGACGACGAGTCCACAGTCTAGTGACAACTATGGGATGTGTTGCTGAGCGGAGCTGGAGAAACCCAATTAAAACACGTTGACTGCAAATCAACACAGTAGTTCCCCTTTTCTAGTGGACTGCAAAGAAGTCTTAGACTTAACTCTCTAATCTTTGAGGGCGAGTGAGAAAAAGAACATGAAAGTGATGAAGTGTGCTTTGCTGTTAATATAAAGACACAAATTAAATAGTTTTTAGAGTTTAAACTCTTTTACAGTTTGTGTGAAGTTTTTTTTATTTAGTTTAAATAATGTACAGGATATTAGTGGAAAAACAGCTGTAAAAGCCATTGTGATGTACTTTGTCTGAAAATTATTTTGAGCTTTTGCACAAAAGTTGTATTTAGTATGTCAGGCTTATTCCCTGAGCAGATTCTCTTGTAGGAAAATTCTGCTTTGGCAAAGTCAAACCAGTATTACAGCTCTTTTACTTGTACTGTAATGTTATCTTTTTTAAGTATTTGTTGCCTTACTAAGGGTATTTTAAGCACTTTGTACAGTGGCATGTTTTATGACGCCTTTGACATTTGATACTGCCATGGAATAAAGTAATATTAACTTAAAAACAACCCAAGATTTACATCTCATCACTTTTTCAGTACTACAGATTTATTTGTGTCGATTTAGGCAAACAAGTTCCTACAGCCCAACCGAAAGTAGTATGCTTCTGCAATAAACACACGGTGAGTCAATAAATTTCATTTGCAGATTACAGGTGTGGTCAATAATCGACAGCTCTGCAGCACCGCCTAGCACTAACTAACCCTTCCGACAGCTTTATCTGCACGACTGAGGATGAAAACCATAAAAACATGCTGATTTTCTTTCATAGTGTGAAGTATTTCTGCATTAAACAATCTGCTTGCCACCAAAAGTTAAAGGACAGCTCACAGTGCAATGGAAATGTAGCGCCATGGAAATATACAAATGAACCTTCTTTCTTGTAAAAGTTATGTGCTGCAAGACTGAGCACTACTACATTCCTGTCGAGAGGTTTTGCCTGAGGGTCTGTCCTGACAAAAGTAGATTCATCACCAATGCACTGATGAGAAGGATTGTGAAACTGAAGCAGACGTGCAACAGCTTGCAGAGGAGGGGCATCTCCAGAGCAGAGCACAGTAATGCTTTCTTCAGTCACAAATACAAATGAGATCTGTCTTGGAACTTATTTTGTCACACAGTTGGATAAAATACAAACCATTTAGGATGCTGCTAGAATGAGAACAGCAGAATATGCAGTCTACTGAATCAACAGTTTAATGCAGCCTGTATCAGTTGCCCTTGAATCCAAATAAGAAGCAAAAACATAACATCAACACAACCCCTCAGCAAGGTTACTTATATATCATATATACATTAAACAGAGCATACTGATTATGAATGACAGTGAAATAAAAAGGTATTCCGAATTATATTAATAACATTTAGATTGTGCTAAACTGGCAGAAATTAATGAACTAGAATTTCCTAACATTGCATTTGATTGAATTATAGGACCACAGAGGAATGTTCTCTTGGAGTGGCATTCTAGTTGTTTTATATTTTTCCACAAATACAGGGATGTTGGGTGCATTACAGTGTGCAGACCCGTTACGCCGCCTTATTTCCTGCAAACTGATTATTGAACAACAGCTGGACCACATCCCTGTAACTTTTAACAAATCCCATTTTGCACAGGCCTCATATTTAACATGTCACTGTGGTCTGTAGAGGTGAAACAAAAGATGGTTTTATATTTCAAGACTACAGTTGTGGAAAAAATTATTAGACCACTATGTTTTCTTCAATTTCTTGTTCATTTTGATGCCTGGTCCAACTAAAGATGCATTTGTTTGGACAAATATAATGATACCAATAATAATTGCTAATCATTTTAATTCCGAAGCTGATATCTATCCATTTTCCATGACTTTCTTGATAATAACCAAACTCACATAAGTTCTTACGTCAATATCTATGGCATTGTACTGACAAAAACAGTGCTTTTAGACATTCAATGTTTTCTTTACTGTCTGTTTCAGTCACATGATACACACAGGAGTTAGTACTTGATTGCATAACCATTGTTTTTGATGTCTTTTGATGGTCTAATATTTTTTTCCTGCAACTGTCTTATTAGAATTATTATTATCTCTCTATTTAATCTCAGAATATACTAAAGTGAAGACCTTATTTGCACTATAACAGAGGAAAACAGGAAATTAGTGATGATAAGACACAGATGATTACAGACACAACAAAAATCTAGCAAATAGAATTAGGAAGTAATTGCAGAGAATATGGGTCATCAGTGGTGTTATAGGAAAATCAAACACTAAAACATTCACAAAAACAGTTAAACTCAGTTAAAATCTAAATCATTCTCACTTAACAATTCAGCTAAAACCAGAACAGTGACTAACAGAGTAAAACATGGCGTAGTTTAAAATGAAGACGCCTCATAACATAAGTGTATACACTGCAGTCAAAATACTTGAACGTACAAGATATGACTTGATTTCTGACTTCCATAAAATGGATTGCATCACTAACAGCTTTGCCCTAAATTTCACAAGGAACACCCCTAACTCCAATCATACCTCTTTCTAAACGGTAGGAGAAACCGATGGTGGCAGATATTGCTCAATTACTGCACCATTACTTGGTGAAACACTGCTTAGCACTTGAAAATAGTAAATGATTAACTCGCCATGTACATTTTGAAACAAGCGACCATAAACGTATATCCCCCCAAAACGGCTGAATATACTGATATAGTCAAATAATAACCACAGATTTAAGTAATGGGTCAACATGGTGGATTAAATTTAAAAGCTCTTAAATATAACTGTACAAATTAGCTGAAAAAATAGGCAGTACAAGCTACAAGGCTGTGTGTGGGTGAGAGGGGTGAAGCAGAGGGGGAGGTAGTGGGCTTGTGTATAAATGGAGGTGTGGATCATTCTGGGCTCTGTTAGTGTATCAGTCAGTCCACCTGCTGTTGGAAATATCACTCTCACATTGGTGCTGCACAAAGACATGGATTCAGGTGAGTGGTGTAATTAGCAGTTAAGGAATCTACTGCATATGGTACATTATGTTTCTGTCTCAGGATCCAAAAATGTGTTTGGAAACTAACATCGTGATCAAGGTTTATTATATTAACACTATCAATATTTTGTGGAAAAGACATTGTTTATAGTTCATCAGATCAGTCATTACTCATCACATCAACTCATGCAGGTACATCCTCATTACTTAGGATAATGGTGCCGATTCTAACTGCGTCAATAATACAACAGCTGTTACCAGATGAGTTACATTCATCAATATAATACTGTACGTCAGGGAAAAGTGACAAAAGACAAGTGTGGGATACTGAAGATATGTGTTAACTGTTGAAGTATAGTCAGTGTATGGTTGTCATTTGTAAAATTGTGAATACTAAATTCTTTGTTGATCAGTTGTGAAAAGTGATATTATAGGAAGGATATAGATCTACAGGATATTCATTAAATATTCTATAATCCAACACAGATGGCCTACTGAGCTTAACACATCTGACAAATTTTAACAAAGATAAAACTTTATGAAGGTCCTTCAAATGTGTATTTACTCCAGGACAACACCATCACATAGCAAGGTGCTCTTTTTATCCTCTCATACGTAATTAAAACCAGATGTGTGCTTGTTTTATGACAGCAGGAAGCTGCAGTTAAAATTATATTGGTGGAAGCTGTTTGACTCTGAAGTTGTTTGAGTTTCAAACATTAATTCAACTGTTTCAGGAAGATGAAAGGGTTTATGCCACTTCTGCAAATTTACATAACAGACACTGACATCTGAGTTTATTAACGTTTTTTTCTTGCCACTTCCCAGAGGTACCTGCTCCAGCAGAAGCTACTGGACTGTCTACAGGACATTTACTTCATATTCCCTAAGCTTGTATTTTCACCTCGGTGGACATGACGGACCTAATTTACTGTGGATAATAAAAATATAATAGTTAAAGGAGTAGGAGGATCATTTTCAGACATGGAGCTGAGGAATATGACCGAGTCAATCCAGTCCTTTTCACCTCTGTCTAACTGCTCAGTGAACACAAACTATCGCTTCACCTTCTATCAAGTGTCTTACAGCATCATTTTCCTGATCGGTGTGGTCACCAACAGCTTAGCTGTACGCAGACTGTGTCTGTCCTCCTCCAATATGAACAGCACAGCCATCTACATGATCAGCCTAGCAGCTGCCGACTTGTTTTTTATGATTTCACTCCCACTGAGAGTCTACTACTATCACCAAAAGGCCAGAGAACTGTCCTTGAGCACAGGAGGTGAAGCCACGTGGACACCTGGGGCCACGTACTGCCAGCTCACCTTCACCCTGAAATACATCAGCCTGTATGGGGGGATCTTCTTTCTGGTGTGCATTGCTGTGGACCGGTACTTTGCTGTAGTTCATCCACTGGGATCAATGCACCGAAGGCTCCGCGTTGCACAGCTGGTAAGTGCAGGGATGTGGTGTGTGGTGTTAGTGATCAGCCTGAGTCTGCTCCTGCTGCGCTCTGCAGCTGCTCACCAAAACCAGCCCTGTCTGCTGGACCCCACCTCACAACGCCATCGCATCATCATCCTGGTGGCCCTGGGCTTAGTGATGGGGACATTTCTACTACCGACTGTGATCCTTCTCTACAGCTACTGCAGAGTGTTGAGTGTGCTTCGCCAACTGAGACACCGCTCACGCAACCAGCGACACAACCGTCGGCTCTCTCTCACCATCATTTACTGGGTGCTGGGCGTCTTTCTCTTTTGCTTTGTCCCATATCACCTCAACCTGCTGGGGTACACTCTCACTCATGTCGGGTTACTGCCGGTCTGCAGCCTGGCAAAAATGAACAAGGCTCTGCACCCTGTGGTTCTGTCACTGGCCAGCTCCAACTGCTGCCTCAATCCACTCATCTACTACTTTTCCAGTAGCCTGGTGCACAGAGAACAGGCCGGAGGAGGCAGTGGCAGCCACTGACACGGATCACAGCATAGGGGTGATATGAAGACAACTAGACTGGCCACTAACAGAACACATGTCCTATGTGTTAATGTGGTTAAAATTACTACTACTACTACTACTGCCACTTATAATAATAATAAAAATAAGTTTCCCGTCTTTGCCTGAAACATAGCTAGGATTGTCTCCAGTGGTTTGGAAGATGAACAAATGCAATTTAAGACCTATTTCACTTCCTGTCACAGTGGGATTGAATATTGATAATGTTTCCAATGTAAATATAGACAAACGCTGGGGGATGGCAGGCATTTGTTGGTAACTTTTACAGCAGCTTTAAGTTTTTTCAAGTGACTATTGCTTTTCTACCCAAGGTTTCTGATTTCTTACCACATTTAAAATTCAGATTATTAAATTTAAACTTCTTAAGAGTTTTTACATTCTGCTTTATTTCTTTTGCATGTAATTAAAATATACTGCTATATTTATTAGAGACACTACAGTCAAATAAATTCTAAAATGCTGTTATTCTTCTGTGTATTGATTAAAGTCTACTGGCTTACACAGCTTTGAAATAAATCCAGTTTCATATATTTAATTAATGTTGCGTTTGAAGAAACTGTAGGAGGGGTTTAAAATAAATTTGTGGTTATTTTAAAAGACTATGTTTTTATTTGCTGTAATACAGATATATTATCAAGTCATGGTCATTATATTATATACATTAATGTGCTTAATATTGTGACATTAAAACAACCCACTGGAGAGATGATTAAATAGACATAAACTGACCGTTCTCCATGCAAGCTTCTCCATGATGAGGTTCTCACAGGTCTCCAGATGTTTGACGATGTCTTTGCTGAGAGTGGGTTCAGCCTTTATGAAGCTCTCTATGACTTTGTAGAAGTCAAAGGCAGCGATGTTGAACACATCCAAAATCCAGGGGAAACACAGGTCTGTTTCCGCTGTTTCACTGCCGCTTGCTTGGTTGTATCCTCCAGCCTTAAAACTGCTCTCTAATCAAAAGGACCCGACACAGTGGGTACAATTAATCACAAACTGACGACAGACGGACACATTTATCTGTTTTCAGTTAGAGTAAAACACAATCTGGCCAAAAAGAAGACCGTGTAACTACGTATCTTATCAACCTCTAGACACATTATGGGACGCACCTCCATACGTTGCCATGACAACCTCCAACGCACAGGCCAAAAGTGATGTGTGGAATGTGGAGTCATTGAGGAGTTTACTGAAATGGAAATCACATAACGCAGCTCAGGTAAAACCACGTAATGAAGCAACTAAATACCAACGAAAAACAACACATTTGTTTCATTAAAAAAAGCATACCTGAAGTTTTGCACCGACAGCCTTTTCTCCTCCTACAATATCAAAACAATATTGTGTCATCAGTGAGAGGGAAAATGCATACGTGAGATGTATTTTTCAATCCATGTTCAGTATGACATATGAGAGTTCATGTTCTGTAGGCCACGGCTCATGTGACCTGTGCTGTTTGAAAAATGTTGAATGGTATATTTTCATAACACTTATAATATTGAAATAAGGTGTTTTAGATACACTTCTATACTTGTATTAGCTGGACATAATGAACTGCTAAAGTGTACGTAATAGGGTCAATGACATATAAGGGTTTTCAACTATTTTAAAATACCAAAAAATAAGAATATCTTTTGCAACTGTTCAAACACTGAGGATGCTGTGTATACAAAAATTGATGTTACACTTTTAAATTAAGCAATTTTAGTGTTTTTTTATATAGGTAAATTGCCCGTGGCCTTAAAAAATGTCCTGTGGTGCAACCATCATTTATCTCAAAATTAATACATTTTCTTGACATTAAAAGTTTTTTACAAATTGTCAGTAATATCAAGTGCTTCCAACAAAATGTCACTCTGAAATTTGTAATAAAAATACATATTTGTGGAAATAACTTAAATCTATTGTAATTTTGAGGTCATACCACATGATATCCAAATGTGGCAACTCCATTACAGTTGTTAAAAAATTATTTTTTTTTTGTTTTGTTTTAAATTGAGAGAGTCACAAACCTTTTTTCAGCTTCCATAGATCAATGACAAAATGGTGGATGATGCAATCCTGTCTTTGAGTAGATTCCAAAATAAAAGTTCCAAAAGTGGTCATTTCTTGATGGTCGCACCACAAGATAATTGATGAAATGGACATCATCGGACAAAGTTTGTTTGTATATTATGAGAGAAAGATAACTTCAAAAGCTTTGCAATTTTGCACAGGAATACAAAAAACTTTGTAAATCATGACAAATAGGGCAGAAAATAAATTGTAATAGATTTAGAGTAATTTAAAATAAGTTTTCAAAAAGCAGTCATGGCTCGACAGTCACACCACGATATTTTGACATTTCTAATTACAGAAAAATTGCGAATAACTGCTGATTTTTAAAAAGGTTAAGTGTCTACATATATAGGAGAGATACTACATATAGATTGTTTATTTTTGTACATTTAAACCTTTTTTAACTTTAAAAAAATACAGCCAGACACAATATTTAGGCATCACGTCATTGAACCAATAACAAAAAACTGAACTAAATTTGTCAAATAAAAACAAAGTCCACATACCGACTTCAGCATTTCCTCCATTACTTTGTAATACAGCCTGACACCAAGGGTGAATCTCTAAAGGGTAAAAAAAAAAAATCCAGACATTAATATAAGTTGAAGAAGACATTTTGTTGTGATTCTTGCATGCTTTCTGAGTTTCAGTACCTGCTTTCCAATGGCTATGAAGCGCGGGCCGACAGCCTGACTAAACCTTTGGCTGAATGTCTGTCCAAGCATCTCTAAACGCCTCAACACACCCTGTGTTGGATCGACGGTGCAATTCTGGAAGAAGAAATGAAAGAAAAACAGGAGAAAAATGAGGAAGTGAGAAAATTCAAAATAAGTGCTTGAGCAAAGCAGTTACAATTTGATCATAATGTTACGATGGAAAATACAGCATCTTTTAAAATATAAGATTCAGTTTGGAGGGGATTGTACTCACTTTAAAATACGTAGCCAGGGTGGTGGATGGCTGGTCGCCACTGGAGACAAGATCACCCCTCAACTGCTGGATGGAGGCCATCGCAGCTCTGATGAGAAAAACACAACAAAACAGATCATTATTGAAATGAAAATCAAAATTAGCAAAGTAGAAATATTTTAGAGCTTGGTTTGATTTCCGTTCCACATTTACTTTGTAGTTTTTAGTTACACATATATGTTGCTTAATAAAGTTGTGCACCTGTGGTAAAAACTGGAGTGACAAAGTAGACTATGACTGCACGATATTGTAAAAAACTGACATTGCAATTTTTTTTTTTAACCCTTGAATATATATTGCGATATGAAAAAATACTTGGGAGGATATAATAGCTTTTTTGGTGGCGACATAAATGGTCAACTACATTAGTTGCGTTTCCTCTCGAGGCAACAATTGCGAGGCACTATCGACAGAACACGTTTCAGTTTCATCCTTCTTGTAGCCAAAATAATTCCAGATAACTGACATTGCTTTTCTTTTTGGTACCAAGTCTTTTCATTTTCTGTAATTTTGTTCTTGTTCATTGTTCATTTTTCAATATTGTTACCAGCGACTCACTTCAAACTGATTAGGAATAATTGTGATTGGTGGATGGCTGTGGTCAGTGTGTGTTAGGTACACTTGAAATTACATGAGAACATGTTGAGTTCATTTCCCTCCAAGACTGCAGGACCAGCGATGTGACTATTGTGCACACATACATTGCGATGACGATGCTCAAACAATATATTGTGCAGCTCTAAAACCATTTAACACACACACATATATATACAGACACTAGAGTCCAAAAACGCTAATCAAAAAAAAATACATTTATATATATATTTATATATATATATATACAGTGCTTTTGCTGAATATTAAAATTAAAAGAGGAATTTCAACAAAGCTGTAGTTCACTAAAAAAAAAATATGACACCTTTACACAAACGGGTAACAAAAAAAAAAATTAAAAAAAATCAAACTGCTCACTTGATAGGTGTCTGTGGAGGGATGATGACAGAATCTTCCTCCTGAAGGTTCTTCTTTGGCGTCCTCTCTACCTGTGTACTGAACGCAGAGAGATAATAAAACCCAACTGTGAACATATCCAGATCTGTTCAGAACAAATCCAAATGACAAACATTAAAGGGATGAAGACACTTAAGACAAGAAAAAAATAGATTACATTTCAATTTTTGGAGGAAGAATGGTCACATCTCCATCCAAGAACAGGCGATCGTCAATGTCTCGACTCTTGAGGTAGTGCTCGTCATATTGTTGGTTGAGGCTGTTCATCTGGAGGAAAGAAGGACCAGCGATGCACTAATGAAACATACATCATAATAATATAACAGTTTACATACTTGCAACCGCATTATTAGTAAAAGTATTCGTAGTTCTTGGTGACGTAGGTGTCATTTTTTGCAGAGACAGGATGTAAGGGTATGACCTGGGTCTGTCCCCGTGAGCATTTTATGTTACTGTACATTATTTATTTACTCCTAATTCTTTCTCTTAAGTTTGTGAAAGACTTAATCACACTTTTTTAAATTAAAAATACAGTCACAGAAAAAAAATTATTTGGCCATCAAAAAAAAAATGTTTACACAATCAAGTACTAACTCTTGTGTGTATCATGTGACCAAAACAGACAGAAAAGAAAACATGGAATGAATAAAAGCACCGATTTTGTCAGTACAATGTCATATCTGTTACTAATACCCTAACGTATGTGATTTTGGTTATTATCAAGAAAACCATGGAAAATGGATAGATATCAGCTGTTAACTCTTTGCCCCTTGGACACCTACTAGGAACATCCCATACATATGATACCCATGGAACATTTAGATTTTTCTGCTGTGTTGTTTCTTTTTCCAGTGGCTAATATCATTACTACTTTGGAAAAAAACAGTGAAAATGTATTATAATTTTTTAAGTTTTTGAAAATAAAAAAATAAAACAAAATAAAAAAAAAATATGAA
>JAPTGZ010000007.1:17640001-17651155 GCA_029814645.1 Fowleria isostigma | reverse complement strand
ATCCACATCAAACAAGAGCACAGACATTTACAGTCAGGGAGTACAAGAAAGCACAAAGAGAGAGAGAGAGAGAAAAAAAAAAAGAATTAACCCCTTAACTACCCCACCAAGACAAACCTGAAGAAAAAATGTTTTGTTTGCATTTCTTATTCCATTGGGTGAATAATTTTATAGATTTCTTGAAATTTTTTTTATCATACTTATTAATATCAACTCAGAAAGCATCAAAAATGACTTACTGAGTTAATTTTTTCCACATATTTAAGATGCACTACCACTAAATGATTAACATTTGCAATAATAGATGACAAAGGTTTTGATTTTATAACAAATAATCCATTATTTCATAATGGCTTGATTTTTCTACTCTTACCATTTGGTTGAACACATTTTTAAGAAATTATTACATATCTTATTCATGTTTTTGGGGTTTTTTTTGGCATCAAATAATATAATTATGTTCAGGAAGGTCTCATATATGATTATACGCCAAAAAAGTATTCACATCTTTCATATTTTCACCAAAAACAGTCAAATGTCTTGAGTGATTTTCATCTTTTTTGGCTTAATTAGGTTAAAATAAGTTCGGTACTCCACTTATTGAAATATAGTGACTCAAAATGTGATAAACCATATGGTTGAGCAAGCAGTTAAAGTTAAAAAAAAATGATAAGCAATACAAAACTATAAAGAATGAGTGCATACAAACACCAAGAAAAAGAATATAGAGAAAAAAATATATATAAAATTTGAGTGGTGAGCAGACAGATCTCCCCCTGTCTGCTCAGGTGTATTCTTCAGACAATGAACAGGTGAAATCAGTGAGGAACGGTCAGGGTCAGTGTTCACACGGACCTGTGCATTGGCCAATCGGCCCCAGTCTGGAGTGAGGTAGAAAGCGACGCCCTGCAGAGAGCCCTCCAATGTCGCCCCTCTGATGATCAACACAATGAGTACAAAGTATGGGAAGGTAGCCGTTACATAAACGACCTGAAAACACAAGAGCCACATATTAAGTAACAAGATATAGCAGCTCAAGGAAGGATCATGTGTGAGTTTAGTTGGAGCTGACAATGACGACATTGTACTGATTTACCTTTCCGGAGCTGCGGATGCCCTTGAGCATACACAGGAAGATGATGATCCAGGCAGCGAGCAGGCACAGAGCCAGCTGCCACCGCACCGGCCCCGGGTCGTGAAGCCCCTCGCTGTGGACGACGCCCAGCACACGCTCACTGCACCAGACACACATCAAACACAAAGCCACTGAGTACAACAGAATACCCACAACCACACCTTCTACATGTACATTAACCTACACGTGACACAGGAAAGTGTGGCCTGCTGTTGATTTTATCTCTAAATGTGTTAACCTGAAGTATTCTCTTAGCATGGCTGGACTAATTTGTAACTATCAAGACACTTTTACTTATTTATAATGATATTTTTCATTATTATTACTGTTTTACACTATTAGTTTGACATACTTGTCATGACCCCACATCATTTCCTTATAATAGTAATGTTGTATTATTCTTTAACCCTGTAAATTTGAACATTCTTTAAGTGAAGGCTTTAAATTAATCAGTTATTTGTTTAAAATTTTTTGACTATTTTAAATTGTGCAAAAATAAAACTAATCATTTAATTGAGGAAAAAGACTCACTTCTGTGTACAAGGAAATATGTATGAGGAAATAAGGCACTAATAGTGTTTATAAAAATGCATAAATGAGCATCTATATAGAGATATTACCTGCCTAAGATTTAATCAAATATATAAAATGTGTTTAGTTTATTTTTCTGCAGAAATGGAGGAAGCATCTGGAACTTATGGGAGTGCGATGTAATTAGGATTTAAATACATAACATGGTGGATATCTGTCAGTTTTTGTTATGTTTTGCTTTTCCTGACTGCCTTCCTTTGTACTTTGATAGTAAATTAATAGTATTCTTGACTCACAGACTTATGTGTGTATTTTACTGTACAGTCATGGCCAAAGGTTTTGGGAATGACATAAGTTTATTTTTCACAAAATTTGCTGCTTAATTAATTTATTTTTTAATTTCAATACATTTCTAAGGTACATTGAAGAATAATTAAAACAATTATATAGGTTTCAATGACTTTTATTGACAAATAAGTCACATTCAAGTAAAAACTCCTTTTGTGTCATTCCCAAAACTTTTGGCCGTGACTGGACTACCTCAGTGTGCTAGTGATGTTGCACAAGCATCTAATACATAAACCAGTCTTGTAGCATCTTTGTTAGCAACTGCTTTTTTTTTTTGTTTTGTTTGCTGTTTGTAATGTTGTCATAAAACTTAAATAAATAGAAGTTTAAAAAAACCAAGCATACAATCGTGATTTCTCAAGTATCTTAAATAAATGAGGACAGTGTTCAAACATCTTTGTGAAAGCTGTTAAAGATAAAGCTGTTTTCTAACATCCTCCACCGTATTGGATGAAACGTCGTCAGTTTAACTCGTGTGAACTGTTAACTCATAGTAAACACTACTATTTGTTGAGTTAAGTATTTGAACGTGGTTTGTTTGAAGCACACAGTCACACAAATCCATAAATGACAAAAAAGAACGACTAAAGTATTTGTCCTCACTTCTATGTCGTATAAGTAGGTGTAACTCAAAACACAGTAATGCCTGAAGTGTGACAGAGTAATCACAGATAAATAAACATTGACGAGTCTGCACTAAAAAGACAAAAGACACACTTACTTCCAGAATATTTCTGTGGGGCTGAGGGTTCTAACGCCGGTGGTATTACCAGCAGTGGCGTTACCACAGAGATGAGCATTAGCTATAGCGTCACATGACCAGGGCAGAGGGCTCTGAAAGGAGCTGCCCAGGTAATAAAACGTCCACGCAATAATGACATTATAGTAGAGGCACACCAGCGTGGACACGCAGATCATCCCAATACCAATGCCTACAAGAGGAGACACAGTTTCAGGCAACTCACAACAACATTAACAACACAGAGAGAAGTTAAACTAAGATGAAAATGTGTGTTTACTGTAGAATGAAGGAGGAACCTTGTTGTACAATCAGGGTTTCCACTCATTCATTCTTTCCCTGAAATTATTTTCCAGGACATTTTCAGCGGCTACAGATATAAGTTATTACATCATACACTAATCCATTCCCCTGCCCCCCATCATTCTGGGGAAGTGTTCTTTCCTACAGTTGTAAATTACATTTCCCCAGATTGTTTCTATGTTTATTACTCAGACATCTGATGTGTAGTCTAGGGTTATAATCTATCTATGAACAAGCCCAGAGAAAACCCATATTATATTAAAAAAACAGATACAAATATAAACTGGAAAAGCACTCGGAGAGCGCAGACCTCTGCCAAGCATGATAGTCCCCCCATATTTTGACTCACAAAGTAATAATCTTACATTTATTTGTATCAGTGTCCAGACTATTTTTTTTTTGTGGAGTTATATGTACAAATGCCAAAAATGGTCTTATCTCCCAATGTTAAAGAATCCTTTAAAAAAATCCTAGAATTTCCTCAAAATCTGTCCTATAGTTTTTGCATAAAGTTGCTGACAGAGAGACTACCCCAGTATCTGGCCCCTCCCCTTTCCTCACACACACAGCTCAGTGAAGTGCTAGTAGCCCCGCCCACACCCACATGAAGGCGAGCAGAGACCGCACCTAGCGTCATTCGAACTGAATTAGCGCATTTGGATGGAAGTAAAATGTCAGATCACTCCCAAAATCTAATTGTTTGTTCCTTGTGTCATTTCCATCATGTCCTGACAGTTTCAGCCAAATCCGTCCAGTAGTTTTTGAGTGAAGTTGCTAACAGACAGACAAACACCGGCAAAAACATAACCTCCTTGGCAGAGGTAAAAATAATGACAAATGTATTATAGAATAATGCAAACACACCCACAGATTACAGTGTAGCACTTCATTCGCATAACAAACTGGAGTTACAAAGTTCAACTGAGCAATTTCCAACTCAATTTTCTCTTCTCTCTTCCTTTCTCTCCTGCACTTCCTCTAAAATTATTTGTATACTTTCAATAAATCACTGAAAAACTATTTCCTTTGTTTCATCTCAGTTTCAGCACACAAGGTCACAAGGCGGGAGGAGGATAAATAACTTTCCAGCATAACTTAACCGTTTCCTGGACAACTCGACCTTATTTCTAATTTTCCATAGGTTCTTCATGACTGGAAAATCGGTCAATCATTCTCCAGGTTCTCCAGGATGTGTGGGAACCCTGATAATACCTACCTGATAATTTGCCCTTGAGCAATTCTCACTTAAAAAATACTACGTTTTCTCCTGAGACCCAGGAAAGTAAAAGTTTTGTCTTTTTTACTGTAAATAATTGCCTTGATTGGAAACAATATAATGCTAAAATTTTTTCATTTTCTTTTTTATATATAATGTCCTCTGCTGCGGACAGTAAGTGAAGAGTTGTTGGTGTTTGAAATATGTAAAGTAAGAACAAGTGTTAAATATCGATGTGTTTCTGTTATTGGTGTCAAATTACAGAACAAACTCAGTGATGATTTGAAGTTGTTGAGTTTTAGAAAAGCTTTGGTTTGTCATATTCTCAAAGGTTATGAAGGTCTCTAGGTGACAGATGGAACTGAATGTAGAGGGGAATTTTTTGTTGCTGTATTGTAATTACGGACGGACTTGAGGATGAACCTATGTGCTTTAAAAATGCCTGAAGTGTAAAAACACTTTCAGTGTAAAATCATTCACGAATGTTAAGTTGAGATGTTACATATGCTTTTTTTTGTTGCTGATTTTTTTGTTTCTTTTTTGTTATAATGAGAATGCTGATGTTGCACACATTTAGGTTGTTGTAAGTAGTGCATCAGGTGAGAAGGCTGGGCATAAAATAAGCTTTTGCTTCTTGTCTATTCCTTTTTTGTTTGTATTTTTCTTTTTTTGTTTATGTTTATTAATGTAAAAAAAAAAACAAAATAAACAATTCATTCATTCATTCATTCATTCATTCATTCATTCATTCAGCGTTTCTTTTTTGTTTTCTTTTGGTTTTTTTTTACATAAATCTTTGAAACTGTTGTGCCCTTCAGAGGACCACAATGCATTGCTGGGTCTCAGGAGGATATTACTACATTATTACATCAATTATATTCATGACAAAATCTGTATTTTTTGTCATTCTAGTTCTTGGGAGGTTTTTTAGCAGCCAAGTTACTGTTCTTTTCAGGTGAGCCTTGTGACGTGATGAGTGGCTGTGAGTCACCAGTTCTTTTCCTGTGGTACGTACTGTACATTGTTATTCAGGTGTGACCGGTGACACAGGCATATTTTTTGTCACTGTGATCTCAATCACTTATTTCATCACATATATGGCGTAACCTCCAGTCCAGATTCCTTAAGCCTTGACTTAGATCCTTTTTTTTTTTTTTTTTCATATAGCAATAGTTACATAAGGGCAATAACTCACTTGTTTTCTAAATATTATGTTACCATAGTGACTAAAGTCATAATTAGAATACAGGATCTGATTTGTCAAAAGTACATTATCAACTGTAGATATCTAATGGGTTGTGACTACAATCATTGGAGTTCTGCATACAGGGAACGGAGCGTCGATATTGATTATATTACAATATTGATTATTATTACACGGACTAGTTTCAGGATTGAGAAAAGTTGTTGGTATTGTTTGGTATAATGACACTAAATGTCAAAACCTAAGGAGGGATGTGGAATTGCACGCAGTACACTCAAAAAGATTTTAAATATTTTTTTGAGGATATTATGCTAACAAGTTAAATTTGGTAAATAATTGTAGTTTTTATGTTCAAAACTGTTTTTAAACGAAACATGTAGCTCCCATTAGAGTTTAAACCGGGACTAACATAACAAAGCGCATGATACCAGTTCTAAAACCTTTACATTAGCTTCAGTTAGTGATGGGGATAGATTTGCTGCAAATGACTGAATGGTTTAAGTCAAGAGAACATTATTGATATGTTTGAATAATAAAACCGAGGAGGACTTGGATCTGGTGGAACCTCGAGTCCAGACTAAACATAGAGAAGACGAATTCATGTGTTACACTGGCATACAAGTGGAAAACAACTGCCAGTAGGATAGAAATTTGGCCTAAATGAAGAATTTTTAAAATCCAGACTGAAAATATTTCTCTTTTCATGGGCCAATGAATGACCTGCTAACATACACTGTATTTTTATTGCATTGCAAAACTTAATTCATTCTTTTTGTGCACTACATCCATTGGTATGTATGTCTGGTGTACAGAATATTCTTTTTTAGGATGGTATGGACATTTTAATTACTTTTTGATGTCAAATAATGAAGCCAGTTTCAGTCGATTAGTTATGACGTCATTGTTAACACTTGTCTCCGCCCAAACCGAGGTAATAAAGAAAAACTGACCGACCGTTACCATTATTTTAAAAACAAAAATAGTTTAAAAAGTTTTTCATTATTAACACGATGCAGAAATCAGACAGAAACAGTGCCGTAAACTTAAGTTCTATGTTCTATAATGTCAAACATAAATCTCCTCCCATCCCAAATAAAAGTCACAGTCAAGTCTTAAAAAAAAAGATGTCGACTATTGGTATCATTTTGACTCACTGTCTAATTAGGTGATCAATTATCTGTGCCTATCCATAATGCCTTAATTCCATCTTTTTTTTTTTAAATAATTATCTTCTGTATTGTGTTTTATATATTTTTTATATTTTGATCTTCTATCTTTAAGCACCTAATTTTCCTCTGGATGTTTTTTTTGTTGCTCACTGAATTGCTTTTGTGTGTGTGAATGTGCCATATAAACAGACTAGTTTTTCTTAACCTAGAGAATGATGCCTATTTTAATTTTCTGTTGGCTAACAAGGGAATTTGGTTTCATTTAGGAACTGGTGTTTAATCCAATGTATTAGTGCTGTTACAGAAATTCCCATCCCTACGTTGGTGTAAGTTTGGACGTCCATGAAGTCAGCACACAATTCCAATATTATGAATAAAAGATAAACACCACTTTAACTCTTTCCTCCATAAAGACGACATTTGACAACCCCCCGCCGTATCCGTAATGAGTTTTGACACCTATGTTATTTTTTTATTCAAGGATTCCCATTAGTCTCTACCAAAGTTTTGACTTTTCTTCCTGGGGTCCTCTCCAACATAAATGTGTTAGAATTTATACATTTACAACTGTTATATCACTAAAGATGTGATTTGACGACCACTTCAATAATCATCAAGAAAAATTAATTTCTTTTTTATTTATTTTTAGTTATTTTTAATTTATTTTTTAATTTTTTTTATTTTGTTATATTTTATTTTATTCTATTATTTATTTATTTTTTTTCAAAAAATAAAAAAATCATAATAATAAATTTTCACTGTTTTTTCCCCGAAGTAAAGGCAATTGTAGCCCGTGGAAAAAGAAACAGCACACAGAAAAAACAAAATGTTCCATGAGTGGATCTAGTAACAGATATATGGGTTGATCTAGTAGGTGTCCAAGGGGGAAAGACTTAAAAATTCTGTCTCCACAAGCAAAGCTCTCTTTGCCTTAGACGCTGTGAAAAAAGCTCCACCTAAGTCTCAAAATGGATGGCATGGTGGCGACGGAGGCGGTGCTTTACCTTTGAGCAGAGGGCAGCATTTCCATACAGTGATGGGACCAGCCGCTCCATACTGGCCTAAACTCAGCTCCATGAGGAACAGTGGGACGCCCGTAACAAAGAGCATAATGAAGTAGGGGATGAGGAACACGCCTGGAAAGATGAGAAACAGGTTGGTGTAAGTATGGGTGGTGCTGAGGGAGATGCTCAGTGGCCTGTAGCAGCATGTTAACATACACAGTTTGCATCTACAGACAGATGCTAATTCTGCTTTATGATAATTCAAGCTCCAACATGTTTAATTTTTGGATAAAGCTGCAAAGCGTGATCGTCTGGGTTACCGTGGTGAGCCACATGTCTGGTGTGTAATCGAGGCAAACACCGCCTCTATTTATGAGATTAGGAAATGCTTTGTGTTGTAGCTCCCAGAACTAAAAACATCCACGGGCTCAGGACTGAGTGCAAAAATAAGTTGGCGTGATTGCAAAGGCAGTGAAGCAATGAGCATGACGCTTCACCAAAGATGTTCAAATACTCCAGCTCTAGTGTGTCGCAGTGTTTTGGAAATCTGATTCTCCTCCTTTGATTGACAGATGGTCTTTGGAGATGAATAGTTGCATTCTCCTGGAAAAAATCACTTATTGTCTCAGGAAACAATATACCGGTAACACCTTTTTGAAAATTTGGCAGCTGTATTTAGACCATATAAGTACATCTGTTACACCAATTACCCTGTAGTCCTCTGTACTGACCTTCCACACTGACTGTCCTTTACTTTTTTGGTTTTTTTGGGGGGGTGGGTTTGTAACAACCCATAATGTAATAATGTCCAATAATGTAATACCTGCCAATAACTTAATAATTTTGGCCATTTTAAATGTAATAAAGCCACTAAGGTAATAACTTGCCAATAATGTGATAAAGTTGTTGATCCAATAAGGTAATAACATTTTGCTAATAATGTAATACGTTATTATGTTATTGGCACAGCACTAAAAAAATCTTTTGAAATTTAATAACCGCAGCCGATAATGTAATAATACATTAATAGAACTGCATTTCTTGAAAATAATTATTTCTTTTTTGTAGTTTTTGTGCAGTCTGTTAATCAAAAATAGATCTAGTGGAAGGCATAGTCGTCATATTCATTCATCAAGACCATGTATTATGCAGAACTCTCTCCTTAAATATGGTTGTAAGAGAATTTGAGAATTATTTGTTGTACAAAATCTATATTTAGAATTTTGTTCATTTGCTTAGATTTGTTAATAAAGAATTTCATGGCAGTGCCTCTGTTGGATGTTGCATGGTCAAATGAATTTACCACATTTATTTTTTGGAAGAAATTTTTAATTAGAACTTTTTTCAAACGTTTCTCAAGGGAAAATGACTCAGTTCTCACTTAAAACTCAAAACTGTATAACAATAACCAGACAATGATGTAATAACTTATCACATTATTGGCAAAATGTTATCACCTTATTGGCTCAAAAACTTTATTACACTATTCGCAAGTTATTACATCACTGACTTTATTACATTTAAAATGGCCAAAATTGTTAGGTTATCGGCAGGTCTTAAATTATTGGCCATTATTACATTATCGGTTGCTAATGTCTGTTTGATTTAGTTTGATATTAAGCGTCACACGGGGCTGGTCTGTAAACATGAACCACGCTGTGTGAAGCTGCACCCACGTGATTTCGAAAACCACAAACATGTGAATTAAGCCAACCCAGCTTTAAGTTGACACATTAATAAAGATATTCTGTACATTTTGAGTCATCTGGTGAATATTCCTGTTATATCATAATATATGGTAGGAAAACATTGGCCACATCTGACATTTTCCCCGTGTCTCTGACTCTTTTCATCAGCCACGACATGCAGGAAGTGAAAGAAGAACTGCAGGAAGAGAGAAGCAAGCGTCTGATATTGCAGGTCAGTAAAGCGTGACTCTGGGCTTTGCATACGTCCACATTTAACCCATAAAGACCCAAACAGCCAAAAGCATCTACTCATCTAACATACTGAATATCTGTTGATCCACTAATTCTATCCATACATGTAAATAATTGGTGTAAAATACAGTTTGTCATCCTTCCATGGGCATCAGATATGACCCATCTGGACGTTTAGAGACTCCGTAGTTACTGTGGAAACACCGTCATCTTCTAGTTTCGCCAGTAAAACCCATGATTGGATCAATGACAGTGGATGGATTATGTTTAATTATTGATATATTTTACTGAAAATGATCTTTATTCAGTTTTCTCTGTTTTGATATAATAATCTGAGTTTTCATGAGTATTTAAATTAAATACAGGAAATCAAATATAGGAAAGTTATTTGATTTTATTTGACCTTTATTTAAGCGGGAAATATCGCATTGAGAGAAAGGACCTCTTTTACAGAGGCCGTAGATAGACAGCAGCAAATACAACTCACAGTTAAAAGGTTACACAGTTGAAATACATTTAACAGACACATTCAACAATTAAATAACATTTGCAAGCAGATTAAGAAAAGCAAGTGTATGTTATGGAGTCTGCCTTTTAGTGTAGTTTAGCTTGGCTTAGTTTAGCTTTAGTTTAGTTTAGCTTAGCTTAGCTTAGTTTAGTTTAGTTTAGCTTAGCTTAGCTTAGTTTAGTTTAGTTTAGCTTTAGTTTAGTTTAGTTAAGTTTAGTTTAGCTTAGCTTAGCTTAGTTTAGCTTTAGTTTAGTTTAGCTTAGTTTAGTTTAGCTTTAGTTTAGTTTAGTTTAGCTTAGCTTAGCTTAGTTTAGTTTTGCTTAGTTTAGCTTAGTTTAACTTAGTTTAGCTTAGTTTAGTTTAGCTTAGCTTAGTTTAGTTTAGCTTTAGTTTAGTTTAGTTTAGTTTAGTTTAGCTTTAGTTTAGTTTAGCTTAGCTTAGTTTAGCTTAGTTTAGTTTAGTTTAGTTTAGCTTACTGTAGTTTAGTTTAATTTAGTTTAGCTTAGTTTAGTTTAGTTTAGTTTAGCTTACTGTAGTTTAGTTTAGTTTAGTTTGAGCTTATGCATTCTCAGTTTGGACTTAAAAGCATTCAAGACATGAACTCAGTTAGTTTCCAGTCTCTCTGCAGCTGATTCTATGTATAAAGTGCAGAGTAAAAAAAAAAACAACCAAAAAACCCTTTGACTCATTTCTGTACATATGTATGGAACAAAAAGCAATATGTAAACATTTGTACAGAGAGAATAAGTATAAGAATAACTCTACTCAATTAATGTACAAATGTAGACAGGCAAGAGGTCAAGTATTGCCTTATATAAAGTCACAGAAAAAATTATTAGACCATCAAAAGTCATCAGAATTAATGGTTATGCAATCAAGTACTAATTCCTGTGTATATTATGTGACTAAAACAGACAGAAAATAAAACATGGAATGAATAAAAGCACTGTTTTTTTTCAGTACAACGCCATAGATATTGATGTATAGGAACTTATGTGATTTGGTTATTATTAAAAAAACCATGGAAAATGGATAGATGTCAGCTCTTAAATTAAAC
>JAPTGZ010000007.1:17590521-17617413 GCA_029814645.1 Fowleria isostigma | reverse complement strand
ATTTGCCAGACAGCAGGGATCCTCCTGAGCAGCCTAGAAGACACGTCACAGCAACATCATGTGATGCCTCTGACTAAGACTACAGGAAGTTGCTAAAACTAGTCAAAACAACTACACCTGTCTGATAAATGAATTATCTACAATAGTTCAATATTAAATTTCATGTGTAGCTTTATATCATGTAGCAGTATCTACCTTATACTGTCCTCTTTTCAGATATTTTAGCTGATAAAAAAGGCTGGAATGGTTAAAATCAATGCCATAGAGCAGGTAAATGACTAAAATAGCAAGAAATAATTTCTATTAATATTTTCTTATGTAAAGAAAGTGTTTGAACATCATTCCAGCAAGATCCAGTTTTGCTACGTCTATGATACTACCCATTAATACTCATTCATTCATTGAGTTGTACAATTTTATGTACAATACACAATAATGACAAAATAAGACAAGACCCTACATTGACCTATGCTTGATATTGATCGTGTTATTGTGGTAAAGAGCATCACCACATTATAGTATTCACAGTTATTATTATAAGTGACCAATATTCCAGACTCTACATACCTCTGATAAAGTCTGCTTGCACACATTGACGATCTCCAGAGCTGTCTTAGTGTAAGGACTGTCTGGGCCTGTGAAAGACCAAGAAAGGAGTCATTATGCAAAAACAACAGCTACTTTTTCTACTTCTTTAACCATTTTTATTTGTAACAACCTCATCAAAAGGTAAAGGTAACAGAAACATTCACCATTGTACTTGATACTGTTGGCATGGATGAGGCTGATGTCTGATAAGAACACCTCTCGGTTCTGGTATTTGTGCTTGGAGATGTTCTGTCAATCAGTCATATACAAACAGAGGGGTATTTAAATGTTTGAGTTTAATTTCTAGGCATTTTGTAAGTATTTCTTGGTATTATTTTATCTCTCACCTTGCGGATGCTCTCCAGATCCATGGGGTTGACAATAACCTTGTAATAATCTGGCACAAACTTTTTGTTGACAGGTTGATGGAATGGCCATGACTACACGACAGAAAGGGAAAAAAAAACCTTGTAAGTATAATGCTCTTAAAAATATTTAACCTGGACACTCAAAGATGTTAAGGAGAATGTCTCACATCAGGCACCACCATCATCTTCTGAGTCACAATGTTGTCCAGGATGAAGGAGAAGGCCACCTGGTCATCATCATCCAACAAGGGGTTGATGGCTTTCTCCAGACGCACCAGCCTGTCCTCCTTCTGCATGCATTCAGTGGTTTCACCATTAATTGTTTTTAGAAAAGTGTGAATAGACCCATTGTCTGATTACCTTTAATAGTCACACTCACCTCTTTCAGTTTAGTATCACACAGGTCCAGCATGGACTGTGCAACCTGTGTTATTGGATGTTTTGCACCTGTTAGTGAAAATATAACAACCATGTTAATTTAATGAGGCTTCAAATTGACAACAAAACCTAATGTAATCTGGTGGTTTTACATTTTAAAATTGCTGAATAGTAAAGATTTTACCGTTGTAGGTGGCGCTGTTTTTGACAATAACTTCCACTGCTTCACGGAACTCCTCCCTCGATGGGTACATCCGCTTCCGCACATTGTCCCTCAGCGTCTGCAGATCCATGGGTCGAGTGATGATCTTATAGTAGTCCTTCACAACCTTAGCGTTGACTGGGGTGTGGAACGGGTATGTCTTTGAGGAAAAGACAAACATCATTATTATAAGAGCATTAAGTTGTCCAACTTAGTGGAAGCAGTGACCAGGGTTCCTGCTCTTTTCAGGACATTTTCAGCCGTTACAGAGACAAGTTATCATGTCATACACTAACCCATTCCCTTGTCCCTCTCATTCTGTGGAAGCGTTCTTTTCTACAGTTGAAACTTGCTTTTACTCAGATTGTTTCTATGTTTATTACTCACACATTTGATGTGTGGTCTATGGCTATAATTTATCTATGAAAACATGACAAATGTATCATAGAATAATGCAAACACACCCACAGATTACAGTGTAGCACTTCATTAGCATGACAAACTGGAGTTATGATGTTCAACTGGGCAGTTCCTAACTCAACTTTCTCTTTTCTTTTACTTTCTCCCCTGCACTTCCTCTAAAAATATTTGTATATTTTCAATAAATCACTGAAAAACTATTTCCTTTGTTTCATCTCAGTTTAGGCACGCAAGATCACAAGGCAGGGGGAGGATAAATAATTTTCCAGGATAATGGTTTCCAGGACATTTGACCTTTTTTTCTCATTTTCCTTATGTTTTCCATGACTGGAAAATTGGTCAATCATTTCCCAGGTTTTCCAGGACTTGTGGGAACCCTGAGTGAACTACAACTGAAGTGTATGAATAAAACTGTGATGGATCTTACATTGGGATGATCACGCATGTCATTGATGATGCTTTCTAGCACAGAAGACAAGGTCACCATGGGGTCAGTGCGTCTGCGATGGATGGACTTGTGTGGTTTCTGTGAATATAAAAACAAAAAACTCAGTAAAGGGTCAGATTTTATATACCAGACTTAACTTCTCAGTAGTATAAGTGGTAAAATATTGTTGCTTACGTTGAGGTAGTCACAGTGTGCAGCGCTGCCGACACGCCTCTTCTTCTTTGGTGGGAGCTGCTGCTTGGGGAACTTAAGCACCAAAGACTTCCTGCGCACCTCATCAGCACTGTAGGAGAAATTTAAATCTTCATATACTGCAGGAAGTAGCTGTGTTTTATTCTAATTGAAAAGTGAATCTGAAGGAAAATCTTGTAATGTCACAAAAAGATAAAAAAGAAAATTTAAATTAAATGTTTCCATCTAATGTGGCTGTTTATGCATTAAGCATGGCTGTAATGAAGAATCTTTCAACTGTTTTTCATCTAAAATGGCTGAGACCAAGGAATAAGATGATTTCTTCTCCAGTCCACGTGAATCTGTTGCTGTGACACTGCCATGTTGTGTTTCTTGGGAACATTCAGTTGTTTCCATCTCCCATTAGGAACATTAACCTTTTGTCAACAATGTTTTTGTGAAAGTGGCAAATTTTTTTCTCCAGTTTTGCAGTTTTAGCAACATTTTCTAATGCAAAACATGCACAAAATATCATACTATATGTAATGTAGTGAGCAATGTACAAATTTGGTTATGAGCATATGGTGAATAAGCATCAGTCAAAAATCTTGGGACAATTCACTACCTTTCAATGAGCTGTTTGCCGAGGACAATCTTGGTGCCTTCCACTTTGATCAGTTCCTCGTTGTCGTTGTGGATAACAGTCTTCTCCAGCTCTTCCTCCTGCTCCTCTGTCATTGCAACAGGGTTAGAAGGTGGTGCGTTGGTTTGATAGTACAGCGGGCAGAACTTGTTGGTCCTCATGTGCCCAATAGCTCCACAGGCACCGCACTTTAGCTAGGGAAGAGAGGCAAACATTAAGGAACGCGAAAAATGATGTGTGTGTAAAAATATACTAATAATGATGACAGACACCCAAAGCATGCTAACTTTAGGTTAGCATTTAGCCATGCATAAAAAAATGCTGATGAAGAAAAGGTGACAGAAAAGAATATAGTACTGGGTCAGCAAGCTTACTTTTACCTTGAGGTCTGGCCTCTCCTTGACCTTCTTGGCCTTCTTCTCTGGAGGTCCCTTGATCTTGTCTTTCTCTTGGTTTCGTTTCAGTCTCCTCAGCTGCTCCTGAATACGACGGCGCTCTTTCCTCATTTCCTCTCTGTGCTGCTCATCGAAGAGGGCAAACTTTCGGCTGTAGCCACAAAATACAGACCAGGGTTTTAGATAAACATTGTTCACTGGTCTTTATTTTTCTTTCATTTTGACCTTTTGGTTCAGTTAGTTTTAAAGTCAATTTTCTAGTTTAGCTTTCTTGTTGAACATGCATAATTTTAGTTTATTTTTTATCGGTGTTGGTTTTCATAATTTTTGTAATATTAGTAACAGGAGGTGATTCAAACTCACCTCAACAGAACAAACCATTTAAAAAATAATTTATAAACATGTAATGGAATACACTTTTGGTTTGTCAGCACTGTTGCTGTACAGGCTTGCTTTTCTTTCCGTTTAAATGAAAGAAAAGACCTTTTGGTGCAAGCTGATTATTCACTTTTTAATCTAAAATTTATGCACACTTACATGAATTCATCATCTTTGGTGGTTCTGATCCTCATGTAGGCATCGATGACTGCTGCTTTACGCACAGTTTCACAGCGGACATACTCTTTCCCATCTTCATCTTTAAATGTACGGTAAATTTTGAGTCGTCGTCCTGTGGCAGAGGAGTTCAGGCTGGTAACGGATGATGTGTCATCGTCTTTGTGTGAGCCGGTGGACAATGAACTCGCTAGTAGTGAAATCAGATACAATGCAGTATTTTTTAACTTTACAGCATGATTGTAGATAAAGCCACAGTTTATAATAATTAACAGACTTACACAAGCCTTTGCGTCTCTCTTTGCGCCCTTTGTTGTCTCTGTCGCTCTCCTCACCCATCAGCATCCTCTGCAGCTCCTTCCTTTCCTGTTCCTCCCTCTCACGGGAAAGCTGAGAGCTGGTCTTTTTATTCTGCAGCATGTTTTCAATGTTCTTTCCCATCTCCTCAAAGTCACTGTCCTCTGCAGAACTGCTGTCTGTGTCTGTAGAGAGCACTTCAGTTGACTCCAACACCCTGTAGGAAAAAATACATATTAACAATATGTGTTGAGATTGGAATTTCAAGGTGACAAGCCATAGTAAAAGCCTTAATATGGGTCTCACTTGTTCTGCAGGTCAAAGATCCTCTGACACTCCTCCTTGTAGCGCTCCTGGTGTTCAGCGACGGAGAAACGGGATCCTCTGGCGAACTTACTCATGGGTCCTTCACCTGAACGAGCCTGCTCTGTGGACATAGTTCTCACAACGTCGATCACCTCCCAGCGAGACAGCTTCTTGATCTAACGCACACAAGAACACAAGATCAGTCTTAAAAACTGAAAGATTAGCTAAAACCATTAATATATTAGCCAATGAAAACTGAGTTTAACGGACAGTTCAAAGACCCCCTTGGACAGAGCTGTAAGACCTAATAATGAGTATGAAATAGGGCTGTGTGATATCAGAAAAAACTGGCATTGTGATTTTTTTTTAACCCTGCCATAAATATTGTGACATGAAAAATACTCCAGATATAATAGCTGTGTGGTACCGATGTAAATGGTCAAACAAATTAGTTATGTTAGCGCTCATTGTGGCAACAGGTGTAAGGACTTATAGATTTCCAGGCCTCTGGTTAGTTTAACTTCCTGATGAAGGCTTGAAGCCGAAACACGTTAAAGTGGGGTTTTTTTTAGGGTCTACATATGACCACGTCATGATAATAAAAACATTTTTATGTTTAAAGAGAGTGCCTTGGAGTTTTCTTCCTGTTTGCGGTGCAAGGCACTGTTGATACAGAACATATGTTTCAATATCATCCTTATTGTAGCCAAAATCCAAATAACCGATGTTGCTTTTCATTTTGGCACCAAGTCTTCTTTTCAGTGATTTTCTCTTGTTCCTTGCTCATTTTTCAATGTTGTTACCAGTGACTCCATGCAGGAGTGTGGCCAGCTTTGGCAAACTGATTAAGAACAAATGTGATTGATGGATTGCTGCGCACAGTGTGTGTGTCAGGTACCCTTGAAATTAGATAAGAATGTGTTGAGTTCATTTGCCTCAGTACATTGCAGGACCTGCAATGTGACTAATGCGGACATGTACATTGCAATAACAATGCTCAAACAATATACTGTAAGGCTCTAGTATGAATATGTGCAATTATCTTGTTAAAAATGGACTAGAATTGGTTAATTATCTACTCTGTCCTTATGTAAAATTTAGAATCTAAATTCTGTCATTTTTTATATTTTCCTTTAGATGTTTTCTGCAGTCATTGCTTCAGTTCACTGTGCGACACTTGGAAACTTAGGTAATGTTTACATATGACCATAAATCTTGCTGGAAGGTCTGCTTTTTAAACACAGATATATTTTGTAGTGCAAACAAATTTCCTGCCTTCAGGAGATAAAGATGAGAAAACCTTCAAGGGCTAAACTAAACAGACATCATTCACAGTAGAAAACTAGTAGCTCTGGTATTTTTGCATGTCCATACCTCTTCTTCTGGAACACCAAACTTGCGTAGAAGCTGCTTGGCGTTTTTCAGTGACAGTCTCCTCAGGTCAGCATCTGTCCCTGTCACTGTCTTCTTCGCAGGCTGTGGCTCTTTGTCATCCTACAAGAACACACAGTGGGAAGGACTTCAGCCTTTACTCTTACAAAAGCTAGAAAACCCAGCACAAATACAGGTGAAGCAGCAGACTTTGAGTAGGCCGGCCATACCTTCTGTTGCGTGGGTTTATTGGGCACTTTGACATAGGAGAAACCTTCTCCGCAGCCTGTGGGATCAGCCACACCTGTAACTTCCAGCAGACACTTGCCCTTCATGGCTGAAATGAAGGCTCTTGTTGTGTTCCACGGAGCTGTTCGGACCTAGGATAAACAAGTAAATGTCACCCCAATAAGGATCTTAAACTGATATGTGGAACTAACCATTATATAAATTTGTAAAGTCATCCCTCAAAAGCGCATTCCAGCAACAAATGAGTAAGTGTGAGCTTAATACCTCATCATCAATCTTCATTTGGAAGTCCTCTTCATTCTCTTCCTCTGGTGCAAAGAAGGATTTCTCACCATATCCAGCATCCTGAAAGGGAAATGCTATATTAAATAACTGTCATAATATTCAGTTGTATATAATACCTGCATCAGATATAAAGACTCGTTTACCTTAAGTCTCTGCTCTGCTACCAACATACTGTAGTAGGAGCAGCACTGCTCTGGAGACACCATGGCTCTGATCTCTTCTTCTGTTGGTAATCTGAAGTCAGGCTTCAGCACCCACCAGTTCGAGTCCATCCCTGACATAAGCATTAAGACTGTTAGATATTTTCCAACTCATTATCACAGGGCTGAGTGATATAACAAAAGAACATTGCATCATTTGATTATATGCTCTTTTATTAAATTCATTGTGTCACATCATTTTTGGCAACATTTCTTCATTGTGATGATGATTTATGTTTTTCCACATTGTATGTACTTTACTGCTGTAGTTTAGACTTCTTCCATTCCATGTTTATGTTTAATTTATCAATATTTATGTAAGGTCTTTTGTTGACTTCCATTCAGCTGTTACAGAATAGTGGATGTTTGATTTTGATATTTATCACTATATTGACATTTTATACAGTATTAATTTTACTAGTAGCCATAACTGGAAAATGTTTCTGTCTATCATTTCTACATAAATACTGTATATGCATATTTTGTGAGTAAGAAATTGACAATAAAAAGAAAAAAAAAAGTGATGATATATCAGTAAGTACTGTATGTTTGTCAACAACTTAACAAAGCATAACAGCCTTTCCATTTATCATTTTAAAAAAACAATTTACTTATTTAATTTGAATGGGATTTTAGTCATATCCCACAGCCCAAACTGACTGTAAGTAATTGTTTCCATTTTTGTTTGGTTACATGACTTATTTAATAATAGCCAAATTCACTCAACACTGCATCCTTTGTACACTGCACTGTCCTGACACTACATCTTGCCTTGAGGATAAAAAACACACAATGTATAAAAAGATATTTCCCTCCTCAGATTGTGCCTGTCAGGTCACAGCACAGACACTACAGAGTTCAATACCTTCCAACATAATATTTTTTTAGAACTTCGACACTGTCCTGACATGATACAACCATGTCTAATAATAATGCTGAACACTTTAGGGGAGTTCTACCTGTACGTTTGAAGTCAGCACATAGCTTTAGGCGTTTTCTAATGCTGCTCTCTGAGTGGGAAGGGAAAGCTTTCTTGATATCCTCCATTCGGATCCTCCTGGGTCGATCCTTGCTCTTCCAGAACAACCTATAAATGAAGACCTAAAGGACAAAGGTGTGATAGATGTGAGCATTACTGACAGCCTCAGCTTCACTCACTGTAAGAGGCCATGGATATTCACAGACCTGAAGGAAGTCTCTGATGTGGGTATTGGCTCGTTTGGAGTTGGGTCCTGGGACCTCAAATAAGGGGCACTCCTGGCCAACCACAAAAATATCCACAATCTCTCTGACGTAGTATCCATGTCTCGTTCGGAGGACCAGGAAATCTGTCTCTGGCATTTTGTGTAGGTAGATTGGGGTACGGAAAAGGTTGTTCTCAAATGCCTAAAAGAAACAATATTACAGCTCACAATTATTACACTTTCTCTGTTTACTTCACAGTTTATTTTTTGGTCAAATATCTCAACAGGAAATACACAAATATTTACTGCTGTCCAAGAATGTTTTTAAGTATCGTACATGCATGAATACATATTCTTGTTTGTGGATACTTTGGTCATGTGCATTTTAAGATACACTCCAAAAATAAAATTAGTATATTACTGATCATGAATGATTATCTGAAACCTTGCAATTGAGGCACTAACCTGCAACAGCTGTCCAGGATGCAGAGAACCAAGAAAAGGGGATGTATGACAGTACACAGTTTCTCCATATTTACAGTCTGGTGCTCCAGGGTCCTTACCAGGTTTCTAAATAGTACCATAACAGTATCAGTATACCTTACAAATACCAAATACATGTAGCATCTTTGTGTTGTGATGGAAAAGAAAAACAAGAGTTACCCGTTTGTAATAGTTCTTTATCTTTGTGGCCATGCCCACTTGCATAATGAGTGGGGGGTATTCTTCACTGTACTCTGCCAAAATCAGATCTCCGTCTTTGCCTGTTAAGTCCTGAGGAGTTCGCATGAAGAACATGTCTCCTCCTCCTGATGCTTGCCTCTCCTGCTCTCTCATCTGTACAAAAAATATTTCAAACATAAACAATTAAAGTTAGAAAAGTACATATTAACATAAAATCACTATCCAGTGACATGAAATTCTATATAATAGTCACCATCCCTGAACATTTTACATTTTACTGTAAGGTTAATGCTCAGGTACATAGATATAGAACGTGTTAAAATTTGAATCTTTATATCCCAAAATGCATCTCATCGAGATCTCAGTTTTGCCTTCGTTATAGAGGCTGTAAATTGTGGAACCAATTTTCACATCTTGTAAGTGTGGACACGACAGAAAACTCCTTTAAAACGAGTATAAAGAAATGTTTGTTATTTAATTAAAATGTTTGAGAACTCATTGTATTGTTATGATGCTCTGATTGTACATGTTTGAATTTAAACGGTGTGTATGTCATTTAGCTTTTAATGAATGCACGGCTATTGTATTTATTATATTTTCATGAGGTAGAGGTTTGAACATAAGTCCTTGTGGGGGTTTTTGCCTCTTCCTGCACCTAATTTTATATCCTTGTATCAATGGTGACCTTTTATTGTTACATGTTAAGTGCAAAATAAATAAATAAACACAAAGTCATCGTGTGCCGAGTGTTCCTGCAGGTCTCCACCTTGGCCTTCTTCTTTATGTGTTTAAGCAGTGGTTGGACTGGGTGGGGTCCCGGCTGAGCCAACGCCCCAAATGAATACTTCTTCAGAGCAGGTCGATGGAACTGTCGCAGTTTCATGGGTCCCATGTGAGTGGGGAAGAAGGGTTGTCTCAGCTCCAAAGCTGGGATGGAGTGCTGTTCAAAACACAAAAGTTTTACCATCAATTCATTATTTTGATTATTTAACTATTATTATGTCTCTTACCCTTTCTAACACTTTTCACTGGTTTACTATGAGAAAAAACTGGTAGCATCTTCTTGCTTTGTCAGTAAAATATTTATCCTTAAACACTTGGTCTACTACTCACCTGAATGATATTGCCACCAAATGTGCCCCTCAGGCCCTGCTGTTTAGGGTAATAGAATTCATCATTGGAGAGGTTCCAGGGATCCTTTATTTCAGGCTGCGACATGTTCTACAATGAAAGAAAACAATGTTATTTCATGCATTTTTAAAATATCATTCTTATAGACCAAAACATGAAATTATTTTAACAACACAAATATTCAACTTGTTATTTAATGAATAATAAATGGAATATTGTTGACAAGATAAATTGTGATTGAGCTGTGCAGTTTTTTATTAGCTGCTACAGGTTTCCCTGCGATGCAGCTTTAAAAAAAGATTAATTAAATAGTCCAATCAATTTTTTCATTCCTAAACTTAAAATTCAAATGATTGGATAATATGTTTTTTTAGACTTTTTAAGGACTCGTAGCCTTCATACACACAGTGGCTCTCATGCCTCAGTTGTATTCTGTCCGTTTCTTTAAACACTTCTGTAGGATGAGTCATTTACTTCTCTTCTTAGTAATACCATGTTCTTAATTTCTATTCTATTTCTCTATTATGGTTATTTTACTCCAAGATCAGAAATGATAAAGACTATGTCTGATATCTGATATTTTACAAAATCGATTGTACATTTCGTCCACCTCTCATGACAAGACAGTGTACCTGCTGTGGTTCATCTTTTATCACCCCAGTCTTCCCGAGCAGGATGCGGCTCTTTTTGATTGCAGTTTCCTTCTTGTTCTCCTTGGATGGCGAGTGGGATGTTGCCTCCTCCTTCTCATCAGGAATTTCTGCATATGACCACAGTTCAGTTTAAAACATGTCAAAATAAGATGATTAATAACAAACTGACAAGCAAACACCATTAAAGACGCAAAAAGGAATGCTCAGTGCCCTAGCTTTCTGATTTTAAAAAAGCAATTTACCTCACTTGCAAATTGTGCTAATAATGTATTTTCAGGTCACAACCACCATCAATAATGCAGATCCCAATTCTATCAAACAAACTACACCATGCAGTATTTTGCAATACTGTTCTTTCTGACTTCTAATCATTAAAAAAATCTCAATATTGGAACAAGCAAGACAAAAGTAAATATGCAGGACATGTGATTATACCTAGAATGATATTCTCATCATTGGGATCAAGAGTGAGAACAGGCGGCATAAGGATGTGATCCATCTCCTGGTCATCCCAGATAATGTTGTCTTCCCAGCGTCCGTAAACCAGCTCCTCATTGTCAATTGGAAAAATGGAGAACCAAGGAATGTCTTCTTCATGAGAGGCTGAAGAAGAATGAAAACATACAATGATGCACAAAAATGTTTGGAGTTTGTAATAAATCATACAATGACGTGAAAATATAATCAGTACCTAGATGGTCATGGCTGCTTTTTTCACGCTTGGACCCAGAGATTGAGGAAACTTTTGGCATGGGTGGAGGTGTGGGTGGTACCAACTGGGAATTCGATCTCGTCAGACCTGTGAGGTTAAAAAAATTATTATTGTTCACATACTGAGATTTAACATATCATATATAGTTTTTCACAACTGAAAAACCAAGTATTTTACAGCATCAATTGAAACTACAAACAAATGTCTGCAGAATGAAACAGATACAAGGATAAAAAAAAAACATGTCAACCCTGCCACTCACCTTGCTGTGCGTTGTAAGCGTTGGCGTTGCGGGTCATGCTAGAGGGAAGCCATCCTGCCAGACTGGCTCTTTGAGTCTTGGTGCCCTTGTGTTTTACATCCTCCCCATTCCAAATAATGTCATCCTCCCACTGCAGCTGAGTGACCATCAGAAAGACTTCGTTCTCCAGTGCTACTTTGTCCTCATTGTCTCCGTCATTATCTTCATGTTCTTCATCCAGCCTCTAAACGACATATATTAAAACACAACATCAGCAAAATGGACACAGTGTCTGTATTTGGGCTTTTCCACTGCATGATACATGCTTGACTCAACTTGGTTTTGAGAAGTGGTTCTTTGTTTTTCTCTGAAGAAATAGTGATCATTTAATGCAACTGCTCATCATACCAACACACCATAAAACTGCTGCCATGGCATCTTCAGCATTCTACAAAACTTTATAGTTTTCATCTGTAGCTTTTCATTTGACCAAAAGGTAGGTTTTGGTTTTTGCCATGTAATCAATGGTGCAATATGATAAATGAGTATTAATAAATAATGGCATTGTAAATAATAGAATATGAGCTATAGTGAGTATAATAGTTACTTAAAATACTTACAGTACTAATACTATTAGTCGTACTCTACATTTGCTTCTTGTCACCTGTTGTTATCACCTTGATTAACTTGAAATCTCAACAAGAGTCATAGAAGTGGTCCAAAAGTACAGGTTCAACCATATCTTTTGCCAAAAAACACTAACAAAGTTGAGTTGAGCCAGTGTCATGAGGTAGAAAAGAATCTTGTTACTGCCACATATTTCCACACACCACAAGAGCAGTCTCTGTTGTTTCTTTTGGGGCGTCTTGCTTCTGGGGTTCGCTGGAATTCTGTTCTTTCAATTTGAAGCCATAGTTAAAATTGCTTCCATCCTCAGGGACACCTAACATGTCATACCAAAGCTGGGCTGGACCATATCTCCACTCTGCAACTTTAGGTCGAGATTCTGTCTCCTTGTCTCCGTCACCACAGGCCTGTGAAAACTTCGATTCTACTGGAGCCATCATTGTTATCTGGGAAGCACAGGAAAAACTTTTAGAACCCAAGTGAACTGCTAAATGAACTGCCACTCTTATCTAAAAATGGTTGAGATCATGGAGGCACAATAAAGAGTGAAAGCTTACTTCATCATCAGAGAGACACTGCTCTGGGGGTGGAGGTGGTGCATATTCATAAACCCATCCTGACTTCTTCTCTGGGCCTTGTTCTGCGCACTCGCCTTCAGGTGGAGGCGTCCCCGGTTGAGGGTCTCGGTGTTTCCGCTTTTTCTTCCTGCGGGCACTTCTCCAAACAGATGGCATGTTTTTTCCAGGACCAAACAGCCGTAAGAACCGAAGCACCTAGGGAACCATTCAAGACTCTTATGTCTTTCCAATAATGATCCCAATTAGGACAATGAAATGATGAGAATGAAAGGAGCTGTGCAGGTCCCACAAAAGTGTTTTACCTTTCCAGGCCTAAACTCTGGAAACAGTTCAGTCACACTTGGCAGAGCTTTGGCAGCATCTTTCTGCATAATGCCAGCGAGAGGAAGGTTGAGTCTGTCCGGGGCACCACCGGCACCTGAGCCTTGACATGGACGGTCAGTTTCTGACTCTGAGTCTGAAGAGCTGCTGAAGTCAACCTTATCACCTGTAGAGGACGGTGCGATGATGGATGGCAAGATGATGCCATCACCCTCCTCCCCAACTGTGAGGAAAAAGTGACGCATAATTATTATCATTATGATTTGTTTTGGAGACTATTTCTCTAATACTGAACTGCTGTACTGGTCGAAGTAATTCTAAACCTGTCTCACTTAGCAGCATCCCTGACTGAATACCCTTTATGAGCTCACAACTGTACACAGAGATGCAGTCTTCTGATCTGAAGAGAGAAAGGGACTCTACAAAGTAAAGTTACAAATTATCATGACCTCTTTAATTGTGAGTAAAGCAAATCTGTGAACATGTTTACTGTCATTTCTGCATATTTTTTTTGCAATTATCCTCAATAAGTAATATATATTTGATAAACCACAAAGATGTATGAGTTTTATAAAAAACACAAAGTTCCCGTTTTTTCTCTTTTTCCTCCATCAGAAAAACAAAATGTTTTGTCAGCCATTTACACTACATTCAGCTTTTTGACTACATTCATTTAAAAAAAAAAGTATATTAGGAAGTACTGTCAGAAACATGCTACTTGAAGAAAGTTTAATGAAATTCTTGATATACACATTTACTTGTGAATAAATCTATGGGTTGTAACCAAGTCTTTAGAAATGGATGACATACAGTAATGTGTGATGTGCACTTACCACTTGTGCTCTGAGAGGGTTCATCTTTTTTAGCAGCTGTAGGAAGACTTGGTGGTGGAGGAGGTGGCATCAGCTTGGAATCAATGTCCTCACAGTCTGCATCATAGTCATCCTCATCATCTTAGTAAAAACATTGCAACGCATTGTTAAAATTATAGACATATATTTACATAACTGAGCTTTAGGAAGTGGTACTAATTCACTCACATTACTTTCTACCAATGCATTGTTTGAAGTAAGAGCAAGTGAATCCATAATGTTCATAGTTAGTCACCTGTTTTCCTATTAGGCTGCAGAGACCCCATGGCCTGACGATACCTCTTTGTCTCATCCTCCGCAACTTCACTGATGTCAGAATAATCAACTGCATCTTCAGTGCTTTTCACCCAACCTGAATAACATTACATATTTAAAATTACCTGACTTACCTACATAATTTTTTTCAGTTACTCTGTTTGTTTATGCTCACCTTCTGCATCCACACTGCCTGAGTCTCTGTTTTCTTCTTGGTCCTCATCCTCATTTGCTGTGATTTCTGTAATGAGTGAACCAAGGCCAAGAGTGCCCAAACCAGCTAGATGTTTTTTGCACTCCTGGGTTCCAAAATAAATGGTAGAGACCAAGAATCAGCTTTGAAATCACATAACATTCAGATCTAAACCATCACGTTTACTTGGGGCAGGAATAAATAAGCTATGCTTCTTCTCATTCCTTTTCAGGCTAGTAAGGTTGTTTACTACAGGTGAATTACTGCATAACATTATGTAATATGGATATTGTGTACACATGTTTCACAACCAATGTCTCACTGTATATCTCTCTATGAATATTTTCCTATGTATATTGTGTTTACAGCAAACTCTCCGTGTATATCTGTGTACACATAATGAGATGTATATGAACAGTATTGAATAGTGTACATGTATATATAATTAGCATTGTACATAAGCGTGAAATAAACTAATAAACTAAACTAAACTAAACGTGTGGACAATAGCACAATGCGTTTAAAATCAAACAGTGATTACTGATATGACTGGTGGTAATACTTAAAACTTGCTTTTCCACAATAACACTCACATTGTCCAAAACGCTGTCATCTTCCAACTGTCCATCTTCATTGATGTTTCCAAAGAGGAAGCCGGTAATGGAAAAAGGACGATCTTGGTCCTCATCACTGTCTGAGTCTGACATCCTAAATAAAAAGATCATACAGATTTAGGATCGTTTTATGTGACGCAAAGGTTGTGATATGAAACATACAGTAACACTAACAGTCAATCACTGCGTTACAATTAAGTAGCGTTAGCTAACACTGAAATTAACTCCGTGACGCCACTATTTTAAAAAGAGAAAAAAAAATCGCTAATAATTTTGACAATTCCCTAAAGACTTTATTACGTTTTGGTGTAAGTCGGAGCGGGTGAAATACAGCTAACCTGCCTCAGGAGCTCCAGTCTGGCTACATAAGTTAGCTGCAATGCTCGACAAATAAAATAATTAAGCTAAAACCTATGAAACTCTTTCCGTTTTGGCCGATTTTGATAGCTTTATCAATATGTAAAGCACGCAAAACTCGCCTCTTCCTTGCAGTCTTCACACAGCTAGGTTTGAAGCTGCAGAAGTGTACAAGATGCTAGCATCTGATGTTAGCGGAAACTTCACGACATGACCCGGATGTGGAGTGCGAGAGGTGTTCAGGGACTGTGCGGAACTTATGCGCGACAAAGCTGTTTTTCAAAGAGTGTTTGTGAACACCGCAAGATATAGGCAATTTTATTGCGTTCTCTATGTATCAAATTTTACCTTCCTTTTTTTTTTTAATCGCTGATACAAATTCTGACTTTTTACTTTCCTTCAGTTTGTGGTCTTCACCCAGAGTCGAACAATAACAATCTGGTGCTGTATACATAAACCTGAAGCAAATTTTTTTAGGCGCCAGGGAACGATACATAATTTGGTTGAACACTGACTCATGGTTTAGAGGACATGTAGTAATCACCCTATTTTAACTATGTTTACTCTGTTTTGTACTGTAAATTACTTTGCGACCTCTGTTTGTGAAAGATTCTCTATAAATAAACCTTATATACTTACGTACCCTGCCCCAATGCATGCTGGGAAACCCCTCAGCTGCTCCACAAGCAGCAGGACAAGGTTGACTAGGGGAGGGATGCCACTTCCGTGTTACGTCTAGGACATTGAATTATCACAGTCTGGCTCAGTTTAAAGCAATATTCTAAGCCTTAATATCTGGCTTTTACTAATGTAACACAGTTAGGCTGGAATAAACATGTAATAAGATTGTTTTCAGATTAAGGATGTAGTTAATAATATCATGAAAGAAATTTAGAAACATTAGATTTATTTAAAGTCTTTCTCTTCCTCCTTCTCCCTGTGGCGCCCCCCCTCCAACAGGTGGCACCCTAGGCAGCCGCCTAGTCTGCCTGTGCCATGGGCCCCTGTCTTCATCAGAATTATCAGAAGATACATAATACATTCAAATATACATATCTTCTCCTTTCTATAAATTCAAGCTCCATCCCCCACTTGTACCCTTTAACTTTCTAATCCTAATATAGCACTATGGGACATTCAACACCCTGCTAATTTGTGACAGTGTTAAGCCTGGAGCCACCTACTGATATGCCCAAACCTGTTTTGCTGTTGCCCCATTGGTTTCTCAGTATGTAGTTGTACTTAATTGCCATTTTCCTCCCAATGTTATGGGTAGCTAGTGCTGAAATGCATTGGTCTACCTTTAATAAAGTTCTTTTATACTCTAAATCCCTCTGCAGTTAACTTCACAGGTTTTCAATCTTAATGCACCTTAAAAATAGATGAGCTAGTAATAGAGTATCAGTACCTACCACTTTCAAATTCACTTTCAGTTTTTTCCCCCCAAAGGATGAATCTATATCATGCTAAAAGTTTCATAACCTGGGAATCTCTTACACACATTCATTCCTGACCAACTCATTAACTATAAAGTCGTCACAGATATGTACCGAGTTTAGTAAATTGGATTTAATTCCTAATGCTTTCCAACTGACCACAACAGATGGTCATCAAAGTAGCAACTTCGATCATGATGCAAGAAAATGAAATCAGTATAATTATTCAACAAAAAATCAACTGAAAAAAGGTGAAACACACCAATAAGTCTGCTATCTAACAAATACAACATTTCTTATAAACTCAGAAGACTGTACACACATTAAACTGTCCCAAATACTTTGTCTCAATGCATGCTGGGAAACTTTTTCTGTCCATCTGGGCCTTGGGCCACTCCTCCTCAGCCAGGTGCATGCCACATGCCGACTCAACCAACTTTAACAAGTGCAGAGGGGTTTTCAACATGTAATGATATCTCCCATCTCAGTCTGAGGGAAGAAGCGTGATGCAAAATGAGTACACTCAGTCATTATTTGGTGGATTTTCATGTATGAAAAACATTTATACAACTTAATGTCTTATTTTTTATGAAACATAAGCCCAGGCTCCTTGTTAAAGCCCAGTTAAATAATTAGCCCAACTGTTAGGGGCCATAAATAAATAAATAAACTATATATGTTATATCCCATTTTGGCTGCTCCCTGTCAGGGTTGCCACAGCAACTCACTCCAATGAGAACTTGGCATATGTTTTTCTGTCAGGATGCCCCTCCTGACAACCAGGTGTGGAATCGGTGGGGAGTTGAACCTATGCCTTCCATGTGGCAGATGACTACTCTACCACTGAGCCATCTTGCCCTCCCCCAAAAAATAAACTACTGTTTAGAATTTTTCTCCCCTTGGCACCCAAAAAAGTGCAGTGACCCACCAGGAAACCTCCTGACTCTCCAGATTACCCAGCATGCCACTGGGATGAACTATCTCAATTTTTCTTTGAAAAACTTTTTATTTTTTTTAATATTTCAATAATTGTCTGACCCATGTCGAGAAACTGGTGGCCATCATCTCATCTTCTAACAAGTCATTATTAGTCACATATTCACATAACTTGATGGATTAACTATCAATTATCAGCACTGTATTTTATCCATTTTACCATTACTGCTAAATTTCCAGTGGTGACAAAAGTGAGAAATAAAACATACACACAATTAACAGTTTAGCCAGTTTTTAATAGTTTTAAAACACCTGGTTTGGAAAAAGTACAAAAGTGATCCTGGACGCCACAGTATGAAACCAGCCCAATAATGCAAGGTGAAAGGTATGCTCCTTTTAAAAAGCATCTTCTACAGACATGTTAATTTCAACTGGCCTTACCATACACATACTTTACTCACTAAAACAGATACAAGCAATATTTTAAACACAATGGCTGACCCCAGTTATACATTTACAAGTGACTTAAAAAAACAAAACAAAAAACTAAGTAAAAGGGAAAGGGGGAAGAAGTCCGACCACAATGCCAACCGGTATCTGGCAGTAAAATCATGCAGTATTACAATCGTTCCACTAAAGAGAAACAGCAAAGCACTACAGCTGTCACACAGTGAGAAAGAGGGCAGCCAAGAGTTGTCTCTCTATCAGACAGCCTTTGAAAACGTCCATTATTTGTGGTATGAATTGATACTGAGAATTTTCTACTGTTGAGCAGCAGCTCACTGGTCACCCTTCCCACATTTGCATACATTGTAAAGTTGCACAGGGCCTCCATGAAGGAGAACATGTCATCCACAATCGTGTCCATTTAGAAAAATATAACTAATCGCTATTGAAGAAACCCCCTAAATGTGGGATATTCTCTTAGTATGTTGTGAGGAAATAAAAAAAGCTAAGAAATACAGTTGAATAAATAAATTGCATGACATCCATAAAAATTAAGTGGATACATGGGAGTCGACAGAATGCTATCCACATATGCACACCATGCTTTTTTGGCCCGGCAGTGTTAAAAATGAGGGCTCCATCCTCCACTCCTTGCAAAGTCAAACCCCACGATCCAGTGGAAAAGTCACCATAAAATATCTAAAATATGTTGACATTTAGAGAAAAGTTTCTTGTTCTTGAATTCAACATTTGATTGGCCATGTACAACATGGTCTCTTGCTTTACCAATTAAGAAGTTAATCAATGTTGATGGCAATGAGGAAACACAGGAGGGAGACTTTCACAGTGTTAGAACAATGAAGCCGCTCTGTGTTGTTACCCATTGACCCGCCTATCGTTAGGGCAACAGGAGAGAACTTCCTGTCCGGTCAAACTTTTTCCCCTTTGAGAGGGCGGCCACTTGTTTCATCAACTCTCTGTTCTTGGACTGTGAAAATAAATAAAAACAGTGTTAGATATCAAATGGACACGAGGGGTGAGATTCAAGAATGACTTCATCTGGATAACATGCTTTTTGCCTCCTGTTATTGCCATGTTTTTTTCTGACGAATGCACATCAAACCCAAACATGTACTTTAATGAAAACTTGCGACAAGGAACAGTTGTGGCAAAGACGGAGAAAGCAACTACACCATGGTTTCAGTTAATTAAAAAAGAAGCACAACAGGGATATGCGTAATCACTGAAAAGTCTATATTTTTAAAACCGGTAAAATGCTGAACCATCTGTATTTACAACAATTGCTAAATAGAATTGATAATCAAACTGGTATTTGTAAAACCTTCACCATTCCCTTCCCTAATTCCTACAAGAAAAAGTCATCATTCTTTATTTTTTTTATTATCTAAAGGAATAGCTCTTAAGATAAAGTATTAGCTGATATATTACACAACGCTAATCTTAAAAACTGAAGGAGCACAGCAGATGGGCCTTAGATTCAGAGTTCTGTGTGTGTTCAGATTAAGGCCATTTCTGCAAGTATCTTTTCACTCATTTTCTACAGAATGACACTGAATATCCGTTGTTATATTTAGACTTAAGAGGACGCTGTGTTTATAATTGAACACAAACTTTATCACAACATTCCACAGCACATTAAAAATCAATTCTAATGAATCTGAATCAGTTGTTCTTGTTTACCTGCTGTTGTTCCATTGCCTCTTTGTGTGATTTCTCCATTTGGTTCATCTTGACTCTCATATTGGATTCCTGGTACTGAAAGTCTGCTTTGAGCTCTGTAAGCTACAAGACAGTTTGGGACACAATTATAATCAGGGTGTGGCAGTTTTGACTAATTATATCTGTTTCAGAGCCAAAGCCGATACCTTACCTTTCTGTCTTTCTCTAAAATTGTCTGATCCCTTTGCTGCAGAAGTCTCTTCAGTGACATGACCTCCTCTTTCAGCTGGCTGATCAGAATGAAGTTGTCTGTTCCACCAGAATCCATGGACTGGGTGATGGAACTACTAGAAGAACAGGAAAAAACAGATGGGTGTGGCCACATATCGACTGAAGCAGAGGCATGAATCTGCCAAAAGAAGAACGTTTCATGTACAAAAAAACAAAAAAAAACCGCAACGCCAATCTTACCTGTCCCCATTGGATGGCTTCATCTCCAGTTTTGGTTTCTTCTTTGGAGTCTCCTTTTGGATTGAAGACGATTTATGGCTGCAAACAGAATCAAGCGTTTTTGAACAACCCAATCACAAATAAGTGTATGCAGTTTTTTTTCTTACTTGAGTGTGCATGCTGCCAGTTTTACCTCTGCTTCCACAGTCCCTGCTCCTGTTCGGGACTCAAGCTCCCACTCAGTCTACGAAAGAAAAATGAGCTTTTAGTGGGCTTGATCTGTGGCGTTCATCTTTGAATGACTTTGTATCAAAAACAAACAAGGTGCACTTGAATGGGATGGATGGAACTGCAGGAGAAAGTGACAAAACACAGGACATACTTGTGGTGAGAACTGCTGTGTCTGTGTTGGTGATGGTGGTGATGATGGTGCGATCTGGAGTGATGGTCTTTCTCGTTCAGGGAGGAGGAGTTGGAGGAGCCAAAGCCTTTCCTCTGTTCTTTAGTCTTCTGCAGGACACGGCGGTAGGACAGAGTACAAAGCCAGCAGAGCAGTTTCCCGTCCACCTTTAAAACAACAGTAAATTATGAGTCTAAAAGTTACCTCTGTGCTGGTAATGTGGACAGTGTTATTAGTTTAGTTTATTTTGAGCTTATGCACTTCATGCACAGTGGCAATTCACATACATGCACAATAATCAATACTGTTCATATACACCTCATACATGTGTACACAGAGATACATAAAAAGATTAACAAGAAAGAGAGAAAATAAATAAAAATAAAAAATTAAAACAAAGAGAGCATGTTATATGTATCAGTCTGCACAAGATCCATACAAGAAATCTGCAAACAGAGGTATACATCCACAACTGTACATGAAAAATATGCATAAGAGAACAAACGAGCAGAGGAGACAATTAGACTTGTACATCTGGAAAACAAACTCTACCTAGTGGATTATGCAGGCAGGTTAATGGAGTGGGAATACATAGAAACTATACATGTAACATTATACCCAAAGCACATGCACAGAGCAGTATCCATTGCAAGTGCACATAGATATATCAGTTATATTGTTGAACGTTATGTGCACACCATAAGCATAACACCTAATTATACACAGGAGTCCCCATTAGTATACCACCTCTGAAGAACAAAAGCTAATAGTTAATACCTTTCTCCTGCCTTCCTCTTTGCGGTCAAAGGCGCATTGTTGTTTGCACTGCTCACAGGTCTGAGGAGGTCCATATTTCTTCTCTGAGTTAGTACAACGCTGACACTTTGTTCCAATAAAGGCTGCAATGATGTTACAGTACTGGCAGGGTTTGGGCTGTAAAGGACAAAATACAGAGGAAGAATTTATAAGCTTGCATGCAGGAAATGGAAACAAATGTAAAAGATTATTGTAATCCTTAGGCATTTATCCATTTTACTGATATTGAGTTAAGCAGAAAGAATAACAAGAAAAAAAAAGTATTTACATCAAACACCCCCAGCAGGAATCAAAATGGCTGTGTTCATTCACTCTTATCAAGTGAACGGGTAAAATTAACCCTTAAGTTGAAAACACATGTAAGATGCTAGTTACCGTTCCAAACTGTTTGACGTTCTGGGCACATTTCTTGCAGATTGTATTTGTTTTACTGTGGAAAAAGAACAAGATTCGATCACAAAATGAACAAACCACATGAAATACAATTTTTTAATTAATTCATTTTTTAATCATTACAAATTGAACATATCTCACCTTTCCTGCTGAAACTCAGATCTGCAGTATGTGCACTTCACTATTGGATGTGCAATGCGACACTCCTGTGGCCACAAAAGAAAAAGTTAAAAATCAGTTAAGGAGAAGTGAAAATAAATCTGGCTGTTAGATGTTTTTCAACATTAAACAACAGTCATTTCTAGGTAGATTATCACCACTCAAGACAATAAAATGATGTTTGTGGTGGAACATCACCTTGTTACAACACCTGTATAAACATAAAGTGTAAACCAAGTACTTAAGACTGATGTGTATTGCAATGGGTTTTTGTTCTAATAGTCTGAGCTGAGCAATGTGGGGGAAATAAACATAATAATAATGATAATAATAATACTAAAAATAAAAACCTTATTGAATTGTTGGGACTTTTACAAATGTGAAAAAAAACACCAACATAAAAGTTCTGACAACATTATAGTTGACATAGCTTTGACCATGAGGAAAATGATCTTGTGTTTACAGGGACACTGACAGTGTTCACTCTGGATTTCTTTCACCTTGGATATTTGAGGACATGTTCAGAACAAGGCACCTGTTTTTACTGCTCTAACTTTACTCCTTTAACTAAAATAGTAAAGCTTTTAAAAAGATTAGGAATCAATATAATAGAAATGAATAGATTACAAACACTATGTAATTGCATACATATTACCACTTTCTTTACGTCCTTATTTGAAGGAGACACTTTCCACACAATGTAGCAGGTCATTAGCAACAAGTTGTTGAGTACTTACGATAATACAGCATACTTCAAGTAGTTAATCCTTCCGCTATCGTACATATAAAAATCTAGTTGGTGAACGTGTTGTACGAGTTTGTCATTGCGTTTGATCAGGCAGACATGAGCCCTGTAGTGATTTCGTCAAAGTTGTCATGGCTGTAATAGCGATCGCGGGTGGGACAAATACAAGCTATTACATAACCTGATCATGGCTAACTTGCTGCTAACACCAGCCTAGCAAGTAAACAAAGCATTGGGTAACACCACAAGTACTTTTAGCCTGTGGGTTGTTTGTGTCTTGATATCATCGGAGTACACACACACACACATACACACAGTCCCAAACCTTGCACAGCTGCTGGCCCTGCGACAGCTCTTCGAAAGGGTACCGCTGGTTACACTTCGTACAGGCGTACAGAGCCGACGTTGCCATCCTCACCAAACTAATGTCACTGAGCTAAAAGGGGTTAGCAGAGTCCAGCTGCAAACTCAACGGATTAATGACGCTGTTCCCGTTCTGGTCGCCCGCTAATCGAGAACTAAAAACTCACACAGTGCTGGCATCCAGGGTGAACGTTAGCTAATGTTAGCTTGCTCGGCTAGTAGCGGAGGGTTACACAGAAATAGCTAAGCAGCCGAAGAACAATAAACTCCAAATATCTGTGATCTCCTCCGGCTTGTACCTCAACCGACAAGACTAGCTAAAGATTGATCGTTAGTTAGGCTGCCATATAAGTAATTACTTGACATAGATGGTAAAATTTGTATTAAGTTTCCACTGTTCTCGCCTAGAATGGTATTTTCCTGTTTTCCTTCTCTCTTTTTTGTATCAACGCCGTCGTCGTCATGCAACCGGAAGTGGCCGACAGCCCCGTAAGAAGAAAAGAAACCTATCGCGACACAACGTCTGTCCGCGGGATTTACAGTTTGAAATACAGAGAGCCAATCACAGGATTCGTTTAACATAGGGTTCACCCACAGTGGTTATCATTTCAATAAACTGCATTAATATTACAAATACAGGAACATCGTTTTATGAAATATTTCAACTGAAGTTCTATACTAAGTAAAAATAGCAGTGGCAGTATAATATATAATGTTATCTATTATAAGAGATAATTATAATAATAATAAAGATAATATCTATTATTATATTGATATATACAGATGTTGACATACTCTGTCTACTTTAGAGATAGATAATATAATCTAGTTACAAAGTTAAATAGATGATTTAACGTTAACTTTTTAAGTAAAAGAAAAAATTGTGCATGAAATATCCCACTAAAGTCTTTTCCTTTTGGCTGTTCCCTTCAGGGGTAGCCACAGCAAATCATCTGCCTCCATCTCACCTTATCCTCTGCATGTTCTTCTCTCGTACCAACAAACTTCATGTCCCCTTTCACCACATCCATAAATCTCTTTGGTCTTCCTCTAGGCCTTCTGCCTGGCAGTTCCAACCTCAGCATCCTATTACCAATGTATTCACTATCTCTCCTCTCTACTTGTCCAAACCATCTCAATCTCACTTTTCTGACTTTGTCTCCAAAACATCTTTCATGTGCTGTCCCTCTGCAAAATCACACTAAAGTACAAAGGTGTTAGCAGATATGTAGTTAATGCAGGGGTTTCCCTGCACTATAAGGCTTAGTTAGGTTCACCGCTTAACCCAAATTAATACAGAAACTAATGACATACCCAGTGGCTGACCCAGTAGAGCCTCAGGTTGGTTTTCAGGGACATTGTAAAGGGAGAAAAAAATTGATGATGGAATTGATAAGGGAATGTGACTAACGAGCCCTAGAAAATAATAGAACGTTTTTTGAACAAAAAATTATTAATCCAACTTCAAAAACAATGTTTTCTTGACAAGGTACACTTAAACATATTTGTTCTTTGCATGAATTCAGTTTAGTTTTTGGCAAAAAAGGAATAACATCCAGTCAGTCCAGCAATACAGATGATGATGAGGAAGCATGAGACAAGAAACAAGGGCAAAGTCATTTTAAATTTACTTACATCCATTCATATTTGTATGTCAATATATTAAAAAAAAAATCTAACACTGCTATCTTTAAAAACATTATTAAAATGTAGAAGAAGGCTTGCACTTTTCTCATCAGTCTTGCCTGAAATAGTAAAATCTATTCTAAGCAGAATATTGATCCATGCCTGCAGTGTTACATTTTCAAAGTGGTATTTTTTTCATGGGACACTAAATCCCTGTCTTCAATTTTCTTGACTTGGTGTTAGGTTTCTAGTTACACCGAGTCTACAAGAAAAATGCCTCTGGAATAAAAGTAGTGAAACTTTATCAAGTTTGAGTCAATAACAATGAAAAACTGTCAAAAATGCCGGTTGCACTGGATCACAGTGTAAAATTGTGAGAATTAAAGAGAGAATGAGTTTTCTACAAAAGTAATGTTTGCTCAAAGCTACCAGATCTACTTCAATATGCTACCTGCACATCATAATATATTTACTTTACAGTTTCTTTCTAGAGGAAGATTCATAAATCTATTGTACAAACGTATACAAATATGTGTAATAACACTTTATTACACATCAGCTAACTAGCACTCTTATCATTTGTTTTGTAATTCATCTTACTAATATATATAAGATGTAGCACATTTAACCTCTGAGATAGATTAAAAAAAGTAGACCAGTGTTACTGCTCTAGCATTTCTTATACAGTTTTTCTGAGTCACTAAAACACTAAACCCTCTTCTCTGAACCAAATTTTCTATAACCTAAATGCAGTTTTCAAATCAAACACTCTTTTGGCAAAATTTAAACACTGTTCAGATACTAAACACATTTCACACTGTGATACCCTTGTGTTGCAAAAGTCTAAATACTGGCAGCAAAATGTGAATACAACTCAAACACAGGGTTTTGTCTATGTTGTGGTTTGGGACAATGTCCAGATACAGAAGTGGCTCAATATCAACCAGAGTTTCATAAAAGTTTGTCTTCGACCATACAGCCCTTTAGCAAACCCAACAGGAAAACGTTTCTTTGCATGGCGATGGAAGGTCGATGACCCAAACCCTTGTACCACGGAAAATCTTTGTGAAGCAGTGGAGATACTCTGTGATGACATAGGTGTGGAGTATGGCTGAGCCTGGATTTGACACACCAGAGGGTCTTACCCCCATTGTCTGGAAAGGACAATATAACCTGTGATGTGGACAAAGTCCTCAAGAAGAAGTCAGAATGAATGTGTCATCAATTTGATTTGAAGATGTACAAGATTTTTGAGTGTTTTATAGTCATGTACTTTTCTTTTACAGTTATTTTCGGTCTTTTAAGAAAGGCTAAATGTATTTACAGTATGTGGTAAACATTATGTTGTGCATGCGCTGGATGTGGTGTTTTCCATTTTGTTGTGTATTGTGTAATAACTGCTCCGTAGTGTTTACATGTTGCCTGTTGTGTGTATGATCTGAAAGCAGTGTTTGCTTTTGAGTGCAGGTAAAACAGTTTGAGGCAGTTGTTTGGTTTTGAAAGAAGAGTGAAAGATTTGGGAATGTAGTTTGAATTCTAGGTTCTGCGTTTATAGTTCTGAGAAAAGGGGTGGAGCTTTGGAAAAATGTGTCATAGCAAAAACTGCAATAATGATCTAAAATGATGTGGAATTAGCACTCCGATGATCTAGCAAAAGTAGATGGGACAGGTTCCAGTATCCCTGTGACTACCCCAAGGATTAAACAGTTGGTAAAAACCATGATGTGAAATTATATACAGTGTGATAAGAAAAACCCTTTGAATAATATTCATTCTAACAGTTTGAAATCAAATTTTCTTGGAGCATTATGAAGTAAAGCTGCACAATATATCATTTGAACATCGTCATTGCAATGTACAAGTGTGCAATAGTCACATCGCAGGTCCTGCAATGTAGGAGGAAAATGAACTCAAAGCGTTCTCATCTAATATCAAGGGTACCTGACACACAGTTGTGGGTAACAACATTAAAAAATGAGCAATGAACAAGAGAAAATCACCAAAAACGAAGAAGAAAATCACAGAAAACAAGGAAGAAAATCACCAAAAATGAAGAAAATCATAAAAAAAAAAAAAACCCAAAGAAAATCAGAGAAAATGAAGAAAATCACGGTATATATCGCAGGATTAAAAAAAAAAAAAA